>OU426991.1:4560000-5090000 GCA_911387755.1 Chrysotoxum bicinctum
AAATGAAAGTTTTTTTTCCTTTTGTAGGTATTTTGGGTAGAAAAAATAATTTTTCGTGAATCGTGATTGTTTGAGGTTTAGAAAAGGCAAATTGAGTTTTTTGCATTCAGCGTTCACAATTAGACACAATAATAGACGGTTTGTTTTCTATTTTATTTTTGGTTGCAGGTGAATTGAAACTTTTTGCATTTAGGTAGATAGCGTTTTTATTCCTTGCGTATTTATACAAGGTTAATCTGTTGGTTCTAGGACTTTTACTTTTCAGGATATTTTAAAAAATAAAGAAAAGGGAGCACAGATTTAGACATTAGGAACCCGGGGAATTTGCTCTGATATTATTTATATCTAATTTAATTTTAATGTAGACAATTTATTTTAGGAAAAAGTTCACAATTCAAAAATTGCTCAACTAAAAAAATTATTAAATTTCCTAACCCAAGTAAATTAATAATTAATTTCAAAAATAATAATGGTAACTATGTACCTATACCTATAAATGTTCTTTTGAGTCTTTTTCAAAGGGCTGTAACTCTGCGAAAAGTGGTCGTATTGGGATGAAACCAAAAGCGTTTTAAATATTTCTTTTTCTTGTTTCAGAGTTTCTAAAAATAAAAAATATCCATAGTTAAACATTTTAAATTTTTATTTTTTAAAGAGCTTCATTGTCTTGAGATTATTTATGATTTAATAAAATTAATAAGTGCAAAAAAATATAGCTTCAGATTAAAAAGTGGTTCCATCTTTGACTACTAATTTACATGTAAAAATTGACAACATAAAAGGTAAATTGGGCAGTTTTGAAAACATGAATAAATTCGTTATAGATAATGGATTCATTGAAACAATTTATGGAGATACATAATTGATTTTTTACAATTGACCGTTCATTTAAGAAAAGTGGAAAACTGTTTTTTAAACAAACAGATTATCAATTTTGAAATTGGTTGATCAAACCGTTTATTATCTATTGTTCCTGAATATTATGAACCTAATCATCAAAATAAAAACAATGATAACAATTTTCATAGTTTTGCATTTGTTACATATCTTAGACTTGAAGTCCCTATCAGCGTTGCCACTTCCGGAAAAAAATGGAAGGAGATTTGAAGAAAAAAGTGAAGTAAATTGGGAAAAATCGAAGTAGATTTTAAAATGACTTTTTACTTGCTTTTAGACAAATTTGAACTGGGAATTTTCATAAGTTGACATTACAACACAAAAGAGTAATGATTCCGTCTATCTGCAACTCTGTATACCTCAATCTGCAGCCTAGAGGAGAAATTGAAATGGTTTGTTTTACTTTAGTTCGGTTCCTTCCATACAGCCATTATGAAATATTATAATTATTTTGAAAACGGCTCTAATGCTTTTTTTTTTTAAATTATGTATAGATAACTGTACCAACAATGCAGTCCACACTTTGGTAAAAAATAAATGTTATTATCGGTACCTGTCATAGAACCCTCTTTTTATTTTCTACTTTTTCATTTGCGACTCTTCCAATTTCGATAAAAATTTTTACATCGCAGATTCTTTGATTTTGAAATAATATTGTATACGACAAATGTTTCCCTAATTGTATACTTTTAAATACTTAAAATTGTCAATACATTTCTTTTAATTTTAAAGAAAATTGTGTACAAAAATTTAATTTAATTTAATTAATAAAACATTCTTTTATAAAAAATAACATTGAAATTACTATATTTGAATATAGTTTAATTTTAAATTAAAAACACATATGCAAGCGAAATTTTTATACATAGGATTCGTGTACACATCAGTGTGTTGAGTTCCTATGCTTTTAAACTTACTTACTTGTGTATTTTTATTGTTTTGATATTCTTTTTTTTTGTAATTCGATGAATCTCTTCTTCGTTGGATTAGAAATTACCTTTCGGACCGTTTACTAAAAGTAGTTTTGGACGGTTTCAAATCTGATATTGGGCATTCAATCCCTAGAATCACGACGTATTTATTTCGGTGTAATGCTTATCAGAGATTTAATAAATTATAAAATCAATTGCCCTTACTTGCTTTCGTTGATTGGCTTTCATGTTCCTTGTCGTGAATTACGTAATAATCGTTTATTTTGTGTACCCTTTCATAGGGTCAATTATGGAATCAATGAACCCTTAACTCGCTGTTTAAGACAAGCTAATTCTGTTTGTAATGCTATTGATTTTAATTTATATGTAAGTAGGGACTGTTTTTAAAAAAAATTGTTGTTAATAATAAACTTCGGTGGTTAATGTCAATTGTACATTCTATTTTTGTTTTGTTTTATTTATTATTATTTATATAAATTTACTATTGTTCTAAGTAGTCTTTAAGAGTTGTGTCTCTGCTTGATGAATAAATAAATAAATAAATAAATGCTGGTGTGCCCCAGGGGTCCGTTTTGTCTCCGACAGTTTCTGTCTATAACTGTTGCTCCGCTTAATTGTTTTGCTGACGACAGTAACCTCAGCTTTTCATATTCGTTTTTAGATTCACATCCTTATCCTTCGGATGTGGACTACCAATGGCAGCGTATTATAAGCTCATTAAATTCTGATCTTGATAGCATTGTCCAATGGGGAATCAAAAAACGTATAGAATTTAAAGCTTCGAAAACTCAATGCTGTTTGGCACTTGCATCGAGGAGACTGAACAGCTTCTAGGTATGTGCATCACAGACCGTCATTTGTGAAGTGATAACATGTTTGACGCCGCTAAGTGTTTAGATTTTCTCCGCCGATGGAAGAAGTTTTTTACACCTACTAATCTGGCTGTAATCTATAAGGCCTATATTCGTCTAAAGCTCGAGTGCAATTACCCCTAGGCAGGTGCTCTAAAAACCCTCCTTAGTCTCTTGCACAGAATTCAAAAGAGAGCTCTAAAAATTATAGGCGACCGTTGTCTAACTGAAACATTTGAATCTCTCGAGCACCGCCGCAATTTTCATAAACAGTGCTCTAGTGAAGTAGCCAGTTGCGTTCTCCCCCTCAAACAATTCAACCGTAATACCCATACTTCTAGGACTGCTCATCTTTTTCGCCCAATTTATGACGTACTGTCAAGTACAGTGGTTCCTTTTTTAGCCGCATACACGAATCTCGAATGCTTTACGCGGCTCAATATTTCCCACTCATTGTAATGTGCAGACATTAAAAACCAATGTGTATCGGTATTTCCTTTCTCATCTAATCCTACTTTCCTAATTTCTTGCACTGTTTTTAACATTTTGATTTTATTCATAACCCCTTGACCTTGAGTGCGCGTTTAATATAAAAAAAATACTACCTAGAGTGAAATAGAGAAAAAGAAGTAGATTTGGATTTTTTTTTTGTAAAATTGAAGTAGGTTGAAACAGAGATTTTTAAAATGAGGTAGATTTCAGTGTTTGACTGATCGTGCGAAGTAAGAACTAGATTTTAAATATTTTGAAAAAAAAACTAGATCTACTATAATTGAAGTAAAATGGTGCCACTGGTTCCCATTAACTGAAACAAATTTTGTAGAAAAAGTTTGTCAATTTTATTTCCAATAACATCATTGTATTTTAATTTTACTTTGTATACTAGTAGAGTAATTTTAAGCTTCTATTTTGTTAAGCAAAAACTAAAAATGCATTTTATATAAAAACTGATCTTATTCACCAAAAAAAAAAAAAACGAATTTCATTTAGTCATTTCGAAATTATTCACAATTTGCCAACTACCAACATAACAATTGGTGGTCGTAAGTAAAACGTGTTAGAAAAAAATGTTGATGGGCAGATATGTACAGATAACCGGCTAAGCTTTAATAAAAACGAACTTAATATTGGTTCTTCAAACATGTCAAAATCTTCATCGAAAAAAAAAAACAAAAAATATGCTCTTATTTTTATATCATTTTTTAATTTTGACACCAACAACATTATTGGAAAACTAATACTTGTTTTTTTTTTACAAATTAAAAACTAAGTGATAATGAATATATGAACATACATATGTATATTATATAAAGGTCGTTCTTATTAGAACTAGGCCACATTTGCCTATTGTCCTTTTTTAAAAATTATCTCATTTCGAAATTTTGAACGAAATTACATCATGTGGCCTAATGAAAACGAAGTAGGTATTACATATGTATGTATTTTCTATTTGCTTACTTTTTATCAATTTTTTTTGCTTGAGTTTTTTGTTTCCTTTGTTTGTTTTTGGAGGCAGTTGTTGCAAAAAAATATTTATAGGTATGTACAAAATAGATTTGCAAAATAAAAACACAACAGAAAATAACTGTAACGAGAGTATTATCTATCACCATGACATATTGAAATAAAGGAGACAACTCTTCCTATGTAAAACCAACAAAAATACATAAAAGAAGCGCACTTCCCATATTCTTTCTACCAGCGGAATACGTCAACACCGAAAACAAAAATTGATCGAATTTTCCTTCTTAACTTATTTATATAAATATGTACATAGGTATTTAGATTAATAGATACCTGCATAATATTGTACATAATATTTTGGCGCCATCCACTTGCCATATCACTTGGTTGTTGCGTATTCGCTTACAGTGAAATGCAATTTGCGTTCATTCACAGGATTAACATGTACTAATCTAATATATTTTTGATACATCCATTACCTACCTACGCAAAATTAAATCAAAACAATCCTTACGATACCAAATCAATACAAGGCGTTGCACATCTACATTACCTATGAACCTACCTATCGGAAAAAACAACACAAAATCTATTGTAGATACTTATATGCATATGTATCTTATTCTATACACAACATCGCAGATTTCCTTTCTTCCATCGTGTACACACCCTTTGGCAAATAAAAAAAAAAAGATGAAGATCACTATGCATCGCAATTTATTACTATGTGTGTACCTAAAATAGCTTTCAATAGAAGAAACAAAAAAAAAAACCAGTAGAATGATGATAGATCCCAAATAAAAAAATACAAAAAAACAAAATTTATGACAGCGAATGTGTGATAACCTACTTATATTCTTTTTTATACATACACAAAGAACATTTTTCCACCCTACCTCCGACAATGTGGAATGGTCATTGCATCATATACCTACTAAAAACAATCATTTCTCACACGTTTTTTTTATGACAAGTCATAAACAAGAATAAAAAACTAAATGAGCCCAGACAAAAAAAAAGAATCAAGAGAGCGGATGGGCGGACAAAATTCTTTTGCACAGAGAATACGAAACCTTCTCTTTCAAAGCGCTGATATTGCAGTGGCATTCTTGTGAACTGAAAACTTACTTGTGTGCGTGTGCAAAGGAACTTTTTGTTAAAAAATGCAAAATAGACCTCTTTTATAAAAATAAAATTAAATAAATATTGAGTAAAAAAAGTATTTTGTATTTTTGAATTTAGTAAATAAAATATCAAACAAAAATAAAAAAAATATGTGAGAACTGTATTGTCAATACTTTTCTTGCAAATGCATTACAAATACTGTCATATTGAATTGCATTTTTATGAACTTTAGATGAGTTTTATTAAATTTTTAAGAACGATACGCTGTTCAGGGAATATAAATCTTTGATTAAAAAATTATTTCCAAAAATTAAAAAATATAACTCTCAATTTCCCAGGGTAGAGAACAAAATATTTGTAAAAAAATGTATATTTTTTGACTTTTGTTAGTAAAAAGTTACTGTAAAAATAAAAAAACAAATAAAAAAAAAATTAACGTAATTGCACATACTTATTGGCTTTGTACAAGAGTAAATTTTACTTCGTTATCTTTTATACTTATGAAGTTTTATCCAGTAGAGCATTCATACCACTATGCGAATTTCCTTCGTTTTTCATAGTTTTATATATTTTTTTTTGAATAAATAATAAAACAGAATAAAAAAAGAAGAACGATACGTGATTTGGGAATATGTTGTTTCTATAAAAAAAATATAAAAAAAATAAAAAAGTAATATTTTCGGAATTTCCCTATCATTTGAATAAGGACCTTACTAAAATGTATGATTTTTCCACTTGTGTGGCAGTTTCTGGGCACACAATTTTTTTATATTTTTTTCAAAACTGCAAAAGTATTTTGAATAACATTTTTCTAATCGATGACCGTTTGTTTCATTGGAATATTCGTAAAATTGTGAAAGTTATACAGCTTAGCGCAAAAGTCTAACCTATTTTTTCAATGGACACCTACCCTTAAAGATAAGAACCTGTATGTTATAACATTATACATAGTTCCTGGAAGCCCACAAAAGGTTTATTCCAAAGCTTTCGAATACTTAAGCTATATCTATGATTTATTGGAATACAAGGATGAAATAATTTGCCTTGGCGATTTCAACCTTCCCAATGTCACTTGGACGCGCTGTCGTGACACAAATGGTATGTTACCATCTGGTAATCTCAGATCCAACGACTCTAAGCTAATTGATGATTTGACTTCACTTGGACTTCTTCAATTAAATGATGTTTTAAATATTAATGAAAAATTGCTGGATCTAGTGTTTACTACTATTGACGATGAAATTACAATACGAAAATCCACCGAGCCTTTAGTGCCTGAAGATAACCATCACCCATCACTGATCTGTTCACTTTCTAAAAAATTTAACAATTTTGATAATAAATTGCGTGAAAACTTTTACTCTTTCAATTTTAAAAAGACTGATTATATAAAACTTAATTCTTTGTTATCACAAGTTGATTGGTCTTGTTTGAATAATTGTTTGAATGTTAGCTTAATGGTGTTTAAATTTTACAATGTATTGTTTGATTGTTTTCTTAATTTTGTTCCCATCGCGATTGTTAAAACAAGATCTTTTGGGCCAGTTTGGTACGATAGTGAAATAAAAACTCTGAGAAATCGAAGAAATAAGTTATGGTCTACTTTTAAACTATACCCAACAGAAACCAATTTTAATATGTATTGTGAATCGAGGGATATTTTCAATAGAATATCTAGTTTAAAGTATCTTAATTACATTCAGAAGGTGCAAAGAGACCTAAAAATGAATCCAAAGTGTTTTTGGAATTTTATTAACAGCAAAAGAAAATCTTGTCCTTACCCGTCTGTTCTCAAGTTAAATGACATTTCAAGTCATGACCCACGGGTTATACCGCAACTTTTTTCTGACTTCTTTCAAAGTGTCTTCAACTGTGATACTTCAAATTGTGATACCTTTAACTGTGATTCCTCAATCTGTGATATATCTGACGAAATGGCTCAAAGCTTTGACCATTTGAAATCTTTTACTTTACTTGACTGATATGAACTTTAACATTGATATCGACAATATTGTAAAGTTTATATCTAACCTCTACTATTTTGAAAAACTGTGTACGTCACTTGTCATTACCTTTGTCTATTCTATTTAATCTTTTAATGTCAACATGTTCATTCCCATCTACTTGGAAAAGTTCATTCATTATCCCTCTACATAAAAAAGGGAAAAAAGACGAAGTGAAAAACTACAGGCCTTTTGCCAAATTTTATCTGTGATTCCTAAACTTTTTGAGGCTATTATTTGTGAAGGTTTGTGTTTTTATGTTAAGTCATTCATTGTTCCTAATCAGCATGGTTTTATAAAAGGACGCTCTACTGTTACTTTTCTAATAGAATTAGTTGAAAATTGTATTGATTCATTTAAAAACAGTAAACAAGTAGATTGTGTATTCACTGATTTCAGTAAAGCTTTTGACAAGCTATCACATCGTGTTTTGCTTTTTATGTTAAGAAAATTAGGTTTTAGCGAAAATTTTGTAAAATGGCTTCAATCTTATTTATTAGACAGATCTTATTCAGTGCTATTTAAAAAAAAAAAAAAAAAAAAAATATAAAATACTCTAAGTGCCTCATTTACGCCGACGATGTAACAATCTTTAAAACTATTTCAAGTACTCGTGATTGTGAACAATTGCAATGTGATCTTGTTTGTTTCTTAATATCGATAAGTGTAAAACTATGTGTTTTACAAGAAAGTTTTCTTTTATTTCGTTCAACTATTTGTTTAATGGCATATCAATATCCCGTGAAACAGTTTATTTATTTATTTATTTATTTATTCATCAAGCAGAGACACAGCTCTTAAAGACTACTTAGAACAATAATAAATTTATATAAATAATAATAAATAAAACAAAACAAAAAATAGAATGTACAATTAACATTAACCACCGAAGTTTATTATTAATAACAATTTTTTTTTAAAACAGTCCCTACTTAAATATAAACTAAAATCAATAGCATTACAAACAGAATTAGCTTGTCTTAAACAGCGAGTTAAGGGTTCATTGATTCCATAATTGACCCTATGAAAGGGTACACAAAATAAACGATTATTACGTAATTCACGACAAGGAACATGAAAGCCAATCAACGAAAGCAAGTGAGGGCAATTGATTTTATAATTTATTAAATCTCTGACAAGCATTACATCGAAATAAATACGTCGTGATTCTAGGGATTGAATACCCAACAACAAACACCTGGTGTTATATGAAGGCATATCCGTGTTCCAACGCAATATCCGAATTGCAATTCTAGTAAAGCGTTTCTGAATTCGTTCAATTCTCGCCGAATAAGTTATATACATAGGATTCCAGGTAGATGAGCAGTATTCTAAAATTGAGCGAACATATGAAAAATATAAGGCTCTAAGAGTATATGGATCAGAGAAGTCTTTAGCGTTCCTGGAAATAAATCCAAGCATAGAACTGGCCTTAGAAATAATATAGTCAATGTGATTAGCGAATTCGAATTTTAAATCAAAGATTACACCCAAATCTTTTTTCTCAGTGACTTGTGTTAAGGTTGACCCATGTAAACTGTAAGAAAACATAATTGGAGAGGTGCCGCGACAGAATAACATACTATGACATTTAGAAACATTTAAATGAAGATCGTTGTTAGAACACCAAACGGAAAGATTGTTAAGATCATTCTGCAGCTTTATACAATCGGAAATAGAATTAATGCGCAGGAATAATTTAAGGTCGTCAGCATACATCAAACAAGAACAATTTTTTAGACAACTGGGAATATCATTGATAAACAAGAGAAAGAGGAGAGGACCCAAATGACTTCCCTGTGGGACACCGGAAGTAACAAAAACAGGGTTGGAAGTAACATTATTAATACGAACATATTGAATTCTGCCAGTAAGGTAAGATTTAAACCATATCAATAAATTGGAATGAAAACCGATGTTATGCAATTTGGAAATCAATATTGAGTGATCAACTCTGTCGAACGCTTTCGCGAAATCGGTATACACCACGTCACATTGGTTTCCTTGTTCTAGAGCTTTGAGTACATAATTACTAAAAATTGTAAGATTAGTTGTAGTTGATCTACCACTGATAAAACCATGCTGCAAAGGCGAGATTATTTCTTTCACAGAAAAAAGTATTTTTTTATAAATAATTTTTTCGAATAGCTTAGGGATCACAGATATTTTGCAAATCGGACGATAGTTGGTTACATCATTTTTGGATCCTGATTTAAAAACGGGATAAATAAAGGAACTCTTCCATTGTTTTAAAAAGCAACCTTCACAGAGAGAACGGTTGAAAATGATTTCAAGGGGGATTGCTAAGGAAAGAGAGCATTTTTTTAAAACAATAGGGGCAATTCCATCATACCCAGAGTGTTTATCTTCATGTAATTTTAAAAGTTCACAGATAATATCTTCTTTATCAACTGATAATTGGTTTATATTAATCAATTGAGATGAAGACATCAAACAAGGCCACGTTTGATTATAAGAAGGTTTAAAGATGGATTGAAAAAAGTCAGCAAAAAAATTGCAGATTGTAGACGGATCACTAGATATTTGACCATTATAACGTATAGAATTCGGAATTCCGGTAGAACTTTTTTTGTCATTTATAAACTTAAAGAAACATTTACTATTTCGTTTTACTTTGGATTCAATACTTAAAATATATTGGTTGTATAAGAATTTATTGAGAAAATTGAATTCACGATTACACCGAAGATAGTTCATGTATGGACTATTATCATCCCTAGAATCACGATAAAGTTTGAAAGCTTTATTTTTTCGATTATTCAAATTAATAAGCTTTTTATTGAACCAGCAGGGCTTAGATTGAGATTTCTTCAAATATTTAGGAGTATACAAATCGATTGCCTCACCCAGCAGATTCGTTAAAAGAGTAAACGATTCCTCCACGTCAACATTTTCAAACATAGAGAACCAATCAACCCTATTCAAAAAATTTGAGACATTAAGAAAGTTACATTTATCATAATTAAGAAAAGAAGTAGTTTCAGAAGTTTGCTTTATATATTCTAAAAATTCAAATGATATGCAAAGTACAAGATGATTTTCGGAGTTAGGTAAAGGAGGTGGAGTAGGGCTGTCAATACTCACACCGAACTCATTATATCTATTCTTGGCGTCACATTTGATCGCAAACTCGAATTCATTCAACATATAAACTCCATTTCAAACAAAGCTAATTCCATTCTTGGATGGATAAAAAGAGAGTCGAAACAATTTTCAGACCCTTTCGTGACAAAGCAGCTTTTTATATCTTTTGTTCGCCCCATTCTAGAATACGCTTGTCAGGTTTGGTCACCTCATTATGAATGTCATAAAAATAGACTAGAACAGGTGCAAAAAAGATTTATTAGGTTTGCGCTCAGGGGACTAGGATGGAATAATCCTTATGATCTCCCACCTTATAACAACAGACTTCGACTAATTGATATACCCAGTCTCGAGAACAGACGTTCCTATTTATGTTTTGCTTTCATTGTAAAATTAATTAACGGTAACATAGACTGTTTGCACCTTCTGCCCCGTATTAACTTTAATATTCCTCAAAGAAATTTGAGGAACATACCGGAGATTATACATATTTCAAACTATCGTACCAATTATGAGAAATTTTCTCCATTAAATAAAATGTTTAAACTATATAATTTAATAACAATAATAAATTCATGTCAATTTAAATCAACATTTTTTCAATGAAATTGTTTAAAATATTATTATAAACCTTTGTTAGAAATTTTGTAATTTTTTTTTTTTTTTTTTGTAAAACTAGCAATTTAGTTATGTTAATAATAAAAGGAATCTGAAGATGACGAAACAAAAAATTACTTTTTTAACAAATATAAGATCCCCGGTGGTGAGCAAATGATTTTTAATACGTATATATTAGTGCTTATTCATTATAATCTGTGGTAAATTTCATGACAGCTCCAAAATAATTTTTTTTTAGTAAGTGCATCTAAATTTGTATTAAATTGTTATAAATTAGTTTTCACAAATAATGGAACAATTTATTAACAATACTTTACACAAATGTACCAAATTTTAAACAAACGGGTTCATGATTTAGTTTCAAACCCGATGTTAAGTGTGAGTAAAGACAATTTTGCATCACATTTCGGACAAAATACAATCTGTCACAGTAATAGTGATGAGTCTTCTTGGCATGTTATGTGTATACAAATTTACTTTCATCGATATTTAAGACTTTTTTATTATTTAAAAATCAACAAAGCTAATGTTAATTGATATTAAAATCTCAAGAAAATAAATTACGTACCTTCTTTTTCTTAATTTTGCCTCATTTAATTTCATCATGTACATGTCATCGATTTTCTCGAGTTTTATGTATCGATTAAAATTAATGTTCCATCCTTCCAATTATCTGACAGCTATCAACATCATAGAAGTATGCAATAAAATTTGTGTGGGTTTGGAGCATAAACGAACACAGACAGGCTTGCCAGATTGGGCTATTTATCGGAAATTGGGCTATCTTTTTCCAAAATTGCCGACAACAATTTCACTATGACAGCCCAATCATAATTGGGCTATAAATAGCCCAAATCTAATCTTGGGCGATATATTTTTTCGTACAAATAAATCATATAAATAAAACACTTCGCCCTCTAAACATACGCTTAGGTCATTGTACAATCTGGCATCACTCTTTGTTCTCTGAATGTATATATACATAGGTACTACATATAGGTACTATATAACATTTTATGAATGATTTTAATCAGTTAAATATGTTAAATTGTTAGCTCTTCTTTTTTTATGAACAAACAATTTTTTTTTTCATTTTTCGTTGTCTTTTCAGATAAAAATAAATTGTAATTGAAATTACGAGAACATTTTTTTTATTGGTATTGGGCTACTATTTGGGCTACTTTATCGGCTCCGATTTTGGGCTACAAAAATTTCTAAATTGGGCTATCGAACTAGCTGAAGACATGACAACCCTGAACACAGAACCAAAAACGAAATGCTACGGAATGCCAATTATCGCTTTCGCAGATTTTCTTTCGTTTTTGAAAAACGAACAATCGCTTTCGTTTCCTTAAACACAGAATCTGCCCCCAGTATTGTAGGGGAGTGTTTTTAAACTGGTTTGCACTACTGTATTTAATTGTATGAGAACTGTCAAGTTACCTAAATTCTAACAATTTATTTGTGTAATTAATTATTTAGAATTTCCCACTAAGCTTTAACAACAAAAAAGTGTTCTTGCCACAAATTGGGAGTTCGTCCACATTTAACAATTTCAGATAACAAGATTCAATTTTCATTCTGCCAAATCGTTTCCGCCGATTTTGTTCTAACTTTGCAAATTTGATATTTCTCATTTTAAAGTAAATAAAAAAAATTAATAGTTAAGTGTTTCGAACAAAAAATACAAATTAGCCATTTTGTTTTTATTTTTGACTTTTTTTCATGTTCTTCCTTTATTGCATTACTATTCCCCTAATTGTTGGTAGTGGTTGGTATAAGAGCTAAGGTAATGCCCTATTTTGAACATAAGAGCAAGTTCATGAGACCTAAATGTGCATTTTATTTTCATTTTATTGATGTCTATTGGGCAGTATTATCTTAATTATCTGTCAACATTATTTTTGTAATGTGTTTCTATCAGAAACAAGGACTCCGATGAAGAAAATTCTCTTTAGTCGGTGACGTCGAGAAACAAAAAAATTCTTGAAACAAAACAAAAAGATGCCACATCTGGTTAGCATGTGTCTCCTTAAAGATCTCTTTTACAAAATGATGAAACCACAACATGGCAACGACAACTACGAGTACTATATCAAATAACTATACGACCCACGGACGGACGCAAACAATGAAATTTAGAAAAGAGGAAACGCCGAAAACAAAACAAACATTTTTATAAAGACAATAAAAATAGCGTAATAAGTTTTTTGTTCGTGAGTACATTTTCGAATAAAAAAAGAAATTTACTGCAACAAACTGTATTGTCCTCAGTTTTCAGTTATTTTTATTTTTTAAATTTATTTTATGCTAAAGGACTCCTACTGGATTTGTAAAAAATATTTATTCAATTAGTTTTTGAAAATTATTCAACAAAAATGGCAAGAAAATGATAAAAGAGGAACGCTGGGTCGAATACATTATCATCTGCACAACATTAAAATGTTTGCTTATTAACAATCACGAAAAAAACAACTCGTAGAGTATAATTTTGTCAAGTCGTCTACATTGGACAGAAACATACATGGACAGCTGGAACTCGGTCTATAGAATATTTAACGAGGCGCCAAATGTTTACAAAAGGAATATCGTACTTCGGAACACGCGGAAAATGATAAAAACCAGCCGAAAGTATTTGTCTTTTCAGGACTTAGAAATAAATTATTTATTTCTTCCATTTGTATAATCGTGGCTAAGTGGCTTATCAGATTTTTCAACATTATATAGTTGTAACAAAAATCTGTCTTTTTTGAAACACTTATTAATGATACTTAAAACCACAGATATCCATTACTTTTTTAAATGATTCGGGTGAATATTTTTCGTTTTTCTTCACTCGCTTCATTTTCCAAATGGAAATCCAAATAACATTTTAACGGGTGATTTTTTAAGAGCTTGAGAACTTTTTTTGAAAAAAAAAACGCATAAAATTTGCAAAATCTCTTTATTCTTTATTTGAAACGTTAGATTGGTCCATGACATTTACTTTTTGAAGATAATTTCATTTAAATGTTGACCGCGGCTGCGTCTTAGGTGGTCTATTCGGAAAGTCCAATTTTGGGTAACTTTTTCGAGCATTTCGGCCGGAATAGCCCGAATTTCTTCAGAAATGTTGTCTTCCAAAGCTGGAATAGTTGCTGGCTTATTTGTGTAGACTTTAGACTTGACGTAGCCCCACAAAAAATAGTCTAAAGGCGTCAAATCGCATGATCTTGGTGGCCAACTTACCGGTAAATTCCTTGAGATGAATTGTTCTCCGAAGTTTTCCCTCAAAATGGCCATAGAATCGCGAGCTGTGTGGCATGTAGCGCCATCTTGTTGAAACCACATGTCAACCAAGTTCAGTTCTTCCATTTTTGGCAACAAAAAGTTTGTTAGCATTGAACGATAGCGATCGCCATTCACCGTAACGTTGCGTCCAACAGCATCTTTGAAAAAATACGGTCCAATGATTCCACCAGCCTACAAACCACACCAAACAGTGCATTTTTCGGGATGCATGGGCAGTTCTTGAACGGCTTCTGGTTGCTCTTCACTCCAAATGCGGCAATTTTGCTTATTTACGTAGCCATTCAACCAGAAATGAGCCTCATCGCTGAACAAAATTTGTCGATAAAAAAGCGGATTTTCTGCCAACTTTTCTAGGGCCCATTCACTGAAAATTCGACGTTGTGGCAGATCGTTCGGCTTCAGTTCTTGCACGAGCTGTATTTTATACGGTTTTACACCAAGATCTTTGCGTAAAATCTTCCATGTGGTCGAATAACACAAACCCAATTGCTGCGAACGGCGACGAATCGACATTTCACGGTCTTCAGCAACACTCTCAGAAACAGACGCAATATTCTCTTCTGTACGCACTGTACGCATTCGTGTGGTTGGTTTAATGTCCAATAAAGTAAACTGAGTGCGAAACTTGGTCACAATCGCATTAATTGTTTGCTCACTTGGTCGATTATGTAGACCATAAATCGGACGTAAAGCGCGAAACACATTTCGAACCGAACACTGATTTTGGTAATAAAATTCAATGATTTGCAAGCGTTGCTCGTTAGTAAGTCTATTCATGATGAAATGTCAAAGCATACTGAGCATCTTTCTCTTTGACACCATGTCTGAAATCCCGCGTGATCTGTCAAATACTAATGCATGAAAATCCTAACCTGAAAAAAATCACCCGTTAGAAAATTGAATTGACTTGACAAATTACAGTTCTTTCGAATAAAGGCACATCAAAAATCCACTTCATCCTGCTTCGGTTCTCAAATCTGATGGCCAAAAAAACCCTTAAATACGGATATATCTGCGAACGAAGAATATAAACGACACTTATCTCAACTACAGAAGAGACCATCGGACATAACACCTTCATAAAAATAACACCATTCTTGGAAGAAGGAAATAAGTTTCCAAAACATTCAGCTATGGGCAGAGTAGGGTATCTTCGCCAGCAGAGAAAGCAGAAGCATTCATCAATGACTTGAAGTCAACACAAGAGTAGTACAATAATTACCACTTTCAACAGAAAAATCTATTTTTCTATTGACGGTTGTCTTTAACAACCGCTTGAACAACTGCTACATTCTCGAAGCATGGCAAAGTTTAAAGTTCGGTATTCAGGCCAATATTTTTACTTGCGATATACATAGGTACTATACGGCAAGTTCTGCATTTGGAAAAAAAAATCGAACTCGAGATTTTGATCAAAGTGGACATTACGATGATAGCGAAGACGAAAAAAGTGCGTCCGGCAATTCCGTCTGTCTGTCTGTATGTCTGTATGTCTGTTCCTCGAACTACAGTATTTTCTTCAAACTCGGTAGTTAAGGGTCTTCGGTGATTCCCTAGAGGAGAAATTGAAATTTTTTTTTTAGCTCCAAAACTAAGGGTACCCCCCATACACCCGTAATGCAAAATCTTATTTATCTCGAAAACGGCTCTAACGATTTTGATAAAAAAAAATTAGGTGTGATATTATGAACATGGACTACATTTTGGTCAAAAAAAAAAATTTGGGAGGAAATGTTATTAGGGTACCTGCCATAGACCCGTTTTTTTTATTTTCGACTTTCTCATTAACAGCTCTAATGATTTTAACCCAAAATTTTCAGCAGGAGTCCCCTTAAGTTTAAAATAATATTGTATATAAAAATATTGGAAAAAATATTTGTTGGGTTTTTACAAAAAAAAAAAAAAATTTAAATCAATATCTTCAAAACCTATGAACGATAATTTTTTGAAATTATTTCCTAAAATCAATATTATTTAATACTTAAAATTCGCATCACACTTTTTTTTCTTGAAAATTTTCCGGAAATTAGACGGAAATTCTATGCGTTTGAACATTTTTATCTCATTAAATCCATGTTTTCTATTTATAAAATGTATCTTTAATTCCAAAGTACTACTACATAAGAGCAAGTTCGTGCGATCCAGTCGTGCATTTTATTCTGCCTAAACAGGGTCCTGGAATCACTACTGCTGAAAAATGTTTCTGTCAGGAAAGGAATTTATTCCTAGAAAGCACGGAATCCGACCAAAGCATTCGACCATAATATTCTATCTCTATAGGATTACACATCGACGGCACTGTAACCTTGAAGAAGAAGAAAACAGTGTAATGCCTTATGGAAATGAGAAGGCGTATGAAAATTTTCAAGCTGATCATGCTCGGATAGCAAGAATGTTCAGGAAATTTAATTAAAAATGTTCTGACAAACAGAATTTTTTGGATAGGTTTTGAACGTAAAATCAGGAAGAAAGCAAATGTGTAGGGTAGAACCCATAAGAATCGATGGCCATTTCTCTTCAGCACTTATAATACTGCACGTCAATCAAACAAATCGCATATAGAAACGCCTAATCACCAAAGATTGCAGCTCGTAGGATACAAGAACATACAACCTTAAGAACTACTATACTTGAAGTGGGGCTTGAATATCAACGCAATCAAAACGGGATTTAACCGTTTTCGGTCACCACAAACAGAAAAAACATTGTTATCAGATTACCGAGGGCCATCGTTATTTACACCAAAAACAACACCATCAGATACCTTGGCGTAAACTTCAACAACAAGATGAACTTCAGTTAGTACTTCGAGAATACAGACGTGGTTCCCGTTGACTATTCAAGAACCTCGGAGGTCACCGAAAACGCAGTGGCGCAGTAACTATTTCAGCAGTAAAATTTTCCTAGTCAGAGATATCTAAGACCCAGAGCGATCATCGATGATAGGTTTCGGGACGTATTCCACAACGAGCTGAAAGTGGAGACCACAGCGTATGACCTGACATCTTTAAGACTCTAACTCTTAAGCTTTTACCATTTCTTAAGTAAAGTGTAATATAACATATTGTGTACAAAATATAGCAAACAACAACGTAACAGCACTTACAATTTATTTTAAAAATTCTTTAAATTATTTATATCAAAACTATCTCATTTGACGTCAATTTCAAAATATTTAAAATAATACAATTCAAATAGTATCACAAAATTGTTGCTGAAATAAAAAAGAAAAACAAATTTTTAAATGTTTATGTCAATTTAACAATTTCTTGTCTTGAAACCATTTAATTTCAAATGGAGACTAGTATCATTCAAACATTGAAAATCAGTCTCAATCTTTTCATTTCTTCCTTTAAATTGTTATTGTGTTATTGTTTTAATAGAAACTCATTAGTGAAATTGATTGATTGAAACAAGTTTTCATGGAGATTTTGACGAAATTTCAATGAAAGCTCTGGATTTCAACAAAATACCAATAAAATCCTATTACACTAATTTTAAATTCAACATTCTTCAGCTGAAATTTCAGATGTTGATTTGATGGGAACATAGATTCAAGCAAAATGGTTAAATCAGTTTGAAAAATAAATAATAAAAGTATAAATGACAAGCATAGTATTTTTATTTTTTATTTTTTTCTTTGCAGATTACTTTGCCATACAAAAATATACAACATAGGAAAATCGTAATAAATTTCAATGATGACTTCCAAGAACTAGTGTATTCCTCCTCTGTTTTTGGTTTCGCAAAACTAGTCATTTTGGTACACCGAAAGAAATTGTTGTTGACTTTTTCTTTAAAGTCGCAAGTTTTGGTCACAAAATTATTGTTGTTCACAAAGTTACACAAAGTTAATAACTTGAAAATCCTTTTATATGAAGAATTCTTAAGAAGTTTGCACGCCTTATAACTTTGCAAATAAAATAAAAGTAAATAAAAGAGCCTGTTAAATTTATCAAAATCTGACAGTCAGAAGGGCACAGCTGCGAATCTCTGATAAACTTAATAATTGCTGACTGGAAGACAGAAATGAATCGAAAAATGAAAATTGTTGCTGT
The DNA here is from genome assembly GCA_911387755.1 of Chrysotoxum bicinctum. Lineage (NCBI taxonomy): Eukaryota > Metazoa > Arthropoda > Insecta > Diptera > Syrphidae > Chrysotoxum > Chrysotoxum bicinctum. The sequence continues at coordinate 4,578,345 of OU426991.1, forward strand.
ATTTGTTGATCTGAGAAGAGCGTTCGAAACAGTCGATAGAGAAATTCTTCTGAAGAAACTGTATAGACATGGAGTGAGAGGCAAAGGGTTCAGATGGTTCCAATCATATTTGCAGAGGAGACAGCAGAGAACGAGAGTTGAAGAAGCTGTTTCGGAATCTATAAATGTGAATTTAGGTGTTCCGCAAGGATCCGTTTTAGGGACTTTATTATTCATAATGTATGTTAATGAAATGCCTAAAGTTGTGAAGTATTCTTTCTTAAAACTATTTTCCGATGATGGCCTGTTATATGTCGTAGGAAAAGACTTAAACGAATGTATCGATAAAATTAATTCGGATTTAGTGCAATTGAGTAAATGGTTTCGTATGAACAAATTAAGTTTGAATATAGGAAAAACAAAGTGTTTGACTATTAACGGACAAACCGATGCAGAAGTTAAAATTGAAAACCAGGTGATAGAAAGAGTAGACCAAATAAAGTATCTAGGAATAATGTTTGACAAAAAATTAGATTTCAATACACACATTGATTACATATCAAAAAAAAAAAATGGAAAGAAGATTGGTTTTTTTTCTAGGATAAGGAACCGAATGTCAACTCTGTGTGCAATTATTGTATATAATACTATTATAAAACCTCATTTTGAGTATTGCTCTACTATCAATTATCTTGGTAATATAACAATGATTGATAGGTTACAAAAGTTACAAAATAAAGCTATGAGAATAATTCTTAAATGCCACTGGTTAACACCAAATGTTTCAATGTTAAATGTGTTGAAATGGCTAAGTGTAAACCAGAGAACTATTATGAATGTGTTAATATATGTTTTTAAAATGAAAAATCGACTGGTTCCTAACTATTTATGTGATAGAATTATATATGTTTGTGATACACATGGTCATAATGTAAGAAGTAGTTTCGATTTTCGTCTTCCATTTTTTAGAACACAGTCTACACAAAATATGCTTGTATACAATGGTCTTAAAATGTTTAATGAAATGCCTTATGATTTAAAATCCGAAGAAAATTTGAATATTTTTAAAAAGAAATTAATAAACTATGTAAAGACAAAGTACGTTTAGTGATAAGTTTATTTACGATAATGTTAGTTTATACAAATAGCTAAATATTGCTAAATAAAGAAAAGAAATTCAAAAAAAAAAAAAACATGAAATAAATAAAATAAATAGTTGCAAAGTTTTCTAAATCTGAAAATGAAAAACATTAGGTTGCATTTTTTTAGAACTGTCAGGTAGTATTGTCACCTATCCACATTTTATAATGTCGAAATACGTCACATATTCAGATTAGATGGACAAATTTGTATATTTGTCAAATTGGTATTTTTTGTGACATATAAATCTCCGGTAGTGCCGAAATTCTCAAGTTGTTCTTAGTAAAATTATAAGATCCTGGAGGCAGCATTTTGAATACGAAGAGGTTTTAAATCTTAAAATCTTGAAATTTTGAAATGACGATATGCAAAAAGAAAAATAATTTTCGCAAAGCATAATCAAAGTTAAGGTTATAAAAGCAAATCGATTTATGATTTTGATCCAATCCAAAGAGTTCCAAAATCTGAATCAAAGTCCGTAAATGTAACTTTTTGGGACGTAAGCTATGTACATAAGTATTTAGTTCAGATATTTTCCCGGTGAATTTTTCCCTAAAGGAATGTTCTTTGTTTTAATTTCAGTTTTATTTTTCCCCAGTGTTGTTGTTGTATGATGGGATCTGATCTAGTGGTCACAAGAGGCAACACATACCAACTTCATTTTTATTTTAACCAAATCAATATTTAAATTTGATCTATGTAAAAGTCATAAAAGTAAAAAAAGGTATTCTAGTTTTGGTCTGGTGTCAAGAAAGCGATTTAATTTATCCAGATCGGTCGTTGTGATAAAGATGCAAGGTGTGATAAAACTTGACCAAAATATTTAAGTCTTCGTCGGTATTTGGGCTAGATGGATATTTGTAACATAAAACAAAAGGTTTTTTTTATTGATTTTGGTTTTTTGCTTAGTTTATTTATTAGTGTTCCTCAAAAAAATTGTACCATTTAATCAAGATTTGTCAAATAATTATCAGAATTGGTCAATAAACCAATAAATAAATTGAATTGCGATCGGTTATACGTGGAGTAATTTATTATTTGTTTGGAAATTTTTATATTGCAGCTTGCCTCATTAAATTTGGATATAATCCTTCAAAATACAAGAATATAGAACTATAGACATTCAATAAGCACAAAAAAAAATGCACGACTGGGTCGCACGAACTTGCTCCTATGTAAAAGACTAAGAATTTTAAAAATGAATGTTATTAGAGAAACTGTTCATAAGCATAAAATTCATTTTTTAAATGACTAAAAAAACTTCTTTAGTAGTTAAAGGTAAGAATAGGATATGATTCAAGCAAATATAGATTTATGCAAGAATAAAAATTATAAGTCTTTATAGGTTTTATATAAGAAAATTTTAAAACATTTTTCAGAAAAAATGTTGGTACGCTAATTTGAAGTTTTTATTATTGTATGAATAAAAATTAAATTTACAAAAAAAGTATTGAGCCGTTTTCGAGATATTGAATTTTCAAAAAAACAAAAAATATATTTTTTTTTTCAAAATTGCAAAAGCAAACACACAATAAGAGACATCAAAACCTAATAGATCCTTTCATATTTTTTAATTTGGATGACTCCGTAAAAATGTCAACAATTTCCCATATGAGGTTCATCCACATGTTCATACGAGCTATGGTATCGCACTTCAGCGCTGATTGAGCCACAGTGCTAGACCGATAGTGGTCGCCATTTCTTCTTACCTGCCTAAAAATTTAATTGAGTGAAACTCAAAAAACCATCTACGGAAGCCGATCTACGAGTACCTTAAGCCATTCATAACATAATAGTGTACGTATGTGAGTATGAAGAAACGCCGAAAAATAAAAAATATACATAAGAAAAAAGATGTAGATGTCCATGAGTCCGGCTCTTCAACAAGTAAGAATGTCATCAAATAGTCCAATCAGATGCTGACTTATAAATACAACATTCTGAAAGCGTACCATGACTTTTAAGCTTCAATTATCAAAAAAAACATTGTTTTAACAGTACTACGAAAGGTGCTTGGACTTCTTATCCGCAATCGGGAAATTCTCTCTTATGTTCGTAAAGGATAGGTATTTTGGAGAAGCTGCAACTACCAAATTGTACGCGATCTGCCACGAAGTATGCACAGTGACAAAACTTATGTTAGACAACTCTTTTACAGATTTTACATTGGGAGGATGACGTAGACCAAAGCCTTGTGGAACGACTATTACAGAGACTATGACGATGATAAGGGCCAAAAGGTTTTAAAAATTCAAAGGCTTCAATAGGTATAGTTCATTGAAGGTGTTCCAAAAAGAATTCATATATCATTAAAAAAATGTCCAGCCCTCTAACAGACATTTTGTTGATTTTCATAAATTCTTCAATTTATAATATTGAAAAAAATCACTTATACAAAAAAACAACAACGGAATGCAGAATTTGAACCCCAACCAAAGGATGCATTCAAAAATCTAATGTAGCCCTATTTCTCATTGATCACACACACAAAAATGTAGAACAAACTACAGCAGTCACAAAGGCGGCACTTTGTGTGCCAGCCGAACTGGGGAGCATCGCTTAGCAATCTCTTTAAATATCTAGGGTATGTTGGGAGGGGATAAGATCTCACAAACCAAATTGATCGCAATAAATTTTCCTTCATCGAATGCGTATTTGTTTTCTTAACAATTTGCTTTGATTTAAGAAAAAAATCTAAAAAAAAATCAGTGTATACTTTATTAAGTAGAGATATATTTGAATGCAACTTGTTGTGTCCTTGAAGAAGGGGGGCAATTCAATTCCCCATACCGGCGTATCCATATCTATAGAGCGGAAGGTGTCAGAAAAAGGAGTGCGTGCTATAAAATATTGCCTTATATTTAACGAAACGCCAACAATGTGTGATTTGATATGGGTTCACTTATAGGTTGTTCTTTTGTAAAATTGTATTAGATTTTTTAAGTTTCTAAGGGCAGCACTGGTGGCACGCACATGTAGCTACACACAATCAAAATTCACGGAGGATTATATTTTCTAACATCGGAATGATGAAAAACAGATGGAAATGATTTTCCGGGAGCTTGGGATGCTGAAAAAAAGAAGAAGAAAACAATAAAATCACAAAACAAAATAAAAATAAACTCATATTCGTTCACACATGTTGTGAATTAAAGATCTCATCTCTGGAGGAAAATGAAGTGATATTTACAATTAATTTGCATACGTCGGATGAAATTTTTTTGTTGTAGCTTTTTTGTTTATTCGAAATTATTTGTTGCTTTGATCCAATCCTCTAATAATAATTTAAGATTAAGAAGAGTCAATAAAGCAATCATTTATACGAGACTTGATTTGTTTTTTATTTTTTTTTTTAGAGTGGCAAAATTCAATTTAGGATTAAGAGCGACTGGATATTGTTTTTTTTTTTTTTTTTTTTTTTAATTTGTGGACAATTTTTGTTTGTAAATTTCGAGTATTGAAAGTCACATTCAATAGTTATAAAAGGCAATATGACTATAAAACACAATATTGAAATGGAATACATGACTGGTTCGTATGGATTTGGTCATATGATTCAAGGATATAAGGAACCTTACCCTTATATGGTATCTTTGAGCATATCTATATAAATAAAAATGAATCGCCAAATGTGTTGCTAATTGCTAAACTCAGAAAGTTCTTAACCGATTGCTTTGAAATTTTGACACAACATTGCATTCGAGTACGTGAGTGTTTATATATACTTAAAACAAAAATAAAACGGTGGGCTTAAAAGCAACACTAACTTTTCTGAGATATGAGTGCAATACAATACAGTACTCACCCCGAACGTTTCGCTAAAAAATTTCATTGAGCGTGGTCAGCGGGAAACCCGGTAAATCCGAAATATTAAAAATGTCAAAGATAAAATTACCATTGAATATTCAAAGCAACGAAACTCCGACTTGTAACATTTTGAAGAACTCTGCAATGGCAAAGGTTTTGCAGCAATTAAATATGATAGTATGGCATAAATGCACGATGGTACATTAAAAAATCTTTGGAGGCACTAGACAGAACTCTGAAAAATCTGCGAAACAATCTAAACCGATTCGGTGGAGCGATGATTTTGTTAGCAGGAGATTTTCGTCAAACACTTCCAGTTATTCCACGATCTACACCAGCGGATTACCTCCCCATAATCTTCAATTAAAAGTAGGATCGGTGGTCATAATGTTATGAAATATCAACCAACAGCGACTTTGTTACGGGACACGAGTAGCTGTGAAAAAATTACTGAACAATGATCGAAGCAACCATTCTAAAGGGAAAATATCTGGCAGAGGATGTGTTGGTACCCCGCATCCCAATGGTTTGATTTTAAACGACTGCAATTTCCAGTACGGCTTGCTTTCGCTATGACCAAAAATAAATCAATAAATCACAGGATCAGTCGTTGAGTGTTTGCGGCGTCAATCTGGAAAACCCACGCTTCTCTCATGGACAGTTGTATGTTGCCTGCTCTCGCGTCAGAAAATCGAAAGCCTTATTTGTTTTCGCGCCAGGTAATCAAACAAAAAATATCGTGTACGATAAGGCATTACAATAAAAATACAACATTATTACTACTACTTCTAAAGTCTTGCAATGTACAAAGTAGAAAACTTATATTTGTAAGTACCTAATCGTTGTTTATTACGGAGACATAAATCTATAAATAAGTTGATCACTCGGAAATATGTTTTATTACTGCGAAATGCCAATAACTTTTGACAGAACAAAGTCTGTCGGGGAAGAACTATTAACATAAACAATCAAGCTGGTAGACGGCCTTAGGCCAAACCATTTAGACTTAAGAAAGCTATAGCCAACATGTAATCTTCTATATTTTATAAATAAAGTCAACTTACTACATAAACAATCAATCAATCTAGAGAAAATAGGGCAGAACAACGTCTGCCGGGGCAGCTAGTTTTATGATAAAAACATGAACATTTTCGCACATTACAGATTTGAAATCTTATTAAAATCGAGCGTGATCTATTGTGCCCCCACCCAGAGCTACATGAGTAACTAACCATACTGATCTTACTCAAGCTGATAAAGATCATGAAACGATTTAGGGCTAAAGTTCTTATAGAAAAATATGAAATGTTCTTTAATATAAAAGAGAAAGACCGAGTTTTTAAATATACTTTTTATTTATATTCAAATTAGGAAGTTATTTTTCTGAAAGTACAATTGCGAAAGATAATGAAAATGATAATTATTGATTTTAGAAAAGCATAATTCATAGTTATAATTGAAATGACAAGTTAGAAAGAGATAGTATAAATGTACATGAAAGGTAGATAATTCAAAAGTAATAGAACATTATATAATAATAGGGTAAGCAAGAAAAGCTTTACGCGTTTCGTCAATTAATTTTTAACAGTTCCCAAGTAAAAGGTTAGCCTGTCTCAGCTTAGTTTTTTGTTCTTTTAGTCTCTTCTGCTAATTTCGTTTTCAATTCTGTATTCTGCTTTTCCGCAGTAAGACTCTAGCCCCATTATAGGGGTCATTGCGCCTATTTTTGAAAGAGAGTTTACCTCCTCACTTGCCTGGACAGTATCATGTAGGGGAAGATGGCCTAAAATGGCCCACCAAGATAAAATTGCCCCCTTGCTGGAAATTGTAGAATCGAACAGAATTAGAAGGTTTTGGTAACACAATTCTTTAGTTTATCTGACATCACTGACATAATCGAAATATTAGCAGCTTTGAGCAATTGTTTGAAATTTTACAGGTCAAACTGTTTCTAGTCATCTACAAAAGTAGAACCAATAAAAAACATTCAAATTGGGATAAAACAGTAAATGAATGTAAGTATGTATTTAGTATTTCTTATTAATTTACTGAAATTAGTTGGCCTATAACCATTTCAGTGTGTTCGGAATTAAAACTTCAATAAAAGAACCCTAAATGGGCAAAATGGCCTACTAAGCACTCGCCTAAAATGGTACAGTGTGGCATTTTATACTTAGCCTTATATTTTCATTTTCTTTATAGTGAAAATGGTTGGAAAATATAAACGATGTATACAGAGACGCAGTCCTGGAAATGCATTAACAAAAGCCCTAAATGCCGTCCAAAAAAAAGTACATACTTGCAATAATTGTGTATTATTATAATTTCTACTTTTCCTTATTTTGTTTTAAGTGAAGTTGTTTTAAATTAATTTTTTATTTTACTTTGAACTATGATTTGTTTAAAATAAAGTTTGAATTAAATTGAAAATGGGTTTTGGTTTACTTGCCTAGTTGCGGTTTACTTGCAAAGGTAAAAGGCATACCAGTATGCCATTTTACCCGGACAATTTTGATCGTTGGAATTTGAAGAGTTTTTGAAAATTAAATACTTAAAATATTTTTTGAACATTTTTAAACTCGTAAAGTAAAAAAATGTAAGCGTTATTAAATAAGCTTTGAAAAGAATATAACATTTAAGTTTAAATGTCACATTTTTGTGAGATATGACACATTTTCCTTAGGGGGGCCATTTTAGGCCACCTTCCCCTACACAATGAACTGAGATATTACAGTTCGCTTAGGCTGCCTTCACATTCCCACATCAACATAGACTTGATGGCGTATGAGGTTAGTGCTTTGAGTGCGGTTTGTCTAACTGACATAATGGAAATGTTTTGGTTCCGGTATTTCTTTTCGAGATTTAGACCTACATATTGCGATATGAAATGGACTTCCGCCTGGAAAATGCTAGTGGATTGTCCCATCGATCGGTATGGAAAGATTTTTTCTAAGCCCAAAAATTCCAGCACCAGTCCCTTTCACCATTCTCGAACCATCCGTGTAACCATTTAATGGCATTGGCTTTGAGTGTGTTGTTTTTTGTTTCTCGTATCCACTTTTTTTTTACAACTTAAACCCGTTTTCAACATTTTTTTAAAGTTATATTTTCTAACCATGTTTGGTACTGCTGACTTTAAAAGGCCGCCCCTTTCTCTATGACTTACACATATACATTGGCCGAACGCCAAGCCTCTCATTATGGCTTCCTTAGAAGCTTGAAATTACTTCATGTTATGGCGACAAATGACACTATTACACACACTATTACAGTAATACATATCTATACGAGGTAGTTTTTTGGACTTTTTTAGTGCTTTCTTAGTTGTTTGCAACTCGGTTTGTGCCATGTGACTGCACCATAGGCAATGATGGGTCTGACCATCCTGATGTGCATCTGCCTAAGGATATATGGTTTTACCACCTTATAATTTCCCTGCAAGTTTCTTTTATCATTATAGTATTTCTTCGCCAACTAACTAGATAGATTTCATGCGTGGCAGAAGTATTTCCTAGGTAAATGGTATTATAGTCGTCTTTATACGGTATCTATCTGCAGATAGACACCATTTCCTTATTGTTGTTAGTCCTTTCTGAATGAAATCACAGAGTTTCTTCAAGCTTGCATAGGGCTGTAATAACGATATCAACAGCGAAAAAAATACATCGTTGGCCTTGAGAGATGTGATTTTCTAGAATTTCATCCACTATAAAACTCCACAGCTAGGATGATAGTACCCCTCCCTATGGACAGCTTCTTCTTGTGATGATCATCTGTATATTTGTTCCTGCTGTTCTAGTGCCCAGAATTTCACCAATCCCTCTAGATGTTGCAATGGGTACAATTTTCCTTAATAGAGCTTTATTAACAACGACATGGGAGGCATTGTCAAAGGCTCCTTCTATGTCTAGTAAATCACACAAAGCTGTTTCCCTTGTTTCTAGAGCTTTTTATCAGTTTCTATATATATATTTATCTACCCGCTGTGTAGGCATATTTGCGTATATTCTGCAAGATATTATCTACACCTGGTGATTTAAATAAAACATAAAATACTTCATAACATGCTTAAAAAAAAAAACAGAATACCTACTATAACTCCTAAAATGCGTAAAAGTATCCGAAATTCTGACTAAATCACTGAATATATTAATCGACAACCATCATACAAATTTACTTGAAATGCAGCTTTATTATACAATAGTTGTCAGTAGATTTATTCATACCACCCCAATTCTATAGCTTAAAATAAATATCGTAGGTGTTATAAGTCGGGTACTCATCTGGATTCTTAAAAATATCTATCAAATAGTTCTTTGAAACACAATTCTAATTGGTTTCTTTGATTTCTATTTCCTATTGCAATAAGAAATCTTTAGAATATTTAACTGTGACTTGCAGGTAGGTGCCTACTTTGCCTCTCATAAATCATCAGTCATGTGTCTTTGATGAAACCATCAATTCGGAATCTTGCTTATATAAAAATAATAATTTGATGGCTCATCTACTATCCAAGACGAATCGATTCTTTTGTATATTTTTATCGCGCCAAGTAGAATAGTATTGTGGATCTCAAAAGCTAAAATAAAATTAAAAAAAAAAAAACAAACATAAAATCAAACAAAATGAACTCCCAAAAGCAAAACAAATAATATATCTTTTAACTTGACTTACTGCAGCAACAATTAATTACAACCAGATATACGCGCATACAAAAACACCTCGGTCAACACCATTCACTATACCGCCTTGTTGCCTAGCTTAATATGGTGATCTAACACAATAAGGCAACACAAAGACCCTTTAGGTACCATTTTTCAACAATTACCCAGCTCTCCCTCCAAAAAAAAAAAAAAAAATAGACAAATAAAGCAATAATTTACCATCAGAAAAATGCGTTTGTTGGATTTAGTGTGTGGTTTAAATAACTTTGTGTTTTATCCCGCCAAAAAAATGCAGTTATTCTATTGTTTTTCCGTTGAAAGACAGCCAGAACTCGACCGATCGAGCGCTCATCTCTTAAAAGATTTAAATATACTCTCACACCCCGCATCTGGATGATGGAAAACACTGCAGGGAGCTTATTCGAGATACTTTGGTGGTAATATTTTCACCCATTTAATCATCAAACGTTCAAATTCACAAGAAATTAAAAGAAAAAAAGAAGAAAACAAACAGAGGAAGCCGTGGTGCGAGAGATACTCGTACTAAAATGAACGACTTCTAAGATATAATACTCTCTACTTTTGGCTGATGCTATTGCTTCAAAGTCAAACAGAGTGATGGAGCGCTGTTGTTATTTAGTTCTGTACTTTTTTTGGTTTTTTGTTTGTTTCCATTTCCTTTTGACTCAGTGGAGTTCAATACAGAAAGAAAAGAGAATTATTGTTTTGTTTGTTTTAACAATTGTTTTGTTGTTTCATTTCATCAATACTGTACAGAAAAGAACAAGAGCGTTTGCAATGGAGCTTACACAGTGTGAGGATAACCCGGGCGCCACTTCACCAATTGACGAATTCAAGGGTTCTTCATACTTTTTTCTCTCTAGCTTTGCCCTATAAACTAATTTTTTTTTTAATTTCACTTACAGAGCGTTTTTATGTTTATGCATTTAGACCGGTAGATATTCTTTTAATTGTAGCGAACAATTTTGATTTAATTTGGTATTATGTCATTTTAAAGGCAACTAGGCTACTACTATAGTGAAAATGAATTTAAGACAAATTAATACCACGAAAATAGGGTAGTAGTTACTTCATTTGGCTCAAGTAAAACTTCTACTGTTGAAAATTTGCCAAAAATGAGATTTATATAAGCAAAAAAGGTAATTATTTAGAATTGGGGCTCCAGACAAAAATCGCTCAAAAAAATTTTTCACCACCTGGAAACTATTTTATTAGGTAGAATAAGATAATTAAAGGTGGGGCAGACATGTTTTATGGGGTTTCATCGAAAAAAAACCCTTTTTAGGTATAGGTATAGCTTAAATTCGAATAATAAACTGACAATGATGATGAAAGGTACGGCAGGGGGGGGGGGGGGATTGTTAAAAGGACATAAATATTTTGAGTAATTACAAAATTATTTCCCTTTAAACAGCCCCCGTCCTCAATTTTTTTGCCACGTTCTGAAATGTATAATCAACGATTTTAGAGAAATTCATTGATTTATCATATGTAAGTTGTACCATGTAATGTCTGGACAAATGAAAATAATATGTCTCCCCGCCTTAAATTTACTATTTGTAAATGAACCCAGATGCATGAAAAATTTTTTGGAGCGATTTTTGTCTGGAGCACCAATTCTGGATATTTACCGCAAAAAACCATGGCGCAAAATTTTAAACAGCCCATTATTAAGGTATTAGTATGATACTACTTAACAATTTGCTAACTTTACAGTAGTTTACTAACTCATTCCTAATTTTAAACATTTTCAAACTAGTATCGTACTGAAAGAATTTTCTTAATAAATTGCTTCTCAACACACCTAAAACAATGACATTTCGTGTAAAAAAGTAAGTACACGAACCTTTTTTGATGTTTGCTAATGTCAAAGAGTCATATGAAGCTAGCACGATACTAAAAAAATAAAGTAGGCATTCGATTAAAATTTGAAAATTCGTTGTTTTAACCTAGTATCATACTAAAACAGCTTTATCATCGTACTAATTCAGTTAAAATTTTGCGCCAATGTTTTTCACAATATTTCAAATTTTATTGATCTAGACACCAATAATCATACAATATTTGTCTGTAAAAAAAAATTAATATCGGTACATGGTCTCAAAATATGGCGGCGAGGGTGCGCTGGTAGCGCCCCTGATCAATCGAAACTATCGAGCAATGCAATGAAATTATACACGATTTTTTTTCCTGTTATGTTTGAGATTATAGAAACAATCGATTGGATTGTTTGTCTTTCGCAACAAAAAATAAAATCAAAAAGACAAGAGTCACATTTAACAACTGTGATTGTTTTAAACACAATGAGTTGATTATCCCTTTCGATCGTATTATCTGCCACAATTACGCCACCCGTTCAATGGTGGTGGGTGCTCAACAGCAGATAAAAAAATAGAACTTTCAGAGATCATTGGGATCATATGTAAATAACTTATTTTCATTAAACACTGAAACTGATGTATCTACTCCCTCTTTCAGCAATAAATGGAGTTCCAATATGGTCTGTGATGTATGATATGTGATGCATGTTATGTGTGTTACGTATTTAAATACGTTCTGCTTCCTTAGCGCTGGGGCCCTTGTGGATTTCAATATTTCTAAATATAGAATCTACTGTTCAAAGTTCACATTTCCCAGGATACAAATTAAAAAAAGTGACAGAAAAACAAAACACGCATCTAAAAACCCCACTGAATTATGGTGATGCATTTAGCATCAGAAGCACCGTGTACCTCAATGGATGTCTGTGTTAAGCTTAACTAACGCCCAACTGTTATTTGTTGAAGTTTTTAAACAAGTTCCACAAGAAATAAGAAAAATGAAAATATACTAAAAAACGGCAACTAAGTACATCGTAGGAAAAACACGTCAACAGATAAATAGAAACTGGTCCCAACCAACTGACACTATCGAAACAGGTAGTGGTTATATTATTATATAGCAACATCCAACTTATTAGATTTATATTTAATAAAACTAACTACACACAGACATTGTGACGTTTGTTGATTGAAGTATTATGTATTTCAAAAAACATAATTTAATATTCATAAACATAGGTAACTGCTTGGTGTTTCTCATTGGCTATGTAAAAAAAAGAATTAGGTTTAATTTTCATTATTTTAAATTGATAAGTGACCAATTACAATTCTTGTACTGGCGATTCAGTAAGGTCAGGTCTAAAACATAGTGGGAAGATCAGCAAAACCATTTATTATTACAATTAATTTTCTGGAAAATTACCAATGACCTATGATAAATAACGTGTGAACATTGTTGTGTTAATACGTGGATTTTGTGTTAATCTTTTCCTTTTTATGTCGTCAACCGATTTCAATGAAATTCTTTTGAATGTGTATGATAAATTTGGAGATTATAATAGTTAGTATTTTTTCAAAAATTTGATTTGTTTATTACTCAGTATTCCATGAATACGAAGCCTCAAAAAAACTTCTTATTATGTTTTTCAGTATACAAGAAGTATTGGCAGATGCAATTTATGTTTCATTAAAAATTTAAGTTGGCGTCTTCATGCAAAAATATTACTTGGATTAAAGCATGATTATTATTTTTTGGCTACTATTTACGGTGTTCACATTGGACTCACTATTTATTATTAAGTTTGTGATGCCTTTTTCTTCGTGGCTGAGGTAAAAACTCGTCGGTGTCCAGGGTTCTTCCCAAAGAAGCAACAAACTTGGGTTTGGAGGGTCTTAAGCTTTCAATTAATTTATTCATAACATGGTATTTCATATACTTTTATTAACAATATTTATTTTCTTAAAATAAATAACACGGTATTTCATATAATACAGTATTCATAAGCCTAAATAACTAACACGGTATTTCATATATTGTGTCCCTATCCCTACCACGCAACCTACGGAAATAAAGGGGTGGAACTCTAAAAAGAGAACCTGTCCAGTGACCTTGAAGAGGAGATCAAAGGAAAGAAACGGTCGGGAACCTTATCGGAAGCCCTGTGTCAGCACGCAACCTAGGGAAATAAACGGGTGGAACTCTAAAGAGAGAACCTGTCCAGAGCTGCCTTAAAGAGGAGAATCAAAGGAAAGAAACGGATTCAGGAACCTTATCGGAAGCTCTGTGTCCCTAGCACGCAACCTAGGGAAATAAACGGGTGGAACGTGGAACTCTAAAGAGAGAACCTGTCCAGTGAGCTTCCTTGAAGAGGAACCCAAAGGAAATAAACGGTCGAGAATTCTTAGCACGCAACCTAGGGAAATAAACGCAACCTAGGGAAATAAACGGGTGGAACTCTAAAAAGAAAACCTGTCCAATGAGCTACCTTGAAGAGGAGATCAAAGGAAAGAAACGGGTTGGTTTAGTAAATAATAATACTCTTAATAATACTAATAAATATTTCCCCACTCTAGCTAATACTCCTAATAATACTAAAGCTTGCCCTACACTAGCTAATTATAACCCTACCATTTTATAAAAAAAATTTTGATTAGCTTCACCATTACGGCAATGCCTATCTGTCACCGAAACGCCTTATAAAAGGTTTTTGTTTGCGGCCCGATCTTAAACTCTCTATACGCTAGATTGGTATCCACGCTGGACGAGAATAAGAGACGATTTTGTCATTTTCCCAACGTCCACTTATTAAATCTGCGTCTAAGAGTCAGTGTGAATTACACGAAATAAATGACAAAATTGCATGTGATTCCGATTGAGTGCTAATCAGATGACTCCGGGTGCACACTAGATGTGCAATATGATTATTTAATAATGCGGTATGCAGGTGTCGTAACGCTTTGCTCGGTAATATGATTAGGGGTCGTTGGTGTCGTAACGTTTTGCTCGGTAATGTGATTAAAATGTTTAATAATTGTAACGCTTCGTTACAAGTTTGCTATTGTGAAATTTGGTTTTATTTTTTTTTAATTACTGTTGTTTAAATCTTAAAAGTGTCAGTCAGTCTGCCATTCAATTTTTAGATTTAGATTCAGTTGATTTTTTTAATAAAAATTTTAATTTGATTAAAAAAATCAATAAAACATGGCTAGGCCGTCTGCCTGATTGGTAATAATTTTTAAATTAAGACAAATATATATAATATAGATCTACAAAATAGTATCTTAAGTTACAATTTTATTAAAATAATTAGTTTTGAAATTAAAATGTTAAGTTATTATCATAAATTAAAAATTTTCCGACAGTATACCTTCCCTATAGGCGAGTGCAATCTTGCAGTATTGGGATATTTTTGTAACATTCGCTTCATTTAGTAGCTCGATAGTTTGTTCTCTTGATAGGTATGCGCATCCCAAGACACTTTATCTTGTCTCCCTCAGAACTGGGCATCTGCCTATAAAATGAAAGGTGTCTTCTCGTTCTCGCAAGTTACAGATGGTGCATAACATAGGTAGGTCGTGCCTATATGTGGTATAAAGTTGAGTCTTAGAAGCTCTCCTCTTAAACGAAATATGGTAGAAATTTCTTCAACACTGTATGAGTCCCGAAAATAATTTTTATTCTGTAAATTGTGATCCAGTCGACTGTAAATATTTCTGTACAAAGATTCCGATGCTTCTTTCAAGTACTTCCCTCTAATCTGTTCGTGTTTTAACAATGTGTTTTGCCATCATCCAATTTCCTCTATGTTCAGGTTTAAACTATTCCACTCTCCCGTGCAATATCCATAGCCAATTCTTGAACCATCCCGATTTAGTCTGTTGGGTGAGTTCGGTGGCAAACGAAACGTTTCTTTTATATAGAACTTAAGTAACTTCTCTACAGTTTCAAACCCCGTTCCTCCTCATACCTGTGCTGCATAAAACAAAACTGATTCCGATACCGACTCAAAGACCTTATATTTGTTACTACATATGTGCGATATACTTATTGTTAAAGTAATTTTTTCAGGTCACGTTGATGGCTGATTTTTGAAGTTTTTGATGCAAATGCTTCATATTCGTAGTGACTTTTACCCCCAAATACTTATGTACTCGTATATTCTTTTACAGCTTCCACTATTTCTTGATTAAAGTACCATCTTTCGGTTGAGCAAGGTCTGTCCGTACCGTTTCTGAACATCATTAGGTACTTTTGCTTATGTTGACAGTAAGTTTCCATTGTACACAGTATTCCGCAAGTCTGTTCATCATCAGTTGCAGGGATTCTGGTGAGTATGTCATTATGACTATATCATCCTCAAACAAAAGAGCTTTGATAACAGTTCCTCCATATTCTATACCTCCCGGCAAATAATCAGTCAGGTCTTCAATGAATAACGCAAATAAACCTGGTCTTAGCGCACATCACCCTTGTCTTACTCCAGCATATGTTTGAAACCACTCAGATATTCCATGTCCTTCCCATACTGCTGCCCTAGTATCTATACAGACCTTGAATAAGTCGTCCAAACTTTAGCGACATACCATACCCATATAATTTGTACCATAGATATTCTCGATCTACCTTATCAAAAGCTGCTTTTAAGTCAACAAGAAATACAAAGAGTTTTTTCTTACGGGCAATGAATGAATCCGGAACAGTCTTAAGAACGAATAAGTGGTCTATAGTTGAATATCCAGCTTGATTTTCCTTTAGTAAATCGTTGCAAGATATCCGTGTATTCAACGGTTTAAGCAAGACTGCTGTAAATATTTTGTAAGAAGCATTTAAAAATGAGATGCCACGATAGTTTGCTGGATCTGTCAGTGCACCTTTCTTGTAGATTAGAAAAATAAGCGCTTCTTGGAACCGCTGAGGTATTGTTCCGCTCTCAAAAATGGTATTGAATATTTGAGTAAGAGTTTCACATAAACTAAATGTTCCGTCTTTGTAAAGAAGAGGCCGCAAGTAGGTGCGACAGTAGGACCGTCTACAGAATTACCAAAGAGCTAACTGGTGTCCAAAGCTCTAAACAACACCTGGTAAAGGGCATAGACGGATCACTGCTAGTTTCAGATGAGGACCAGATCAAAAGGTGGAAGGAATACTTTTCTGCGGTTTTAAATCGCGTTTTTACCAGCGAAGTCAACCTAACACCCGATGAGCCGTCCGTAGTAACAAATTCCCGAATACGCACTGTACCCCCCAGTAGAGAAGAAATTTTAACCGCAATCAAAACACTGAAGAACAACAAAGCGGTTGGACTTGACGGTATTCCCGCAGAGCTCTTACGAGCAGCGCCAACAACATCGTCTGAGCTCCTGCACCCACTCATAGAAAGAGCTTGGGAAACAGAAAGTTTTTCTGAGGAGTGGAAAAAGGGGATGATTGTCAAGCTTCCAAAGAAAGGAGACCTTACGCAGTGCGAAAACTGGAGGGGATTTTGCGTGCTGCCTGCTGTAGCAAAGGTTATAGCAAAAATCGTCCTAGGTCGAATAAAAGACCACCTAGAAGACACGCTTGACGCCGAACAAGCAGGTTTCCGCACTGGATCTTCCTGCGTGGATCACATCAACACCTTGCGGATCATCATCGAACAGTGCGTTGAATATCGATCACCACTTCACCTGCTGTTCATCGATTTCGAAAAGGCGTTTGACAGTGTCAATAGAGAATTTATTTGGCTTGCCTTGCGCAGGAGGGGCATTCCGGATAAATTAATCGCTATAATCAAGGCTACATATGAAGGATCCAAATGTCACGTTCTGCATAAAGGAAGGTTGTCAGAGGAGTTTAAAATCCAAAGTGGCGTTAGACAAGGTTGTATACTGTCACCAATACTGTTCCTGTTGGTAATAAGTGATGTGCTGCATGCAGCCTTGTCGACTTTAAATGGAGGAATTCAGTGGAATCTGCTATCACACCTGAAACATCTAGACTACGCGGATGACGTGTGCTTGCTCTCTCATAGGATCATGGATCTCCATCAAATGACAACAAGGGTGGAGAGAGAAGCCGAAACCGTCGGGCTTAAGATCAATACGGCAAAAACTAAAAGGATCAGCCTTGGAACTTCCTCATCTACTCAAATAGATATTTCTGGACAACCAGTAGAGACGGTAGAGAGTTTTCAATACCTTGGGAGTATTGTCTCTACTGATGGAGGGACCGAACTAGACATAACCAGCCGAATCGGGAAAGCAAAGGCTGCGTTCGGAATGCTGTCCAAAATATGGAGAAACAACTCTATAAGCCTAAGGACCAAGCTACGACTGTTCCGCTCCAATGTAGAATCCGTGCTTCTTTATGGATGCAGTACATGGAAAGTAACATCCACTGTCACAAGAAAGCTGCAAACGTTGGTAAATAGATGTCTGCGAAACATCTTGCGGATTTTCTGGCCTAACCGTATCTCCAATGATGAACTTCATGCGAGGACAGGTCAGGAACCCATCGACTCTATAATACGAAAACGTAAGTGGCAGTGGATTGGACATACGCTTCGAAAAGGCCACGAGTGCATTGCGAGTCAAGCGATGCAATATGGAACCATCTCACGCAGCGAGGCAGAGGAGTGGGCCGACCCAGAAGTACTTGGCGAAGAACGGTCGAAGAGGAATCAGCACAACTGGGGAAGAGTTGGAGAGAGCTGAGGTACATCTCCAGAAACCGTACACGATGGCGCGTAGGAGTAGTGGAGGCCCTATGCCCCGCAAGGGGAACCACACGGACGTAATAGGTCCGAGGACCTAAGTAAGTAATACAAAAATAGTGCTAGTGAATACTCAAATCTCTATGAAAGTTCGATCAAAAATTTGAAAAAATCTTAGGTTAGAAACATTTTGACATCCAAGTCGTACAGACTCTTCCAAAAATTATTGTTTCCCCAAATCAAAGACGTATACATATTCTTTATCCACTTCTTCTCGTGGATAAATAATAATCACGTAAGCCTTTGCTGCATCTGCAAATATGCATCTTAGCTCAACAACGAGAGTGAGGAGAGGGTGATATACAGATACACCTTGCACCAAGTAGTGCAATCTATTATCTATACACTCAATTCATTTGATTTGTTGCGTTTTTGTCTGGGATTGGAAATGAGAAGTCTTCGATATCACAGAGCAGAAACAGCTGTAGCAGAGGTTGGTGAAGGGTGGTGATGGTGGAAATATCTTTCTACAGGTTGTCTATAAAACCAGTGCGGAAAGTGCTCGTGTGAGACTCGTTGTATTATGTGTATGTTGCTTGTCATATCTTAAAGTATATATAAAATAAAACCCACTTCTGGGTCGCATATACTTGTTTTTGTGATTCAAAGTTACAAATGGGTGATCATTGAAGATTTAAGATATTGGTTTGACCATATTCCTTGGTGATTATACTTCTATTGGATTTTTCGTTTTTCGTCTTTCAATTGGTGAATCTTATCTAAAGTTTCTTTTGAAAAGCCCATCGATGGAGTGTGCTCGTTCCCATCATATAACACTAACATCTTATAAAAGCTTATAACCAGACCCAACATTTAGTATAAATACCTTATCATACTGTATAGGCAGAAAAATGCATGCAGTACTGCATCTTGAAAGCATTATGCATATTTAATTGTATTTGAAAGCACTTCTGAGTCTTACATTATGTTCCCACCAAAACGAATTACGAGATTTTGGCAGGAAACTTTTGATATTCAAATTTATTTAACAAAATTTCAATGAACCCTGGATATCAATGAAAACTTAATATAATATCGATACATTAATTTTAAATCTTAACATTTTTTAGCTGATTTCAGTTTGGTGGGAACATAATGTTATTGAATATATGTATCTGCTTAAATGTACGTACATGGTAGACTTCTCTAATAGGTGAGTTAGGAAAAAGAGTACGATCGTCAAAATATTTCAGAAAAGGAAAAAATAAAGGATATGAAGATAAAATTAAATCTCAATTAGCAGAAATACAATTTATGTAGCTCGTTTTTTGTTAATTTTATATTAATTTGCAATTTTCTTTCAAGCTAAAACGGGCGGGAAACGCACCAAAAACCACCCCCGCATTCATCAAAAAAAAAAAAATGAAATCAGATCCCATTTTTATTCTCTAACTGTCTGATGGTGGATTTAGTTGTTTTTCTAGTTGCTGTTGGTGCATGCGGAGCAAGGTATACAAAGTTCATCTTGTATTTGGTTTTTCCATCGATTTCCAGTTTCTGCCATTAGGCAACTATGCTACGCACATATGCAACGTCATCATCGTCATTCAATGCGTTTGCAATCCGGGTTTTAGTCAAACAGCAGGTCGATGCGTGTCACTCTGCATAGGAAGTGTGTGTAAGCTGCGTACCTCGCAAATTCAGGAGGGATGGATATCAAATAAGAAAATGAGTAAAAACAAACTAATACTAGAAACTCAGGAAAACAACAACAAAAAAAAAAAACAAATACAAAAGCAAAAGAAAACACCTTGCAAAGCGATAAAACCACCATGGGACAGACGACCGGCCGACGTACGGCGACGAACGGACAACGCCAGGACACGGGACTGACAAACGAATGGATTACTATACCCATACGTATGTATGTACCTACCTCTATGTTGAGACGAATGGAGCTAGTGTTTTTCTTTGCTTCCTTGTCGCAAGTTGTTTAATCGGTGGACGACCAAATTGACGGCACGCGGAGTGGTGTGGAAGAACGGCGAAACGCGACGGACGGTGGACGATCAACCGACACGCTGCGCAAGCACATTGGGGTATTTTATGTGCAAAAAGCCTAACAGATAGAATTTTTAACTACAAATAAAAACTTTTTTAAAATATAAAATTGTGGTTGGACAGTTTTACTGCAATACATACATATATTTCGTTTCAAAGACCAATTTTCGTGTTCTCAGAAATGTATAATACATATAAGTATATATGTATATATATATGTTTATGGAGAATTTTACAAAATTTTGGCTGAAATGAATTTAGAATCAGAATTTTGGAATAAAATTTTTTTTTTCCATTCAAGTTCTGCCAATTTAAGTTCGAAAATTACCAGGTATGAAGTTCAAAATTAATGAAATAAGAGATTTAAAAAAAAAAAAAACAAAATTTTGTTCATTTTTAGATCTAGAGAATTAAGAACAGAGTTTCGAAAACATACAAATTGAATGATTTACACGAATTTCATCAGGTTTTGGAATATAAATTCAAGATTTTTAATTTATAGAATTTTGGAACATGTTTTTTTTTTTAATTCAGATTTTAGCAGCATATTTTTACTTTGAATTAAGAAATTTGGTTTAACCCATAAAAAAAACTGATTTCTGAAAATTCAAAATTTTCAAGAACTACTGATTCACAAGACTTTAAACAAAAAACATGACCATAGCCTAACAAAATTTTCTACAACCAAATTTATTTATTTGAACATTATTATTTTGTTAATTTATTTTAGATTTTGATTTATTTAATACAAATATTTTTGGAGAATTGTCCAATTTGTTGCTGCAAATAATCCAATGTGCGTCAATGGTGTGTGTTTTGTTTTTATATGTCTCTTTTTTTTTGTACTATTGCGAAATGAAAACGCAAATTATAGTTTTTTTAAGAGTTTTTTTACGCAATCGTTGTTATAAGTAGAATATCCTGACTTTTAAGATCTGCTTTTTTTTAAATTTGTATTTTTTTTGGTTTCGTTCGAAGTTGTGCTGATTTCTTTTATATTTAATTTTTTTTTTAACATGCGGTATATAAGCATAAGCGTTAGTATGGGGTAAGGTGGCTTGAAAAACAGGTTGTCTATCTGGTTTTTATATTAAAGATATTACTGGGCACATAATGCATTTGATGTTGAAGTTAATTGATGAGAATATTTATAGAGAAAAAAAAACAACAAAATTAAGTCTTAATTCTTTTCCTTTAGCTGGTGAATAAAATCATATTTGCATAGGTAAGATATTTTTTTGTTTAGTCTAGGTTGGTTTATTTTTTTAGACATTTCTTTATAAAAGCACCAAGGCAATGATAACTGCCACTATAGGAGTTACAATGTGTGTTTTAATGAGTTTTAAATATTTTTTGAGTTCAATGGTCTGTTAAAATGCATTGCATATTTTGAGCTCACATCATCCCAAGTTATGGATAGCTTATTATATGTAAATCCACAAAATTGTGTAATTTAGTGAAAAGTTTCTCAAAAAACTGTTAAGCGAGAATTCGTCTACAAAAATATTCTCTTAAGATTATTGGACAAACAATTCCATAATTATGTAGCTTTAAGTTTCTTCTCAATTTTAACACTATATATTATTGAAGATTCGATAGTTAAAACACGAATTATAGGGAATGTAACTTTATCCCATGTTTTCGGAAAGTGGTAGGTTAATAAACCGACAAGCTGGCAAATTTTATTGATTTTTTGATTTGATTGTAATCACATAAGTTTGTTAAGTCTTAATAGCATATACGGTAACGTCAATATTGTATGGCCGGATGTTAAGCCTAAGTCCATTTTTCACAAGGTCGATTTCGATGACTATTGAATACACAAAAAGTCACTGGAGGGTGTGCAAGAAAAGTGTAGAAGGTGTCACCGTCACCGTAAATTCTCATCGCTATAGCCAAATGTGAACTAAATTTTGTTGGTCTTAAATCGAATATGAGAATGTGAAAGATTTTATGTGGTTTCAACCAGACGGTGCCACATCTCATACAACTCAGTTTTGATTTTAATTCAAGAAAAACTTCCTGCAAGAGTTATGTCTCGTTTTGGTGATGTGAGCTGACCACCAAGATGGTGTGGTTTGTCGCCACTGGATTTCTTTTTGTCGGGCTAAAAGACACACTATTCGGAAACAAACGAATATTCGTTGAGGTATGTCCACATTATTCCCCGATATTTGTCGAAAAGTAATCGAAAATTATCTTGTCAAAATGAAGTCCTGCAGGAACTCATTTTTTTTCAGTGAGAATATGTAGTTCCGTATTTCGTATTTATTAATGGTAATTTCACATTTAGACTACAATCTTATTATTAGTGAAGGCTTTATAATATTTAAGAATGTTTGAAAATGTTTAACAAAGCAAGATATGTATACATAACAATTATGTTAATAGAAATTTAATCTAGCATTTTTTTTTCCTTTTTATTTCCGATATATGTATGTATGTACATACAGTGGATCAAAAAAGAAATCGGACATACAAGTTTTGTCTCTTTAAATCAAAAAATAATGACGAGAGTAAATTTAATAAAACAGAGAACAAAACACGATTCCAGAATGACAAATCCGTCTTTTGGTAGCTCCTTATAAACTATTTCTCTTGATTCGGTTTTTCTTGTTGATAAAAGGTTTTTTTCTTGCCACTCTTCCATGAAAATTACTTTTTCGCAGCACTGTTTTTACGGTTTCAGGGTTAACATCTTATTGCAAGTATTTCCTTACCTCCGCCGTCAACTTTGGTGCACCTATTTGGGGTTTATTTTTTAACTTATTACAATATCCAACGTTCATCGCTTGCAGTAAACTTTTTTGGTCTTCAAGATTTTTGTAAATTTTCAACAGATTTTGTTGTTTTGAATCTTTTTATGATGTCTCCTACCGCAGACTTGCTTCTTTTTACAATTTCTGCAATAGCAAGTACAGAGTTACCTTTTTAAAAATGTTTTATCACTATTTTTCGCACTTCTATCGTTGTATATCAACATTGCTCTTCCATTTTGACCTTATTAATAATAACACATAAAATTCAAATCGAATAAACATCTGACATATGTAACGGAATTTTAAGAACCTAAAAGTGTTATATTTGTCCCGTTAAAAATCAAAAAAATGAGTATAACACCGAGTGTCCGAATTCTTTTTTGATATTAAATTTGCGATTATTTTCTTTTAAATTAAATTTCGATGACAATTTGTTAATAAAACTGTAATTTTTGCTAAATATCCAGAGTTTATAGTAAAAACTATGTATAAATGCAGAAATACGCTATTTTCGAACCTTCATCAATTTTATTTCGTGATTTAAAGAGACAAAACTTGTATGTCCGATTTCTTTTTTGATCCACTGTAGGTACTATAGGGCAAGTTCTGCATTTCGAAAAAAATCGAACTCGAGATTTTGATCAAAGCTGACATTACGATGATAGCGAAGACGAATAAAGTGGGTCCGACAATTCCGTCTGTATGTCTGTACTTCTCCCTACAGCCTAAGCTACTAGACCTATGTTCTTCAATCCCGGTAGTTAAGGGTCTTCGGTGATTCCCTAGAGGAGAAATTGAAATTTTTTTTTTTAGCTCTAAAAATTCCAGTTTTTTTTTGTGAAAAATCAATATCCGTAAAACGTGTGAACGATTTTTTTTTGAAATTGTTTCCTAAAATCTATACTACTAAATACTTAAAATTTGCATTCCAAATTTTGTTCTTGAAAAATTTTAAAGAAATTTCTTAGATAAAAAATTACTTTAATAATAAAACGATTTTTAAACTTTTTTTTACATAAATTCATACTTTTCCGGAAATTAGACGGCAATTCCATGCATTTGAACATTTTTATCTCATTAAATCCATGTTTTATATTTATACAATGTATTTTAAATTCCAAAGTACTTTTACATAAGAGCAAGTTCCTGCGATCCAGTCGTGCAGTTTATTTAATTTTATTCATTTATTTATTCTTTTTACTAAAGTATTTCTCATTACATTAATAATAAAGGATATAAATTCGAGATTGGTCAAGGTTTTCCCATGCATTTTTTTAAATTTGAAAAACAAAAATTAAAATAAACATTTTTTAAATTAACTTAAAAAAATAGCCTGGGCTTTTTTTTATAGATATATGTACTAACCTGTCAGTTTAAATAAAAAAATTTCAAGAAAAGCGTATTTTTTTTTAAATATAATTTTCTTTTTTCACACTACAAGTAGTACATATATATTAATGGGTGTTTTTTTTTTTGGGGTATGGGATATCCCTATAGTAGGCCCAAACTATTTTCAATTAAAAAAATAATAACAAGAAATATTATTTTGTTTATTTATGACGCGAATTATTCATGTAACAATAGGTGCGTTTTATTATTCACAAATCTGTCTGGATCCGGATCTGGATCTTCCCTTGAAAATAAAACGAAACACAAACACAACAACAGGAGATCGTGATTAGTTATGGTTATAATTCTACCCACCACTTAGGGGCATATAGCATAGTGGTCATGGGGACTCAATATAAATCGAGGAAATGATGACCAACCGATTATGAACTCAGATAAGCTAAGATGTACATAAATGTCTGAAAGATTATGTGGATGATATCACTTAACTAGGATATTTTGTCTTTCGAAAACATAGAATAGAAAAATATTCAACAAACTCAATTTTCAGAACTACAAAACGGATGATTATCTAAATTTTCATTAAAATAACGGTTTAATCAATAGCACAGGTATTTCTAATAAGTTTTAGTTTAAAGTTTTAATTGACTCTTTTATTTCATTTTAAATACAATATAAAAATTTGTTTTGTATATAACAAAGTTTATCTAAAGTCATTTCGGTTTGGCCTATGCCCGTCTACCAGATTGACATTTTGAGATTTACAAACAAAATATTTATTGTGGCAGAAAAAAAAAATGCAAACAATTTGAGCAAATAACAATATTGGAGTTCTAAAAATCTTCATTTACGAGTATTATACAATTTCTGTATCGAAGTGCAGCAACAACATACGAGTAGAGAGCATCCCATCCAGCAAACCCGTTTAGAATGTCAAGCAACTCAGCTTCATTTAAACTTTGTTTTCCGAAATGTGTTATCCTAAACTCTTTCAAAATTGGGCAGATTGCAATGAAATGATTTATATCTTCACGTTCGTTTCGATTGCATATACTACAAAGTAGTGGCTGGTCCGGGCGGTGGGGTATGAAGTTGAGCGGAAGCAGTTCCCCTCGCGTTTTGAAGATAATACTAATCTTATGCGTTTGGTTGGAGTTAAGAAAATATGTATTATCCCCATGGTCGAGAGTCAAGCGACAGTAGTAACATCTAAAAGATGACGTTCGTGCCTCAGATAAGTATCTGTCGTAGAGTGCATTTCTGAAACGTTCAGGTAAAGCGCTAAACTTTTGCTTCAACATAACAGGATGTTCATTTTGAGCTACTACTAGATTTAAATTGCAAAAAGCCGCATGGTTTCTCCATTCTGTTGGCATATTTCCTGATGATCTAATTGTATTATTCAGTATGATTTTTGGCAGTCTTTCATCTGACATTTCGGAGATTTTAACGATGTAATTAAGGCTTAAGGGTGAGCCCTTTTCATGTGTTATAATTCATTCCACACCTTTATTTTAAAAATCAACCCCACTAAGTTTGGTTCCTCCGAACAACCATTGAATCATAATAATCTATCAATATGATGAGATATAGAATACGCAAAGCAAAACGACAGGGTACACGATGACAGGTAAATCCACAATTCTGAGCTGTCAGTGTGCTCAACCACATGTCAGAAGAAATTTCAATACCTACTCGGAAATGAACTATACTACTATACTTTTTCTTAGTTCAGGTGTTTTTCAGTCACTACCAACTTTCTCCTAAAAAAGTTAACTCCGGCTAGCGAAAATTTACTGGTGGATCTTAGCTCACTATGAACAACTATAAACTATGAACTGAATCCCAATGAGTAAAGCCAATCATAAATAAAATGCACGACTCGATCGCACGAACTTACTATGCAGAAAATTATCCATGTTTAAAACATGTGCTTCTGGAAATCCCTAAGAATTTTTCTAAAAATAGTTTACAAGTAAAGAATATTATTATTATCAGAATAAATTATGTATACGAGTATATATTTATTGTGCGGGAACATTTAAAGAAAGATCTGCTTATCATCTTAAAACTAAAAGCTAAAGCAAAACTTAACTGCCGAAATTTGACATCTAATCAATCGTTAAAACAAAAAACACAAAAAATTAAATCTTCAAACGGAAGTGAAGATGTACTTTCTAGGTCTGTCTTGTCAGAATTCTATTTCTTTGCAAGGGAAAAATAAATTCAAAGAAATCAAGCAGAGCAGCACACTTTGAAGCAGAAATTCTCAATATTCCAGTTCTATAGCTGATGCAGTTTCTATACGGAGCGGCATGATTTTCTGGCTCAATCCCTTACTGCGACCGACGACGAAGCACAGTGGTTTGGCTTGCATGGGAGAGTGGAAAAAAGTCTGTTAAATCTGAACTGTTCACCGGATTTAAACGCAAAAATAGGTCGGGAGCCGGTATTCAGGCATTACGCAGGCACCCATAGTTTGCATGAGAACACTAATGACAACGGACTTCGAGTCTTAGAATTGGCAGCATCGAAAAACATGGTCGTTGCGAGTACCAGGTTCCCGCGTAAGGATATCTACAAAGCCACCTGGGTATCACCTGATGGAGTCACTAGTAAACAAAAAGACCACGTGTTGATAGACCTTCGCCACTACTCGAACTTGATGACGGTACGAACGTACCGAGGTGCCAATATCGACTCGGATCACTATCTTGTTGGTATGGTTTTCCGAGGGCGGATTGCCTTGCATTGCATCCGCCGATCAGATTCGAATCTACACGGCTGCCCTGCGCAATGAAAACACCAGTAACACCTTTGATAATGCGTTAGGACTCGCCCTAGAATCACTTGATTTAGGGAGAGTAAGTTCTGGAGCCAGTATGCTGGGCGTAAATGAGAAGTGGACACGCCTTAAGAATATTGTCATTAGTACTGCCAACTCCATCTTAGGCAGCAGTCGTAAAAATCGGAACGACTGGTTTGATGATGAATGCAAGCTAGCGACTGAACGTAAGAATGTTGCGTACCGAGCAATGCAACAATCTCATAGAACGCGGGCACGCGAAGAGGAATATAAAGAGCTCAGAAGAACAGAAAAACGGCTTCACAGACAAAAGAAATCAGCCTGGGAGAAGAACCTAATCTGTGAAATAGAAAACAGCCGAGAACGAGGTCCGCACCAGGCGCGGAAGTTCTACCAACCCGTCCGAAACATGACGCAGTACACACCACGCTGCACATACTGCAAGGACGGAGAGGGAAATCTGATCACCGATCCTGAAAGCATACTGGAGCGATGGGAAGTGTACTTTAATGAATTGCTAAATGGTCAGCTCACTACAGAAGTGGAGGCTCCACTACTTCAAGAAGAATACCCTATGTTGCCGCCACCAAGCATAGAAGAGGTTGAGAAGGCTATAGGCCGGCTTAAACAGAACAAAGCCCCGGGAGCCGATGGCATACCAGCCGAATTATTTCATCACGGCGCGCCAGCCTTACGTCAAGCAATTCATGATATTATACTGCACGTATGGGAGCAGGAAGAAATGCCGGAAGACTGGCGAAAAGGCATAAATAATATGCCCCATACATAAGAAGGGAGATGTCACAACATGCAGCAATTATAGAGGTATCACGTTGTTGAGTACCGCCTAAAAGATACTCTCCTCTATCCTACAAGACCGAATAACCCCATACGCTAAAACCGTTATCGGACAATATCAGTGTGGTTTCATTCCAGGCAAATCAACAACTGATCAGATATTTACCTTGGGTCAATAGTAGCAGCCAATAACAATATAGAAGAAGAAATACGCGGGCGGCTTCTCAAATCCAATAGAGCCTACTATAGTCTGTCAAAGCTCTTCAAATCCAGAAACCTCACCATAACTTCAAAACTGCTGCTGTACAGGACCATGGTCCTGCCAGTACTCACATATGGATCCGAGACTTGGATGCTTAGCAAAAGGCACTCCGACCTCTTAGCTGCGTTCGAGAGAAAAGTCTTAAGGAGAATTGTTGGCCCCATATGTGAGGAAGGACGATTCCGGAGACGGTACAATCACGAACTGTACGCAATCTACTTTGAAGCTGATATCGTGACAAAAATTAAGCTCGGTAGACTCCGGTGGGCAGGGCACCTAGCTCGCATGAGCGAAGAGGAACCTGCTCGGAAAGTTCTTTGTGGTACATTCTATGGTAGACGACAGCGTGGTAGACCATGCTTGCGCTGGAGAGATGGCGTAGACCAGGACGCCCGAAGCCTTGGGGTGCGCAACTGGATGGCGTCGGCTAGAGACCGGGATAGGTGGAGAGACTTGTTGAAAGAGGCCAGGACCGGAACCCGGTTGTCGAGCCGATGATGATGATGATAAAGCTGTCTTAGTACGAAACTATGTTAAAACGATGGTTTTGCAATTTCGAATGAAATATAGCATGATCCTTTCTCTACCCTTTTATTAAAGTTAAAATCTTTGAATACCTTTTTTATTTGTTTATTGGCGCAAAAGTTTAAACAACCTAGTATAAGGTATTAGTATGATACTACTTAACAATTTGCTAACTAGTATCGTACTTAAGCAATTTTCTTAATAAAATGCTTCTGAACACACCTAAAATGATGACAGTTCGTGCAAAAAACTATGTAAGTAAACATACCTTTGTGGCTATTGTAAATAGCACGATACTAAAAAAATTAAAATAGGTATTCTATGATCTTAACTTTAATAAAAGGGTAGAGAAATTATGATACTCTATTCGATCAAAATTTTAAAAATCGGTGTCTTAAATTAGTTTCACACTAAAACAGCTTTTACATCGTACTTATTTAACTAAAATGTTGCGCCTATTTTTATTTTACATTGTGACAAGCTGCCCTTACTTTTAGCAGAAAACTGGCAACATAACGAATATAGACAGGGTTTGTTGAAGAAAAACAGAACAGAGCAAAAATAAAAGTAATTTTGAGTAACTTAATGGCGTCATAAGGTCGTTACTTAATTCAAAGTTAATTTTTTAACTAATCTTGATTTCAGCTTAAATGGTGGTTAAAATACAGCTGAAATCATAATGTTGCCATTTTCTGCTTGTCTTTTGATTGCTTTTCCATTGATTTCATTATTGTAATAATATCTCTGATCGTGAAATTTGCAGATTTGAACAGTACGCGAACAGAAATATGTATGTATTTCAATTTAACTGATTTTATCGTCGATTGTGAGTTTTGAAATTGTTTCCTGACTAATTAAAGTTCGATTTTTTTTACGAATGCATAACTTGCCTTATAGTACCTATAAGTCGCAAGTAAAAAAATCATCAAAATCGGATGATTTTTCGATTTTCTAGAGCCAAAAAACGAGGGGACCGCGAAAGTATAAAATTACAAAAATTATAAAAAAAGTTATTGGAACTTTTCTTAAATTGGAAAGTTTTGATGTATGTATAGGAGAACGGAAAAAATATGTTTTATCTGAACTGTTTAACGGATTTAAATGAAATTTGTCACACATGTTAAGATTAATCTTGAACATAAATTAATCAAAATTTGGTAAAGAAAAAATAATTAGAAAAAAAGTTATTGACATGTTTCTAAAATTTGATGTTTGCATGGGAGAACGGAAACAAATTTTGAAAAATTTTGCAAGCAGAAATAAATAGTTTCGTAAGAATCGAATATCTCAGATCTGACTCAATGTATTAATTTTATTTTAATTTTTAAATAAAGTTAAAAATTTATTCTAAAAATAATGGGCTTAACCAGTTCGTTCTGAAATTATTAGTACCGAAGAAATCAAACTTTTTGATAAACACCACTGTCAAGACGGAGTTTTTTGAAACTCGATTCAGTGAGACAATTTTGAACATAACTCCCACATCTGCAGCTGATTTTTTCTATGATTTAACTTGAAAGTATGGAGCACACGCTGGTATACTTCGTTGCTTGGAGTCTTTTGGAGTTTTTTTTTAAATCAAAAAGTTAAAAAAAAAAAACGTTTTCTTAGTACCAATGTTTTAGGCTACTTATAGAAGGCTTCTTTCATAGATTATCAGTTATTTTTTTATTTGTTAGATAGTCAAAAATAGACCAATAAAATGATATAAGAAGTTACAGAATTTATTTATAGGAACTTCGGAAAAAGACATGTATAAAAGTTTGTTGAAAATATGGTTCGCGACGCAATTAGACGAATACTTGCTTGGACTAATTTTTACAAAAAGAATTACAACATTTTGTTTCTAAATTTACTCAGAAAATGGATTTAAATATTTTTTCTGATGGAATTTAATTTTTCTGAACAGCTGATTGCCAAAACTCAAAATATATTCCATTTCGTTTTTCTTTTGTGTTACGATTTTTTTCTGTTCCGAATGCATCAGAAAATTTTTTTCTGATGAGAAAAATTTTTTCTGATGATATGACAGCAAAAAATTGTTTGCTTTCTGACGTAAAATTATTGGTAGCTATAACCGGCCATCAGAAAAATGTTTTAGATTTCGATTGTTTCAATTTTTCTGATGGACTTTTCTGATGAGCTATAACTGGCCTCTTAAATAAAATTATTTTTCAACTTTGGGGACTTGCAAATCAATACATACAATATATATGTTAAAAAATACTTTTAAATCATACGCTCGGGTTATCTAAGAGTACTTAAACATAAAGCTAAAAAGGCTAGATATGACTTTTTCCAAAATTTGTTTCCGCTGTCAGACCACTGTGCGACGTCTCTCTCGAGAGATATTCTGATTACACACCATAGATCCGCGTCACATTCGAATCGTTGGACATAGACTCGCATCGTAACGCGTAAAAAAACAGAAATCACAAAGCCAAAAACGAGTATATGTGCATAAAACACTTTTTGTTTTGTTTGTCTATTGCTCTCGTTTGGTTGTGTTACGAGGATTTTTCCCATAAGAATTGCACCTTGCTATAGTTGTTAGTTGCTAGATGAACCCAACAATTGACTTAACCACAACCAGGGATTTCCTGCTCTGCATTGATTCTTCTTTTTCTTCTTTTGCTGATGCTGCATCCATCAATTATGCACCTACTTTTCCTATTCGCATTAATACGGCATATCTACCCACTGCAATATTGTATGTGTACTTCTATTTAGTTCATAATATTCAAGCCGATACAAGTCGAATGAAGTCGATCGGCTACAATCGGTAGTTCGGGTTTCAGGTATATACTTTGTAGTTTATCCGTCGATGCGACCGACGGACGCACCGAGCGCAATATACTCTCTCATACATCTATTGCAGTTTTTTAAGTTTTGTTAGTTAGGTAGATATTGCAGTTTGCAGTTGCAGTCTGGACTTGGACCAAGTCTTTAGTAACGAAGAGCCACTCTTTGCCATGCAGGTACTCAGATCAGAAAGAAAATAAAGACACATGTATAGCTGCATAGCAAGTCTACAAGTGATTACATCGAATAAAGAGAAGAATGACAGGTTTTCATCTAGTTTTTAGAGATACGAGTAATGCTTGATTTTAGTGGAGTTATTATTAGTTAGTACTAGTATGTACTACCTGTAGTATATTTGACAATTTTTTTTTAATTCAAACGTAAAGCACTTAAATATGGGAAGTTTAAATATAAATTGGTGAAGTAAATATTTGATACAACCTGTAAGGAGGTTACGAGAGCCTTAGAGGTAATATTTATAACGACCATCCAACTGATGAAACATAAGAAGTTTAAGCAAATTATGGCTTCCAATTATATTACCCAAACATTATAGTTTGATATCCCAAACATAGTAAAAATGTACCACTTTGTTTTCCAATACAATGCTCATCTTCAATGACAACTCTTCTGTCAGCTCATTAGAGAAATCAATAAATCATTAAGAGGCCTCCGGACAAAATATTGAGAAAAACGTGAAATTGGGCAAATTCGTGCAAGGTTTGTGAAGTCAATGCAAGACGTATTGAAATAAAATAAATTGCATATGAAAGAATTACATTTTATCTTGAAAAGCGTCGAGCCACTTTTTTAATTTTTTTATATTTTTCTTATTTAATTTTAATATTCCGGTTGCTTCTTTCGTTAAATTCCACAAAACTGCTAAAGTTGTGCAAGGTTTGTGAGAAATTGAAGTGGAAAACTTATAATATTTTTAAGTCATTTTAAAGGTAATGAAGAGACTTAGAAGAGCGTCGGAGCGGATTTTTAATTTTGGGCTCTATTTTTGAATAATCATCTTTTGAAAAACATTAAAATTGCTCATTTTCCAATGCATTTTTTAATGTGTAGTTATTTGAAAAGACCATCATAACTTTCCCAAAATGACATAATGCTTTCTGAAATTGTTTATATTAAAAAAAAAGTAATCAAAAAGTAACTTTTTATTGCAAAATAACACATTTTATAAAAGCCTTTTTTTTGCACAAAAGTCGTTACTTTTGTTTACTGGCTGTTTTTAGTTCATCTATTTGCCAAAACGTGGTTTTTTTCGAAGATAGCTATTTTTTGTTGGAACTGAAGCAAAAAGAAGTATGACGAACATGAAAGGCGAGTAGGCTTTTGGGTATAGGAGAAGTTCAGTAAGGGGTGGTGTAGAAGGGGAAGAAATGGATGTGAGCAGAACCACTGTGACGGTGGATGATAATATTTGAGGGCTATGGTGGTATAGGGATTGGTAAGCGATGAGTATGGTCACTACTATGGTGTGAATGTAAAATGAAGCAAAGGAGTAGATTTAACTTGTTGGATTGTTTTGTGTGTTTTTAGGAAGAAAAGTAACTACATATGTACATTGGTTGGTATGCGAAAAGTATTGAATGTATTATTATGAAGCTCGCAACAAATAACGTCTTCGATTGCTGTCATAGTCTAAACTGCTTAACGCCATGTCGCCATAGATTGACACTTGGGAAATAGCTTTCCACGCAACCTTCATCAAAGGATTTAGATTTTTTTTAGATTTACAGCCCATGTATTTCCCATAAAATAAAACGAAAACAATGTCTCGAAAACATTAATTTTACTAATTACTCGTATTTTTCTATGAATGGGTAGCAATATTCTGTTTGCAATGATATAGGTAAATATTTTAAATCTAAGTTGGTAACAAGAACAAAATTATCGAAGGAGATTTAAAACATTCCTTATTTTACCGATGCAAAATGTAAACAAACCATCATTACAACGGAAACCAAAAAAAATAAAATGCACGACTGGGTCGCACGAACTTGCTCCTATGTAATAGACTAGGAATTTTAAAAACGAATGTTACTAGAGAAAACTGTTCATAAAGATAAAATTAATTTTTTTAATTCTTTTAGTAGTAAGAGATAAAAACAGAATGCTATGCAAATATGAATTTATTCAAAAACAAAAATTATAAGTCGTTGTAGTGGTTTCTTAAAAAATAAGCTTTTATGTACAAAATTTTTAAAACATTTTTAAGAAAAAATTTTGGTACGCCAACCTTAAGCTTTTATTATTGTACGAATTAAAAGTCTTATTTCCAAAAAAAAATAATAAGCCGTTCTTGAGATATGGAATTTTTCAAAAAAAAAAAAACGACTTTTTTTTTCTAAAAATTGAAAAAATATTTTTTCTTAAGTTTTTAAATGCATTGTTTTTTAAACTTTTTTGGAGCTTTTTTATAAAAAATTTCATTAAAATCCGTTATGTCGATGATGAGAAATTCAAAATTCGAAAAAATCGTTCTATGGTAGGTACAGTCAGTAATATCTAGATTTAAAATTTTTTTTTATTAAATTATAGATCGTAAAGATTAATCAAAAGAAAAAAAATTTTAGCAAAATTCTCGGAACCGTTTTCGAGAAAAATACGATTTTCGAAAACCATTTTTTAAAATTTGTATGGAAGGTACCGTTAGTTTTAGATGAAACAAAATTTTTTTTCTCAAATCTTGTAGATTATGTTAAAAAACTTATTTTTGTCAAGTTTGAAAAAAATCGAGCATGGGGTTTTCGAAATATTGAGTTTCCAAAAAAAAATTTTGATTTTTTTTTTAAAAATCCAAAAAAATAAAAATTGAAAATTTGAATATGCAATAATATTCAAACTTTGGAGGAGCTTTGGCATAAAAAAAATTATTTAAATCGGCTGTACCGTTTTCGAGCAAATCAAAAACAAAAAAAATGGACCCAGGGGGTCTACCAAAAATAACAATTTTTTGTAAAATTTTTTTTAACCATTAGCTAGTTTTAACCAAATGAAATTTTTCAAATTTTTTTTAAAAAATTCTGTGGGACAGTTTTTGAGAAAAAAAAATATTTATAAAATTTCGAAAAAAAAATCGTATGGCAGGTACCGTTATTTTTGGTCTTAAAAAAAAAAAAAAAAAAACGTCCGGGGGTAAAAAATTAAAACCCATATCTACCAAATTTGAAGAAAATCGGCCGAGCAGTTTAGGCTGTAGTCGAACCGACAGACAGACAGACAGACAGACAGACAGAATTGCGAGACCCACTTTTTTAGTCTTCGCTATCATCGTAATGTCAACTTTGATCAAAATCTCGAGTTCGATTTTTTTTACGAATGCATAACTTGCCTTATAGTACCTATAAGTCGCAAGTAAAAACCAACGGTAAAAAAAAATGTTTTGTGTCTCTAAATATTTGTTTCTTTTTAAATAAGGGCTTACGAATAGTTTTTAATTAATTTTGGAATTGAATTGATAAATAACTTAAATGTTCGAATTTAAGCTTTCAATTGACATTCAGAGTTCAGACTCTATTTATATCAAAATATAGTTCCAACACAAACCACAAAATGACAAATTTCATCAAAGCATACCTAAGATGTAAAGGAATTATACATATATAATGGGAAGGGTACGACATGTCGACAAAAAAAATGTCGACTGAACAAATATAAATTTCATCGACTGTTAAAATGTCGACTGAAATTTGATCGACAAAAAAAAAAGTCGACAGTTTAAAATCTCGACTATTAAAATGTCGACTGAAAACTTGTCGGTGAAAATGTCGACTTTTATACAAAATTGAGTTAAATAAAACAAGAATGGTCTCTTTTAATATGTTAACTAAATTTTATTATTAATTCAATTTTATAAATTAAAAAAAGGGGAGCGTATCGATTCTTTAAATGCTAAAGAAACTTTGCATACACCCTACCTCGCACCTACCTCAAATCCTATAGTGTGCCCAAGCAGGGCGGTTACATTGCTCACTGCTTACGCGTCGACATTTTTTGAGTCGACATTTTTAAAATCGAATTTTTGATAGTCGACATTTTGATCAGTCGACATTTTTATCAATCGACTTTTTGAAAATCGACATTTTGAAGATCGATTTTTTTTAAATCGACATTTTAAAAATCGGTTAATCGTCCCCAACCCATATTATAACACTTCCAGATCCGGAAGTAAATGATTAAGTGTTTCAGAAATAAAGTGAAAACAAAAACTTTTAAAAATATCAAAAACTACTTTGTCTTCTTTCTGTCAAGCTAATAAACTATTGCTTTTTACCAAAGGATTGATTTGACATACATAAATTAAAAACTGTGCTAGGAACTCGAATATTTGCATTTTATATGAAAATGGTTTTGATGAAGAAAATTAATAGCAATCACCATATTTTTTGTTTCCTCTTAAAATAAAATGCACGACTGAGTCGCACGAACTTGCTCTTACAAAAAAGACTAAGAATTTCAAAAATGAATGCTTTTAGAGAAAAACTGTTCATAAACATAAAGTTCATTATTTAATGACTAAAACAACTCTCTTAGTGGTAACTGGAGCTAAGAACAGGATGCCATGTGATGCAAATATTAGTTTATGCAAGAACAAAATTTATAACAAAGTTATAAGTTATAAGTCAAATAATCTTTTATATACAAATTTAAAAAAAAAAATTATTACTTTACGAATAAAAAATAAATTTCCAAAAAAAATATTTAGCTCTTTTTTGAGATATCGAATTTTCAAAAACAAAAAATATAAAAAATTTCATTAAAATCCGTTCAGCCGGTAAGAGAAATTAAAAGATCGTCAAAATGGTTCTATGTTCGGTACAGTCAGTAATATATTGATTTCAATTTTTTTTTTGTTTAATTATTGTAGAACGTAAAAATTTATCAAAATTCTCGGAGACGTTTTCGAGAAAAACACGATTTTCGAAAACTTTTATTTATCAAGTTTAAAAAAATCAAGCATGGAGTTTTCGGGATATTGAGTTTGGAAAAAAAAAATTTGAAATCCAAAAAAAAAAGTTTTGAAAATTTTAATGCACAGGAATATAAATTTTGAGGCGCTTTAGCATAAAACAAAATGAATTGACAAGAGTTTATGAGCAAAAAGATCTAAGTGTTGTGTTTCACTCTATGCTAATGTTTGAAAAACACTACCACTTCTTCTTAGTTAATCAGGCCAGGAGCCAGGTTTTATTTTCTGCACACAGGTAGATTATTTAAGAAATCTGAAATATTTATAGCACTTTACTACTCACTTTTTCATAGTACTCTTGAATACATATGTATCCACATCCACTATTTGGAACCAAATTTACGAAACATTTTTTCAGCAATCAGCACTTCTTACAGGTGCTCTCCTATCCTATTACATTTATTTTCCCACAATGAAAATTATTGTCAAATGTGTTTATGAATCAATTATAAATAGCCATGAAAATTATAATAAAATCAATTTTAATCCAGAAATCAATTCATTTGTTTAATTCGAAATTGCTACCCCCATCCGAGGCAAGGAGCAATATAATCAAATTAAAACAGTCAAGTCGAATCTGAAAGAGGTTTCGACGTTAAACAATTACTAAATTAGTTATTTCTAGGACTTTAGAGTTCTAGAAAAAACTACTAGGTTATGGGCCCAGAATTCCAACAAATAATAAGGCTTACCGCTTTTACCGAATTTGATGTCTTAAGTTCACAATACGCCAATTTCAGTGGCGTGATATTAAGAATTGTTGCAGATATTGGTTCGTCATTTATCTCTATTTTAAATAAATTCTTTATTCATACATAAACTTTATTGCGTGGGCACTTGGCTTTTTTTGTAAGTTTTAATGTTTTTGAAAAGTATGATTTTAAATGTACTTATGTAATTTCTTTTCACTTATTTAAAAATTTAAAATGATATGTAGGTATGTACCAAGTTTAACGAAAATTGGGCGAGTCGTTTAGGCTGAAGTCGAACAGACGGAATTTCGAGACTCATCTTTTTCGACTCCGATATCATCGTAATGTTAACTTTGATCAAAATTTTGAGTTAGATTTTTTTTTAACGAATGCATAACTTGCCTTATAGTACCTATAAGTCACAATTAAAAATAGCTTTGTAGTTAAAAGTGAACAAAAAAATTATGCATAAACATGTACATATGTAAATAGCTAAATGCTCACATAATTACGTACCTACCTATTAATTTTCCCTTTTTTGGTTGTTTAGCCTTTTCTTAATCCCTTTTTACTTTTTTTTATCAAATTGGTGACTACTGAGAATAAATATAAATGTTAATTTAGCAAAAACTCGATCACCACCAAAATTATTTTTAAGAGAGCAAAATTCGTATTCAGAATTTAAAATAAAAAAACCTTTTTAATTCATGCAAGTCTTTCTTTTTCATTTTATCGAAACCTGCAATTACAAATAAATAATGTATGTACATGACTACGCATACGTAGGTCGAAAAAATATATCTGTAATATACCTACATAGGTACAAAATCTTACATAATAACTCTGAATTATTTCAAATTCAAGGTCAACATCACCAATTTTCATTTTATGATATAGGTGTATAGTATACCTACATACATACATACACAGATATGTATGTAACTTCATTTTGCTAGACATATTGGAGCTTCTAGGTAGATACAAATAATATTTTTTTCTTCCTCAAATGTTCCATCGCCTAATACTTCACACAACAGAAAGGTTGAACCTACACTTACCCCTCTATACATCTTAACACTACCCTTTTCTACAAACAGATCAAACAGAGCAGAGGACACAAAAATAAAACAAGCAAATGAAAGAAGGTTGTGTGTAGGCTGTAACTTCTCTGCAACCCAAATGCAACTTTCGAAGATCAAACATGTTGAATGTACAAATGCGGAGTAATCATTTTAATTCGAAGTTCCAATCTTCGAATCTGAGTTCGACATTTTGGACGGAGGCCTCTTAAGTAGGGTCCTTAGTGTAAGGTGTACACTTGTACTTAAGAACTCTAACGATTGCATGGCATGAATCTAGAAGACCTTGCAATACATAAGTGCGCTAGCTCGGATAGGATCCCACCCAGTGTTCTGGTGACGTGATATAAATGCTAACAAAACTACTTTACTATTGCGTAATCTCCAACACTCTCCCTTACATTCATTCTTTACCTTTTGTTTGAAACTTCTTCAAACTGTTTCGCAGAAGACATTTCCCCCGGCTTTTCATATTCCTTCCTAGATTCATATCTCATGAATGTTGAACTACAGGGGCAACGCTTGATAAGCTTATTAGATTTTCTAATGTGATATTAAAAACCGAGTGATCTGTCTACAGTCGAAATTATTGAAAGCTATGATAAGAAATTGCACATGTTGATAAAGTGTTTCTATGTAAAATCGGCTAATAGGAAAGTTATTGACATAAAGCGCATAAATGTTAGCCTGAATGTGGTCCTTATATAAGCGAATGGTGTTGCAGAGCATATAAAGGAGGAGTTTTACGAGACGACCTCTAAATGAAACTTGAAAATGAAAATTTTATCGGTATTTTCATAAACAGTGTTCTAGTGAAATAGCCAGTTGCATTCCTTCCCTCAAACAGTTCAACCGTAACACTCGTACTTCTAGGAATGCTCATCAGTTTACCCTTCACGGTTGAATTTAGATCGTCAGAGTTGTGTTTTGGGTGTTTGTGATTTTTGACATGGTGAGTGATTTTTGTGTTGTGTTTACCAATATTCGTGGGCTAAGAAGGAATTTCTTTGACGTGTACGGCCATTCTGTTAAGTACAGACCAGCTGTTTTGGCATTAGGTGAAACACAGGTTGGTGCAAATACTGATCTTTCAGAATTTAGCCTGCCTGGCTATAACCTAATGCCTTTACTCTTTCGCCATCACGGCCTTTTAGTTTACGTTAGACATGATGTTGCTTGCCAGAGTCTTCCTCAATACGGACATTGTTCTAATACGAACTTTAATTTCATGTGGCTCAAATTAACTGTCCGCGAGCACATCATCCATTATTGTTTTATTTATAGGAGTCCGAATCTGGACAGCAATTCAACTCTTAATGAGTTTGATGCGCTGTCTGATTCCATTTCCCGAATTGTTTCCCTGTACCCTCACACTGAAGTCGTTATTGCGGGCGACTTCAATGTACACAATTCAAATTGGCTCCGCCATTCAGGACAGACAACACCCGAAGGAAGATATGTTGAGATCTTTGCTGAGATGCACCAACTTACTCAGCTGGTAGATGAGCCCACCCGTATACCAGATGTTGCTGGGCAAAACGCTCACACTCTTGATTTGTTTCTTACTTCTAACCCTGATAAGTATACCATAACGGTAAAATCTCCATTCGGCACTTCGGACCATTGTGTAATATCAGCTAATTTCTCGTGTCCCATTCATCCAGTTAAAGAGAAGCATCCAACTAGGACCGTTTGGCAATACGAGAAAGCCATCTGGGACGGTCTGAATAACTTTTTTAGAATTTTTAACTGGTCACTATGTTTCCTCGATAGTGACGTTGATGCCAGTGCTGATATGATCACAGAAGTGATTTTTCTTGGGATGCGTACTTTTATTCCTTACAGAATTAAGAGTATAAAGTCGAAAGAAATGTCTTGGTTCGATACAAGCTGTAAGGAAGCTATCAGGTCGAGAGAAGTAAGTTTCTGCTCTTATAAAGCCAACCCAACCGAGGAAAATCGCAAAAAGTTTAAACAAGTCAGAAACCAATGCAACGCTGTTATAAAGAGAACCAAATTCTTACATGAACAGAAATTAAGGCAAAAAATCCTGCAATGTCCCAAAGGCAGTAGAAATTTCTGGTCATTTGTCAAGAACATAAAAAATTCAACTTCATCTTCGGTTCCAACGCTCATCTACAAAGACAAACCGATAACTAGCTCTTTAGAGAAGGCAAATGTACTTGCAGCTCATTTTGCTGCTAACTCCACGTTGCCTGTTAGCAACATTGCCCCTCCTGTACTTGAGAACGTAAATCATTCAATGGGACAGGTATATTTCCGCACTCGTACAGTTGCAAGAGCCCTTTAAGATCTTGATATAAACGAATCCGCTGGTCCTGATGGTATATACCCCCCATTCTTCTGAAGAGATGTTCTTCATCGCTGGCAAAACCATTGCGTAAGCTTTTCCATCGCTCCTACTGTTCTGGAATCTTCCCTAGAAGATGGAAAACAGCATTTGTCCAGCCTGTTCCTAAAAAAGGTGACCCTTCCTCCCCCTCGTCCTATCGACCAATCGCACTTACGTCCCTTCTTTCCAAGGTCATGGAATGGCTGATAAATCATCAGCTCAAGAAATATCTCGAAGATCGAAAGCTTCTTAATGACCGGCAATACGGCTTTCGCAGCAATCGTTCCACTGGTGATCTGATGGCATATCTCACCGAGGAGTGGAACAGATCTTTACATTGTTTTGGAGAAAGTAAGATTATTGCGCTTGATATTTCTAAGGCATTTGATAGAGTTTGGCACCAGGTTCTCTTATCGAAAATGCGTGCGTTTGGCATCAACGAAGCCCTTATTCTTTGGATTAGAAATTTCCTTCTATATCGTTCAATACATGTTGTATTGGATGGTTTTAAGTCTGATCTTCACAAAATAAATGCTGGTGTTCCCCAAGGCTCCGTTTTGTCTCCGACTCTCTTCCTCATTTTTATAAATGATCTCTTGTCTGAAACTTCTAATCCACTTCATTGTTTTGCCGACGACTCCACTCTCAGCTTTTCATACTCGTTCCCAAACTCACATCCATCTCCTTCGGAAGTGAATTTGCAACGGTACCGTATGATAAGTTCATTAAACTCCGATCTTTACAGCATTGTTAAATGGGGTACAAAAAACCGTGTGGAGTTTAATGCTTCGAAAACTCAATGCTGTCTATTGTCGTTGAAGCAAAATATACCCCCTATGCCATTGTCCTTAAATAGCACTTGCATCGAAGAAACCGAAAAGCTCTCAGTACTCGGTATGTGTGTTAACGACGATCTTCGTTGGAATGATCACATACTCGAGACCGCCAAGAATGCTGCTAAATGCTTAGGATTTCTATATCGATGTAAGAAATTTTTTACACCTTCTGATCTGGCTACCATTTATAAGGCGTATATATGTCCAAAACTCGAGTATAACTCACACCTTTGGGCAGGCGCTGCTCAATCTTCTCTCCATTTATTGGATAGAATTCAAAACAGAGCGTTAAAACTGATTGGAAACAGAGCTATAATGGATTCATTCCCATCTCTTGAAAACCGTCGGAATGTTTCATGTATTTCCCTGTTTTATCGCTTCTTTCACAAGCAATGCTCACTCGAAGTAGCCAGTTGCATTCCTCCCCTTTATCAATTCACCCGTGATACCCGCTTCGCTAGGAATGCTCATCAGTTCACCCTTGAGCCTAACTTTGGTCGTACCGTCAAATATAGAGATTCGTTTTTTAGTCGCACAACACGATTATGGAATAACTTAACCGGCACAGTTTTCCCTTGCCATTTCAATTTGCAAACATTCAAAACCAATGTTCATCGACACCTCCTTTCTCTCCCCTCCTAATTTCCCCCTCGCCCGTGCTGTGTTTAAAACATTATAAGGGTTTCGTAACATACCCTTGAGCGCGAGTGTATTATAAAAAAAAAAAAAAACTTGTACGATGTAGGATGTTATGTATCAGAGGACTTCCATTTCAATCGACCAAACCACGAACCAAATTTATCACATGCTAACAGACCCAAGGCACGTATCCAACATCTTAGATATGCGTACATTTTGAGAGGTAGACGTTCATTCTGACCAATTACTATGGTTTCTGCAGTATCCTCAGTTCAAGATTCTAACGAAAAGAAACTGCATCCAGCCAAAAGGTAGAAATTCAAAGTTGTATGTTTTCCTATAAATGGATTTCCATAAGTTTGCATAGAATTTTTCTACATCGCACTTTAATCGTCAAGTACTACTGTGGCTTTCAGTCAGGCATATCTATAACATATCGAGTTTTAAGTCGCGACTTACGAAATTTTTATGAACTTCCAAACCACGCATGACATCATTCATTATAAAGAACTTTATGTGTCGATAGCCAAACCTTGGATCACGGCAATACTGATCTAGGTGATTTACTTGACATTGTGGTATTGTAGAAAAAAGCTACCCCGAAATATTACAAATATGCACAGGGTTTCAGTAAGAAGACGAACTATTTTTTTTTAATCTCGTTCTAGAGTACATAGAGCACAGGAAGATGTTAACAACGAGGCACTATTTTCAATATGTATGCGGACGAAATAAACATCGTCGGACATTGAAAAATAAGCAAAACTTGTTGGTCTTCATATAAAAGGTGATAAAACCAAGTTTCTGTTTTTAACAAACAGCAAGTATATATGGCCATCGCCTTAAACAATAAATCGTCGATAATAACAACTTGACGAAACAAGTGGATTCTAAAATCCTCACGCGTAAGACGAAGTGGATGCTCGACAAAAGCCTTATTCTAGCAATCCTAATCGTCAACTCCAAGTGGAACAGGTTGAGCAGACATATTTTTTTCGATCCTTCCCAAGAAACTCCTTACAAGGATATTTGGTCCTGTGTGTGAGGAGGGCGAATATAGAAGAAGATACAACTTTATGAGCTTAACACAAATGTGGATTACAAACAGCAGAAAGAAGTAAGCTTACAAGACTACTACCGAAATAGACCTAGTGACGGCTGTCCACCGAATGTCGTCTAGAGACTTCTTAAAACGCGTTTAAACTGCTAAAAATAAAATTTAATAAAAAACAATAAAAGTGTTAGATGAATAGTTCTTTTGTTCTTGTCTACGATACATACATACATGCGTGCGTATGTTCGTGCATTCTTTAAAGTGTTTTGTTTTATTCTTAGTTTCAGAAAGAGCCGACAATAACACAATACTTTGCATTTATTTAAATACATGTACATACATACATATGTATTCGCGATCTTCGTTGTTGTTTGTCCCATCATGGAAATAATAATAAGAGAGAGATGTCTTGCAAATAAAGAAAATCCATCCATTGTCGTTCTGAGTCGTTGATGAGATATAATAAAATATAAACAAAAAATCATTCAAGACCAAACAAAACATTTGGTTTTAAAACAATGTGATGACAACAAAGCAAACGCACGAATGCGATTACAATCGGTCTTTTATTCTATATAAAAATCGCGATAATCCCTATGAAGATGTCATACAAACAAACCCTATTGTCTTCTTTTAGAGACGAATTTTACGATGCAACTTCCGTTGATTTAATTATTTAAATCCTACACAAACTCAGAATTTGATTATTTGTTT
Source organism: Chrysotoxum bicinctum (assembly GCA_911387755.1). NCBI lineage: Eukaryota > Metazoa > Arthropoda > Insecta > Diptera > Syrphidae > Chrysotoxum > Chrysotoxum bicinctum. Next base: position 4,622,179 of record OU426991.1, read on the forward strand.
GAATTTGCTTAAAATAAAATGCACGTAATTGATCTTAGGTTTCAAGTGACTAAAAGTTTATTTGAAAAAAAAAAATACTAAAATAATGGATTTCTTCTTTGAAAAAAATTGTAAGTTGATAGAATTAACTATATGCGAAATCGGAACAAAATCTCTTGAGACATTAACAATAAATCTTTGAATACCTAGCTCTGAATGAGCTTGAGCTGCTCGAAAAGCCCAACAAAATTAAGCCAATAATGAAAAATTTGGCCTTATTTCGTTTTAACTCTGGAAATAACGTCGCATTTCCGATTTCGCTTTAGAAAATAAAATAAGGCCAGTTTCGTTTTGTAGTTTTAAAACCTGGCGATGTTTGTTACTTCAATTCATTAATTACGGATATTAAAGTTTATCATCATCAGGTAATTTGAAATAGAAATGACATTCTGCATTACGTAAAAGTGAAACTATTCCGGTTCCACTCATGATCTGCGTGGAAGGGAGGAGAAAATAGGGCAAACAATTATGTTTTTGAAATCGTTCTTCACATAAATTTATTAATAATTGGTATTTAAGTAATTCGCAGCCAATTGGAAAAAAAATCGAACTCGAAATTTTGACCAAAGTTGACATTACGATGATAGCGAAGACGAAAAAAGTGGGTCCGGCAATTCCGTCTGTCTGCCTGTTTATCTGTACCTCGATCTACAGCCTTAACTCCTGGAGCTATTTTCTTCAAACTCGGTACTTGAGGGTCTTCGTTCATTCCCTAGAGGAGAAATATAATTTTTTCTTAGCTCCAAATATAACGGTACCCCCATATACCCGTCTTTTTTTATCTCGAAAACGGCTCTAACGATTTTGATAAGAAAAAATGTGTTTGCTATTATGAGCATGGAATACATTTTGGTCAAAAAAAAATGTTTGGAAAAAATGTTATTTACGGTACCTTTCATAGAATCGTTTTTTTTTTTTATTTTTGACTTTCTTATTAACGGCTCCAACGATCTTAACCAAAATTTTTGAGCAGGGCCTTAAGTTTAAAATAATATTGTATATACAAATATTCGAAAACCCCTGTGCAGGGACGGGTTAGAATATTCCTGCAGCGCCTCCCCGCTTGTCATAAAAGGCGACTAAGGGAGTAAATACATCTAGGCCACAAACAGCAAGGTGAACCTAGCGACACGTAACACCTATAAACTTTCCCAAAAGTGTGCATGCCAGTCCCTGGGTTGGCACGACTGGAGATCACCGGTGCCGTAAAAGAGAGATCAAATACAAAACTGGAGCATGCACACGTCGATACTTACAACCAGGATTTTGTGAATTCAAGCATTATGGAAGTACTCGTTCAAAATGACACTACCCCGCCAGGCACTACCATTGTTACACATGGTACTGATCCTGGACCGAGCAGCAATGCTCGGGTCAGAGCTAGACGGATTCCGGGGGATAGCAAAGTAATGCCGCAGATTATACAAAATCTGAGAGTTGCGAGTTGGAACGTTGGCAGTATGACAGGTCGAAGCTTCGAGCTGGAAGAGATGATGAAAAGAAGGCGAGTGGACATCTTATGTGTTCAAGAAACAAAATGGCGAAACACGGAAAACAGGGCCCGTTTCTTGGATACGAGGACAAAAAACTATAAGATGTTCTACTATGGAACGGAAAAGGGTAAAAACGGAATCGGAGTCATCCTTGCAAAACATCTATTAGGCAGCGTATTGACCATTTCGAAATCCAGCGACCGTTTGATGTCCCTTAAATTGGTGATTAAAGGAAAGTTGTGGAATATTGTCACTGCATATGCTCTCCAAATTGGATGTGAGCAGGTGCAAAAAGATGCATTTTGGCTAGACTTTCACAATCTACTTAAGGACATCCCAAAGGAAGAGTTTTTGTTCGTGGGCGGAGATTTGAACGGACATGTCGGGAAGACGAACGAAGACTATGAAGATTGCCATGGAGGCCTCGGATACGGCACCAGGAACCCTCCTGGAGAAGACATCCTGAGCATGTGCAAAACATACGGTCTTATCGTACTAAATACCATGTTCGTCAAACAAAGCCGACACCTGGTCACTTACAGCAGTGGTGGAAATGAAACCCAGATTGATTACCATTTGGTATCTAGTTTCATGAAACCCCGGGTAAAAGATTGCAAAGTGATACTAGGAGAAGCGATCGCCCAACAACGCCGTCTCCTACTGACAGAATTTTTTATGGAGACAGTGAACGACAACAAACATACAAAAATTTTTGGGAAGATCAAATGGTATAATCTGGATAAGGAAAAAGGCGAAGCTTTTATTTCGAATATGCAAAACGTTCTGTATAACAACACCGATATAGTTCGAAATGAAGAGAGTACAGCACAAAGTATGTGGGATCTCCTACAGAGAACTTGCAAAGAAAAAGCCAAAACACTGTTAGGGGTTTCAAAAGGACACAACCAACAAGGCAAAGAAACATGGTGGTGGAATGATGAAGCTAAATCAGTTATAAGTAAAAAGAAAATGGCTTTCAAGGCTTGGTCGAAGTGCCCCTCTAATGATACAGAGCAAAAGTCACGCCTCGAAGTGGAATATAGAAACTGCAAGAAAGAAGCGAAGAAGAAGTGCGCCCAAATTCAAGCAAAGAATACAGAAAACCTGTATCGGGAGCTGGATGAAATTTCTACCCCGACAGCTGGTGCTATTCAAGAGCTACGGCAAAACACGAATAAGGGCGCAACTATCTTCAAAATAGCCGCTCAAAGAAGAAGAAATGCCCAGAAGATTTGTTCGCCAAAGTTCATTAACAATGCTCAAGGCCAACTACTTGTGGAAGACAACGAAATTCTTCACAGGTGGCGACAGTATTGTGACGGACTTCTAAACGAACAATTTCCAAGGCTATACTTTCCAATAGCTTCACCTAATTTAAGCGAAGTATCCGACGTCACAGTCGAAGAAGTTAGTGAGGCGGTAAAATACTCCAAAAAGGGAAAAGCTGTTGGCCCAGACGAAATACCCTCAGAGTTTTGGAAAAAGATGGGAGACATCGGGTTTAGATGGCTCATGATTCTTGTCTCCAAACTTATACGAGGTGATCGCATGCCTAATCAATGGAGGGAAAGTTACCTTCTTCCAATTTATAAACGAAAGGGTGATACTCGAAGCTGTGATAATTACCGTTCGATTAAGCTGATGTCACACACCATGAAGATCGTTGAGCGAGTCTTGGGTAGCCGACTGCGAAAAATAATTAGGCTATCTGATGACCAGTGCGGGTTTGTCGGGGGTAAGTCAACCACGGATGCAATCCAGAGTATAAGAATAATTATGGAAAAGCATCGGGATTCTTTGGAGGATTTGCATGTCGTATTGGTTGATTTTGAAAAAGCATTCGATCGGCAACCACGAGATCTAATATGGGTGGCCCTCAGGCAACGAGGAGTTCCAGAAACCTATGTGCGGATAATTATGGACATGTATGATGGAGCAGTTACTAAAGTAAGATGCGCAGCTGGAGTCACCGAAGAATTCGAAATCACAGTAGGTGTACACCAGGGAAGTGTCTTGAGTCCCCTGCTCTTTATTACAGTTCTTGATTACCTGCTTGAAGGCAAAGTGACGGATCCAAAAGTGCATCAGTTATTCTTTGCTGACGATGGAGCCATCATAAGTGAAGACCCGATATCCCTACAATGAGCACTTGACGTTTGGGTGGATGTTCTAGAAGGAAGTGGGTACCGCATAAGCGCGAAAAAGACAGAATACCTATGCTGCCCATTTTCTGATCCACACAGGCCTATTCCAGACATTTATTTGAATGGAGTAGTGCTTCCCAAGTGTGAAAAGTTTAAATATCTGGGGTCTATGATAAATAACGAAGCTACTTGTGATGACGATATCAATCATCGCGTAAGCGTAGGGTGGATGAAGTGGCGGGAAAATTCTGCTATCTTCTGTGACCGAAAAATGCCCCCTAAGCTGAAAGGAAAGCTCTACACTTCAGTTGTGCGTCCAGCACTCACATACGGTTCACAATGTTGGACAATGTACAAAAAGTATGAGAGCAAGCTAACGGCAGCTGAGATGAAGATGCTTCGTATGACAGCAGGAGTTACAAAGCTTGATCGAATTAGAAGTACGAAGATCCGAGGAAGCCTTCATGTTAAGAATACCATTTCCCAAAAAATTTAACACGACCGACTCAGTTGGTATTGCCATGTTCAAAGGAGAGATCCTGAGAACCCCGTCAAAAAGGCAATATCATACAACGTTCCAATTTGGAATAAAAAGAAAGGTAGGCCTAAACACTCCTGGTACAAACAAATGCAAAAACACCAGCATTCAGTTGGCCTCAGAAATGGAACAATACAAAACCGGGAGGCTTGCCGCCGATTTCTGAGGTCAACCCGGCGAACCCCACAGGCGGATCACTAGTGTGAAGCAGATACGTGGGAGAGTTATGATCCCCTCGACATCGAGATCATAACAGCGCCGAAGCAAAGGAAGAAGAAGATACAAATATTCGAAAAATAATTTTTTGGGTTTTTAGAAAAAAAAATTCCAATTTTTTTTTTTTGAAAGATCAAAACGTGTGAACGATTATTTTTAAAATTATTTCCTGAAATCGATATTACTAAATACTTAAAATTTGTATCCCAAATTTTGTTCTTGAAAAATTTTAACGAAGTTTCTTATATAAAGAATTATATATATATATATATATATATATATATATGCAATTTCATGCATTTAAACAATTTTATCTCATTAAATCCATGTTTTATATATTTAAAACGTATTTTAAATTCGAAAGTACTTTTACATAAGAGCAAGTTCGTGCGATCCGGTCGTTAATTTTATTTTATTCGTGGCTACTGACGTTGAAAACAAACAACAATGATTTTGAGTCGGGAACAACTTAATCGTTGCAGAGTTTGAATAGAGTTTGATAGTTCGATTAAAATTCGTAATAAATTCAAAACTTTAGTTAAGGCTTAAAAGCTCTTGTGGATTAAGAAATTTTATTCATAAGGCTCGTGATTTGTAAATTGAAAAATTTATAATTACGAGTAACATGATGGCATGTTGTATATGGCATGATACGAATGTGAATGCGATATGATGCTGTATAGTGTTATATGTGACAGATTGCATGTGACAGTGGGATGTGGCGTTGTTGAATGTCACGACATGAGTTTTTGTAAAAAAAAATACTGCTAACTAAGTTGAGGCTTAAAATTACCCCCTTTTAAATTGTTTTAACTTTTAAAAAATAAAAACAAAAAATTGCTTTTAATTTCATTTTATTAACAAAATTCAATAAATAACTAAACAAATAAATTTCTAAACTCATATAATGTACAGCACTTTTTAGTTTTTTTTTTTGTAAACACAAAATGAGGATTCAAATATGATGTTAAAAGTATTACACATTATTTTTAAGTATTACCTTAGTATATAAAACTTATAGTACTATGAAGAAGACGAAAGATTGTGGCGACATCTTAAGTATAGGGACAGTAATTGCTAGATTTGTCTCGGCTAAGTTTAATAATAAAATATTCTCCTTCTTACTCTTTGAGTATATATAATATGGAGGGCTCGTTCCTATCCCTAATGCATTGTAGTACTTGCAGTTGTGATAGGGGTCGCTGTCTCACTTTCTGTAAGTTAAGGATATAGCTGTATGCTGTCAATTTGTGTTTACCTTCTCCTCGCACATCGTTCTCCGTCGCATGTGATATAAAGCACTCGGTAAATTTTCAGTCTTGTTTGCATATCAATAAGCTTTGTGACTGTTTTAATTCTTTACAAATCATACGTAAAAATAAGATCAAACTTTAAAGTGACTGTTAATTGCTAGTTTTGTAATCAAAATATTAAAGGTCCCTACTTGGAGGCGAATAGCTTCCCCACGATGTGACCAATACAATGGATTTACCAAGGATGGCGACTAAGAGAGATGAACAGCAGAATGATTTTTCCAACATCAGCGATCCATTCCCTGCAAGTGGTTTGTGTCACCTTTGTACTGAGGTAAAGACTAAGAAACTGGCACAATTCGAACCGAAAAACGAGTCCAAATTCGAAGACGAACTCAACTTGTAATGAGTTTTAGTTGGATTTTAAAAAAAAAAATTTGTAGAAATATTTAGCTTGAAAAAGTTTTAGTGTTTATTTGGTTGTTTAATGATACAAAAATATTGAATAATAAAATGTTTTTCGGTTTGTTAATTTGTATGCTATTCTTTTGTTCTAACTTAGTATCTTCCCACAAGGCAATAAATCCTGCCAAAAATTTTTTTTGGTTGCTGCTGTAAAATAACTTTGTGTTACACAAATTTGAGTAGCGCCCCCTATGATAGTCACGCATTTGGAATAGAAACGAGCCCTCCATATTATATATACTCAAAGTTCTTACTACTAGTTTTGTATCTTATCCTACTCTCCACTGTAAAATCTAGCGCTAATTTCAGCACCACCGCCAGTCTAGAGTTCGCTCCCTGTTCATAGATTTGATTACTTAATTTTATTTTCGTTTGCGTTTATTATTAAAATTTATATTCCTTTATTTCTTTGTTTGGCGAACAATGAATTAAGAAAAATAATTGAAGCAGTTATTGATAAAATAAGACTTATGGTAATCCAAAAAAACAAAACAAGGCCTAACAACAACAAAAAGAAGCATCATTTGAAAAGACAATAAAACCCAGGCCAACAATCGATCGAGGCAATAAGATAAACCACAAGTATGTATAGCGATTCCGTACTTTTAATGTGCGGTTATATTTCCTCTCCATGACTGACTCGCCTGATGTTACCTTGCAGCTATGCGGCATCCATTGCGGCCTGCGTTACGCTTCGCGGGTTTTGATTTTTTCATTGAGAAAAATACAGAATGAAAAAAGTAGAACACAAACTTAACTTCCAGCGAAGAGATTCATTGACGAGTCTTTGGTGGCGGATTCGACGACGTGACTGATGTTTAATTATCTCATAGTAAGAGTTGCCAGATTTTGTATTTAATAGTAAAACATCTAATAGTTTTTTTACGGTTGTAAGGTTTTGGTTGGTTTGAAAGAATACTAACATCGTGAGTAGGTATGTATAATACATAGGTATATTAAAATTTTACTTTATTTAGACCGAACAACACAACAAACCTATACTGTTACATTTGTTATACATTTTTGGAAATGTTTAAATATATTCGTTGACCATTTTTCTATTACTTTTTTAATTAAACATTGCAAGATTTCTAAGACTTAGTTCTATATTCTTGAATATCAAAGCATTCTAAAGAGCTCGAAATAATTATAGGTAATAAATAATTGATGCACTGTGAAGCTGAAGATCGGTGCAACCCAGGAAATGAATGAATCCAAATTCGCCATTACAAACATGGCGTAGGTTCTATTTTTGATTTTGAAGAAAACGTCGTACTTTTCTCACAAAATATGCTCATTCCAGAAAATTTGCTACATTGAAAATATAAAAAAACACAAATTTTATTGGCAACCCTGTACTCGTAATACTACAATGCCCAGTCTTTTGTCTGAATTGCTTTGCGATGCGGTTTCAATAGTTTATTCCTCAGCTTAAACCGAAGCTGAGTCTTTTGGTATGATGATAACTCAGAATGCTGAAAAAGCTATCATAGCTTAGTGTCTTGTTGTCTAGTTTGAAAGAAAAGAAAATGCACAGCTGGGTCGCACGTACTTGATCTTATAAACAGTTGGAATGTTAAATATGTAAAAACAGAAATATGTCAATCTTTATTTCGGTACATAGGTATTCAATTTAAAATAATAATATATATATATAATAATATATCAAAAAGTAGAAAAAAAGAATTTTTTTCAAAATCTATAATGCTGTGAAAAAGTAAACAGCGAGATAGGAACTGTCACCAAACACTTTTGAATGAAAGGCTGATCGTATATACCTTAGCACACACAAAATATTTCAACAAAAATATGAAAAACTCTTTATTATTCATACTGTTTTTTTCTTCATCTCCAGTTGTAAAGGTATGAATTAATAAAAATAAAAAAAATATAAAAATAAATCTTACTTTTTTTTTTTTTTTTTTTTTTTTATAATCTACTCACGCTCAAGGGATTATGATTACCCTTTTAAATGTTTCAACACAGCGTGAGCGTGAAGTTACGGAAGAGAAAGAAGGATAGGAAAGATGTGTGGCACGATGTTCTGAGACTGAAGGTGGTTGTCTCAGATTTTTTATCTCCAGGGATGGCGGCTGAACTAAAGCGGAGAATTGCCGTGTCTTTTTTCTATGTCTTAAGAAAATCTTGTTTGACAACACAACTTTGAAAAACATTATATAAATAATTACGCGTTTCGGAATTTAAGATTTCATCGTTCGACTGTTTGTAATTCTTAGTGGTGTTCAAAAAACATGTTAAGTCAAGTTTTCATAAGTTTGACACGGACAGAACTTGTCTGAGTTTAACGTGGATCGCTAGCTATTAAGCCTTTACCCCACGGGTGGCCTACCACCATAGGAGTCAGATTGAGTCCTGACCATTAACCCCAAGATAGCCGAAGCCATCTTAGTAGCAAAGCTGAACATGTTGTAGGCATGAACACCTCTTGCTTAGAGTCGAGGTCTATCTACACCTCTTGAATCCAGGCACGCCTGGAAACTATATGTCTCCGCTATGGAATAAACCACAGCCACCACGATACTCCCACTAGGGGGGCCTACCTCATAGATAGCCTGAAGAGAGCAAACACGCACGCGACAGCTGCACCTCACCATCCGAAGACAGAATAGGAGAGCCCGAAGACGATACGCTATTGTTCACAAACTTCGTGGATTGCTCGCTTTGTATGCGACGACTGCACTTCTCTATCGGAGATAGAATAAGAGAGTCCGAAGACATACTGCTCACTTTCCTTGGGCAACTATCTCCCGTGGCACCAGAATATAGCATCTGGTAAGCTTCCCAACCTCGTGGGTCACACTTGTAGATAGGTACTTCCTACAAAAGCCCCAAGACCTACCAATCTTATTAGATATACGTTTTTCCAGACCTGATCGAAGTAGAAATCACGTCCAGATATGCGTACTCCTCAGGTGAGTTGTAACACACTCCTTAGCGGATTCCTACTTTTAATGGATACCGTCCCGTTTTTGTTCCCATCTAGTCGGTTCAGTTACTCTCGTAACCTATCCACGGACACCACGAGGAGGTCGACAGGAACGTGGAAAGACAAGCTAAAGGTAAGGTGCTATTCCGACTCGCTGGTAATTCAGCTGAGCAGGCCCCAAAGAACATCAACTAAAGTTGACCCCCACAGCACCCAGGCGCAAAGGCCTGTCTGTGCAATTGGGAGGAAAACAATAGAGAGCTCAGTGAAGCCCTGGACATGCCATACCACTCAAACCCGCCGTACAATCCCGCCCGCAGTTTGACACGGACAGTTAAAGTTGTAACTCAATAGAAACAGACAATATTGCGAAAGTCAATTTTTTCGTAAGATGTCACTTAACACGGCACTTACAGTCGCGGGTGAAATCATTCAACATTTTATTAAAATCAAAGGGTACGGTAGTGCCCAGCCAAGTTCTGGAACTACACCCTTTTCACAGGAACAAACTCAGGCGGTTTTTGACCCCTCCCTATCTTCAGTACCAATGAAGTCAGAAACTTAAAATTCCGAATATTAGCTAAGCTAGTCAGGCACAGGCGCCTCACCAAATTTTAATTTTCTAGCATAAGAGTTTCTTGAGATATAACGCCTCAAAAATCACAAAAACCGTAACTGACTGACTGACTGACAGACAGCTCATCAAAATTATGGAGCACTTTCCGACATCGTAGAATCTTGTAATTTTGCACAACGGTAGGTCTTGTCATGCAAGCAGACGAAAAAATCGATAATTTGAAGTTTTCCATTCAGGGGGTGTGGTATCCGCCTACTTCCTTAGAACTGATGTAAATTATATATGGCACACTTCCGATTGCAGTAGAACAATAAAATTTAGTAGAACGGTAGGGATCAAATTGCATATAAGGGAACAAAAATAATAAAATGCACGACTGGGTCGCACGAACTTGCTCCTATGTAATAGACTAGGAATTTTAAATACGAATGTTATTTGAAAAAACTGTTCATAAGGATAAAATTAATTTTTTAAATTCTTTTAGTAGTAAGAGATAAAAACAGAAGGCTATGCAAATATGAATTTATGCAGGAACAAAAATTATAAGTCGTTGTAGTAGTTTCTTAAAAAAAAAGCTTTTATATACAAACTTAAGAAAAAATTTTGGTACGCCAATTTAAAGTTTTTATTATCGTTCGAATAAAAATTAAATTTGCAAAAAAAATATTAAGCCATTTCTGAGATATTGAATTTAAAAAAAAAATAAAAAATAGATTTTTTTTTTCAAAAATTCAAAAAATATTTAATTTAAGGTTTTGAAATGCAATGTGTTCTAGACTTTTTAGAAGCTTCTCTATAAAATTTTTTATTAAGATCCGTTATAAGGATAATGAGAAATTCAAAATTCGAAAAAATGGTTCTATGGTAGGTACAAGCTGTAATATCTTAATTTCAAAAATTTTTTTATTAAATTAAAGATCGTAAAAATTAATTGAAAGAAAAAATTTTTATCAAAATTCTCGGAACCTTTTTCGAGAAAAATACGATTTTCTAAAACTATTTTTTTTTAATTTTTAGCGTTTGTATGGTAGGTACCTTAATTTTTAGGTAAAATAAAAGTTTTTTTATCACATCTTGTAGATATTATTGAGAAACTTTTATTTATCGAGTTTAAAAAAAAATCTAGCAGGAGGTTTTCGAAATATTGAGTTTTGAACAAAAAAAATTTGAATTTTTTTTTGAAAATTCGAGTACACAATTCTATTTATGTTTTTGGGGAGCTTTAGCAAAAAAAAAATTATCAAAATCGGTTGTACCGTTTTTGAGAAAATCAAAAACAAAAAAAAGAGTTCTTTGGGGGGTACCCTCAATAACCATTTTTCGGAAAAAATGTTTAAGCCCATCAAAATTTAGTCAGTAATCATTTAATAATAAAATTTCTCTATTACATTATTAGCTGTTTCAATATTATTCTACTTTAAATATTCGGTATTAAACCTTCATGAAGTAAGAACTTGGCGTACTTTTAGATCTCAGTACTTTTCACGGCTGACTTGTTAGACAAAGGTTTTTGTATGGAAGAACTTGGCTCTTTTTTTAACATTTATGTTTTTGGTCTGATAAATGTATCCAAATTTAGTTCTATTTTTACGAATCCACAACTTAATCCATAGTAGAACATACATGTCGCAAGTTAAAAGCAAAATTCTATAAGCAATCAATCCGCGCCATGTGCACACACAAGTTTATTTTTTTTCTTATACACTTAAGGCACTTTAAGACGCGATTGGTCGATGTATAGCTATAAGAGATTGCGTAATGTCAGGTTTTGTGTTGTTTGCAGACATTTGAGAGTGACTATAAATGAAAGAAAGGTATAAGTTTTCAATGTTTTATCTCCACTTTTCTTTTGAGACAGCTTTGAAATCAATGACCTGAAGATTGTAGTTTCCTTTTTTTTATTTTTAATGTTTATTTATAATAATAATAAAAATCCTTCGGTAAATTTGAAAATATTCTCACAATAAAGCATATCTGCCAAAAAGGGCAGATGGGTCCACGTATAAGTTAAGCTCTAACAAATATATGATTTATTTTGTTTTTAACTGAACGGTAATATTTAATGTGAAATTCGGCTGAACTTTATATTTGAGGCTGTCAGTGCAATAGTGGCGTAACCCATAAAATTCACTTTAGAGATACGAGAGATTTAAGAAACAGGTTTTCTTTAAACATTTTTTGTATTTTTCCTTTGACATTTTTGATTTATCTAAAAACGTGGAACGGTTTGAAAAAAGTCATATTTTATATGGCAAGCTTTTTTTTTTGTAATTCACCTTCATTTTGAAAAAAAGGTGGGTTACGCCACTATTGCATTCATGGTTTTCTGTAAAAATAAAGAAAAAAGAAAGGTTACGCCAAATTTATTATATTTTTTTTATTTCTCTCATAGTTCATATTTTAACAAAAAAAAAATTAAATGTACATTTTTACTTGTTTTTGAATGATTTCACTCCTCGTCTGATAAATCGTCAAATATTTCGATTGGAACACTTGTTGACGTTTTTAAATTATTTTAAAAAAAGTGATGGATTGGTGGTATAAATTGAAGCAGTTCAATTAAGTCTTTCTGTTTTGTTATCGTTTATTTTAGGTTGTTCAAGCTGGTTGAGTTTTTTTTTTAATATTAACGTATTGTCTCTTTTTTACATTTACCTCTTCGAGTAAAACATCAATTTCATTAGAATATTTATAACAAAATTGAAAATGGTTTACTTTTTTTGAAATGTAACCACTGATTTTTAAGCCATTCAACCTTGGAATTTGAAATGAACAGTTTCCTATTTGTGATATTTTCTTCGAAAGATTTTGTGGAAAAAAAATCAGATGAAGTCATTTTCACAATTTCAAATGGGTTTCTCTTTCTGGCCGAAGAAATGACGTTAATACAACCATCTGGGACGAAGATATCTTTTCTATTATATCAAAATCTTGGTCACATGGGAAATAGAAATGGCCACTGACTAAAAATTGATGGCCGATTTCTTCAACCATAAAATCGGGACGAGATCCAAAAATTAGCACAACAGTGAAAATTTTATATGTACATATTTCTATTTTGGCTCCACATTGGTCAGAATACATAATAATTTTTTTTAGACTCTTCTACGTTCTTAAAATAATTCATAAGACAAGATCCTATTACTTGAAGCCCCCTTGACGCTGTGGACTCATCCCAAATATACATGTGAACTTTTTCAGTACCCATATTATGTATGCCGAAGCAAAAAGTCCAAAGTTGTCTTTTGTACCTCATATAGTGAGTTGGAAGGGTCTTCATGAGATCAAAAGTTAAAACCAAAGTTACGGTAGATAGTTTACCCATTTCCGAATCTTGCCTCAGCCCCTGCCTACCGCTTTCAGCTTTCTTTTCATTTAATTTCTTTTCATTCATTTCATGGCGGGCGTAGAGTGAGCAGTCACAATCTAAACAGTTTCTAAGAGAAGTATGAAGGTTACGCCACTATTGCACTCAAACTATGATCAAATTATAAAATGCAATAACACCTTTTTGAGTGCCATCTAGTTTTGAGTGTAGATAGCTGCATAAAACTATTTTTGTATTAAAATAGATATATTAACAGATCCATTTTTATGAAAAACTCATTTTTGAAAAAAAGTGGGTTACGCCACTATTGCACTCATAGCCTCATTTAATGCCTGCCCTATCCTGGATCAAAATCCTGCGTACGTCCGTGTACAAGTACTCGTATATATCTTATTCAAAGAGATCCTGATAGCAAAATGGTGGCATGATAGTCAAAGTAGATTCTATGCTCGAACTACAACAAATCATAATAAAACTACTCGCTTGAACCTTGAAGACAAGTTGTAGAAAGGCTTTGAATCTACGGAAACAATCTTAAACTTGAGCTTAAACTAACATTTTTTTTCTCGCAAATTTCGATTCCAATATTTTTTTTAATTCTTAATGAGCTACGTAAGAATTTTGATCGAAATTGGTTCAATCTTTTACGAGCAAGTCGAAAATAAAAAAAAGGCAGGAACCGTTAGCAACAAGTTTTGTTTACATGTTGTTTTTCAAATGCCAGAGAGCCAGAGCAATACCTACAAAAAATACCAATAACTTTTTTGTATACAAATCTCAGAGTAGGCTTTTAAGATAAATAAACTTTTTTTTAACGGTTGAAAAAAAATCTATTTCAATTTCTCTCTAAGGAATCAACTACAATAGGTTAGAATACAGACAAATAGATAGACTTAGGCTAGCCGCGCACTAGCAATTTTTAGTTGCGAAACTGCTTGGTTCGAGCAACTAAAAAGTTTGTGTTTTGACACAAACTAAACGATTGCCTAAAATAAGTTCGCCATTTTATTGAACATATAATTATCTGCAAATTCACGGACATTCAACCAAACAGTTCATCTGTTTTCTATAAGTAACCAAACAGTTTCGCAACTAAAAATTGCTAGTGCGCGGCTAGCCTTAAAGACTTATAGATAAACATACAAGCCCGACATAATATGTACAATTTTTCTTACAGAAAGTTAAGAGACCCACTCGTAATGATAGGTTTTATCAAAATCTCGAATTCAATTTGTTTAATAATGCAGAACTTGCCATACACATAGGGCCTTGTGAATAAAAAAAAAGCTAAAGCTATCTAGTTAAAGATGTTTTCTAGTAATAGCTATTTTAAAATAGCCAAAGCTAAATTCATTTAGTTTTAGCTTGTTTTTCTGGCTTAAGCTTCAATTTGTGTGAATAAAAATAGCTTAAACTAGAATATTATAGTTAAAGCTACAAAAATTTCAAGATTTTTTCGACCTGTCTAGAAAGCTTTGACTAGTTCTTATTTTCAGTATTAACTTGTGCGAGTTGTTAATTAAACATAAGGGAATATCTCAAAAAATAGGACTGTGAACGTATAGACCCAGAAACTGACATACGAAATGTTAAAAACATTTTTTTGCAGAAACCAATAGTTGCCCTGTAGAACAGATAACAAATTGAGGCAAAAAAACCTTCCTTTCGGTCATACATGTACCAGTTTTAGCTAAAGCTAACTAGCCGAAACATGTGAATAAAAAAACGAACACCTTAAATTACGAAGCTTAAGCTAGAATTTTCCAGCATAAGCTATTTAGCGTTATCATTTTTTTATTCACATAAAACAAAGCTTAAGCTAGTACTGTCTAGCTTAAGCTGCTAGTAAAAGCTATGACTAGTTGGCTTTAGCTTCCTCCAAAACAAGCTTTAACTTTTTTTTTATTCACAAGACCCAATTATGTAACTATGTAGTAGATACCTGTACGTCAGTACATCGCAAGTAAAAAGATGAAATTCGTTAATAAGAAAGTTATATTGAGAAACGTCTAAATATTTTAATAATATCATCAGTCGTATCAGATAAGAAACAAAATGATTTAAAATAAAGTATAAAACGAATCTCAGTTTTAATGCGTTTTCTGTTTACTTAATTCCATTGTTTAGTTTAACAGAAAAAAGAATAAACACGAAACGGAGAACACAGCACGGCCAGAGAGTGTGGAAAAAAAAGAAACCTGTTAAATTAAGTATAAACTCTCTTTTTCCTTCTTCAGCTTCTTCATTTTCTTTTACTTCTTTTTCTCGAATATAACCAAGTGAATACAACAAGTGTAACCACATCAATATACGAGAGTAAATTACATCATGTGTCTACAACTCGTTTAAACTAATAATCATTGATTTTTTTGTAATCTACGAAAAAACACATAGATACAAGCGTGTATCTAGGGACTTAGTAGTGAACGAGGAGTACAACGGTTTACTTGGTCATATTTAATAAATGTATTGTCATTAATAATAACTCTCTCGGATTATAGTTGTAGAAATTTTTTCAAGACAAAAATTCATATTAGACAAGTTCTAGTTTGTTTATTTTTTGCTTACAAACTCTCAAGTAGGCATTGACTATATTGAATTGAATATTGATGCTACTCTACTGCTGTACATAAGGTAATGCGAACCGGTTGCGCTAAATGATGCAACTTTGTTGATGTTGCGGGAAGTCATTCTGTTTTGGTTTGTTTTTTTTTTTTTGTTACTTTGTTTTTGTTTGCATTTTCTTATTTGCCAAACGTATTAATATTTCATTTTTGCCTATAAAGGTGAAATAATTTTTAAAATAAAATAGGTCCTCACGGCATTTAAATTAAAATTACCTATATCTACCTAACCTATGCATAATGTATAGATGTTTAGTATACATACGGTAATAAAAAAATGGAGGAAATCACTTTTAAGTACTGTTATCGGAACTGAATTAAAACAAAATATCTCTTAAAATTTATTATGAAGATCACAGGAACGATTTATCAAGAGTAAGTATCTAATGCTTTTTTTTTTTTTTTACACTATCAGAATTGGTCGAAGAAAGCTTATAGCAAGCTCCGTCTTTCGACCAATGGTTTGCCAACACAGAGAACTGTGTTTTACCACCGGCTCATCATTTAGTGCAGTGTAAGTTGTTAGTGGGCAAACTCTATTACAATTAACACTGACACAAGAAAACATGAAAAATAAACAAATAATATAACGTAAGAACAAAACAATAACATAACATGAAACAAAGAACATTTAGGAGCGTGGACCACTGGTTTTGAGAAGGTTTTTTAATTTACATTTATTTATATTAAAATCAAAAATATTTGAATTCCAATTTAAGAGTCTACCCATACGTATCAAGGGCTC
The DNA here is from genome assembly GCA_911387755.1 of Chrysotoxum bicinctum. NCBI lineage: Eukaryota > Metazoa > Arthropoda > Insecta > Diptera > Syrphidae > Chrysotoxum > Chrysotoxum bicinctum. The sequence continues at coordinate 4,638,548 of OU426991.1, forward strand.
ATGAATGCCATAGTTGGTCCTATGTGTAGGGTAGGGACCTTAATCATATCGAGGCCTCGAAGATTATAACCTCCTCCCCGATAATTAAAATAAACCGAACATAAAAGATCTGATGCATCTGTGACGCCTGTTATTAATTGGTGGAAAAATACCAAATCATTGTTTGTTCTTCTTTGTTCCAAAGTTTGCATCTGAAGAATAGATAATCGTTGGTCATAAGAGAGGTCATACGAAGGATCACTCCATTGAAGTCCTTTCAAGGCAAAACGAGTAAAGTTTCTTTGCACAGATTCTAATCTCTCAATATGAATATGTATCATAAAGAGGAGTCCAAACCTGCGATGCATACTCAAGATGGGGACGCACCAAGGAGTTGTATAAAGCCCGGGTGACATTGGGATCAACAAATTCTTTAGACCAGCGCTTAATAAACCCTAACATTGAATTGGCCTCATTCACGATTTTATTAATATGAGCAGAAAAATCTAAATTGGGTGTAAAAAAACTCCAAGGTCCCTTACAGTCATGACACGAGTTAAAATGTGCCGTGAGATAACATATTCATGAGAGTAAGGAGAACGTTTTTTAGAAAAAGTCATAGTTTGACATTTTGTCGGGTTGAGGTTCAGACTGTTCTTTTCACAGCACAAGGCGAAATGGTTAATATCATCTTGCAGTAGAGCCCGATCATTTGAAGATACTATATTTTTATAAATCTTCATATCATCTGCAAGTATTAGAATTTCGCTATTGCGAACACACAGAGGATCATCATTAATAGCCAATGTAAAGAGTAGTGGTCCCAGATGGCTTCCCTGCGGAACACCTGATTTGGCAATAAATTCTCTTGAGTATGAATTTCTGAATTTGACTTGATATAACCTATCTTCAAGATATGAAGATATCCACTTGATGAAAGGTGGTGGAAATCCGTAGAGTGAAGTTTAAACTTGATAATCTCATGAGACAGTTGATCAAAAGCTTTCGAGAAGTCAGTGTATACACAATCAACTTCTTGACAACTTTCTAGAGAGTTTAAACATTTATTCAAAAAGACAACAAGATTAGTAACAGTAGAACGTTTTTGCATAAAACCATGTTGTTGGTTGCAGATAATAGTTTTACATATAAATGTCAAACTGTCACATACAACTTGTTCGAACAACTTCGGAATGCAAGAAAGTTTGGAAATTGGTCTATAGTTGGTAATATTGGCTTTATCTCCCTTTTTAAATACTGGCGTTAAAAATGCTTTCTTCAAAACTGCAGGGAATTTACCTAATTTCAAGGATAGAACAAAAATATTACGCAGAGGAAGAGCTAAAACAGACTTACATTTCTCAATAAAGCGGGTGGTATTTCATCGGGTCCAATAGAATAGTTGTCTTTTAAATGTGACAGAAAGTCCAAAATTTTGTCATGATCTATTGTAATATTATTAAATGATACCTGAGGACAATTTCGTAAAAATTGAAAATAGTTATCGTCAACAATAACAGGGGAATCAATGAAGGATTGGCTAAAATTATTTGCAAATCCCTCACAGATTTCTGTAGTAGTACTCAAGATTACGTCATTATAAACGAGATTAACAGGATAACCGTCGCTTTTCTTTTTGGAATTTATAAATTTCCAGAAGTTTTTCGGGTCTAATTTCAGGGAAAGCCCCATGGTTTGAAGATAATCATTATAACATTCATAAGAGAGTTTTTTGAATTCTTCTAAAAGGCAAATGTAAACTACTTGATTCTCTACTGTCATGAACCTTATATATTTTTTCCAAGCCTTATTTCTTGTATTTCGAAGGCATTTGAGTTCTTTTGTGAGCCAAGGATGACAAGAAGAATTAGAGGGAATAGATCTTTTTTTAGGGACAGTTTCATTTATGCATCTCATCAAAATAGAATAGAAGCTTGAGACAGTTTTGTCAAGATCATTAGAAACGTTCTATACCGGAAATAATTAAACTATCTAAAAGCTGTTGAAAATCACCTCTCCGATAGTCAAAAGTATAAGAACAGTCGTGGGGATTACTATTTTCTAGTAAATGACCACTCAAGTCAAGAAAAATGTCAAGAGGCGGGTGATATTGATCTATGTTAGATAAAGCAGAGATAGATTCTACCACTACTGTACTAACGGCGTCAGATGAGAATACAAGGTCAAGTTGTCTATTCATATTATTTCGTATACAGCTAATTTGCTGTAAATTTGTAGAGATAATATTATCCAACATTTGGAGCTCTTGTTGGGGTGAACTTGTGGAAGCTTCAAAATAGGATTCGTCATCAGAGGGGACCCATTCGATATGGGGAAGATTAAAATCCCCTAATAAAAGAATTTTACTGTCAAGGCTAGCTAAACTGAAAATAAAATCGAGTGCTAAAGAAAGTTCAGTGTATACGGAACCAGGACTTTTAGGTGGAATGTAAACATTTAAAACAAATAAGACTAAAGATTCCTTAGTTATTTTGACGCATAACAGATTAATTGTCAGATTGAATGGGAAGACTATTTGTGTTGAGCAGAAATTACTTCTAACAGCAATAAGTACTCCCCCGCCAACTGAATTTGTAACGTCAACGTGACGGTCCTTTCGGAAAACTAAGAACTCATTATCAAACTGCTGGACTATATTTTACATTGTTTGTAAAAATAAATCATGATTATTTCCGTCGTATTTTAGCCATTTAAGCCAAAATCTTAGTTTATGAGTGGAAATGTGGCAATTTATCAGCCACATAACCTACGGCGGAATTTTTTTCTTTTTGACAGTTGTAAGTCCAGCATAAAGTATATGGAAAGCCTCTTTAAAACTGGAATCAGAAAATACCCCTAGATTGGTAAGAGCGATTGCTTAAACAAATAATTTTTAAAAACAATTTGAGTAGAATTGGAAAATAAAAGCACCAATGTGCATTATTATCTCATTTTTAATCCCCTCCAACTTTCCTAAACGCTCGTTGTCAAAATTTCTTAATTGTACGTAAAATATAAAAAAAAAACAAGCGAATAAAAAGCAAATAGAATTGGCTAAATTTTGCAAAAATCAACAAGAAAGTAGCTCTTAATATATTTACTTTCAGCGGTCTTGAAGGATAGTAATGATATTTTTATCTCAACGGTGATAACGGAAATGTAAAAATTCATAAAACAATTGCGAATTTTGAAGAACTAACCATCGATCAAACCGATACACTTCAAAGCAAAAAAATTCCGATGCTACACTCACGAAAACCGAAAGAAGTATAGACAAGCAAGGAATACCCACAATGCTCATATTCAAAGAACAAAGTTAATAGGTGACTAAAATTACGCGCTAATACTACAATTTCCAGTCCCATGTATATTAAAAGCTTTTGGTTCACAAAATAAAACACTCCTAAGTCATTGATTCCAACACTCGTTCACAACATCACTCCTTTTACCAGGTCGCAAAAATAGCAACATTTTAATTTATTTGCCATCAGATAGGTACCTTACAAACTTTGAACCCCGAATAAAACCACGTACATCAATACCCAAAAAGGGGCTCATGAATTGGATGAATTTTGTGAACTACAACTGTACTCGTATATGTAATATGTATTGTATATGTCTGAGATTCATACGAATTGAAAATGGTTTTTTCACGGGATCATAGTTTACTTTGGTTCTTGTGAAATGGGTGCTTGAAGAAGTTACTGACAATGACTTTCTTAAAATTGACTTTCTACCTCAATACATTTTGGAAAGCGTTTTTGTATCTGGATGATCACTTCACATCCATTCCCCTTGATTGATGGGTTAGAATTAGAACACGAAATGTATGACAGGAACATCATGTTCACTTTTGAGACCGACTATAAGCGAATGAGATTAACTATTTATATATAACGGTTAAACGACATCGTAATGGTAATATTCCAACAAATTGGTGTCATGACCCAATTTACCAATCTATAAAACTTATAATGAACGACCATAAGACTTAGAATTAAATTATGATACAACTTTCCTGAAATATTTCAAAACTATTGACAATAGACTGTATTAGTGCGTTTATAAATATTATCGTCCATAAAGTTTTTAAATAAAAAAAAAATATTTGGACATCTTCTGAGCAGTTTTATACAATTGGTGAAAAATTATTGTTTGATTTATATTGTATAGTTTAATAGTTTTAAAATCTAAGGAGATGCATCAAATTTAATCGAAAATGTGACTTTCAACCCCACTCTCAACAATAAGACTTTTACAAATAATTTTACCTTACCAAACATTTTTCCATTAAGATTTACCTGAAATAAAAAGTAATTTAATTAATATTTCATCAGCAAAACAAATATATTAACATAGATTTTGTTTACGTAATAGAAAATTGAGAAGAGGAGGCTTCGTAAAATACAATACAGTAATGTAGTGCTGCTCTGGTAACTTAGCAGAGATGTGGAGCTAGGATTTTGTACGTGTTCTATACGACAACTATTGGCTACGAAGTCTTAAACAAACTTAACGTTATGAAGATGGAAAAATCAAAAAAAGTGGTTTTCATCAAAACGTCCGTCGCCTTCTGCGGCTGTAAATAGAGTTACAGTCTTATTTATTATTTTCCACTAATACTGGGTTCAACCTTGGAATACTTACTTCGGGTTTACGCCACGTCAAACAAATCCTTATTTAAAATTATTTTCTTAGCCGTTTTAGCTACGCCTTCCTTATGTCAAATACACTGGGAAAAAAGTGACAAATCTAAAACTCTGGTTATTATATACCTAAATGAATCAAACCCCAGCTGATTTCCATTATTATTCATTTTATTATCATTGGATGCATATTGGAAATTGGATACATTTAAAATTGGATTGTATAAAGTTCAAATCCAATAAATGAATGTACCAACCACATTGCGTTCCCAATGCCGTACAACTGTTAGAGCGTTTGAAAAATATAAATAATTTATTATTGCAAAATATCTATCCTTTTTGTCTTAGTAATAAACGAAAAAAAGTTGCTTACACTCCTTTTTGTAAATTTCAGAAGATGTCATCTCAAAATGACATTTTGATACTAAAACTGCCTTAAACCTCCTATGAACCAGTTTTAGCTTATTCCACCGCTACTCCTCTTGCATTTTCATTATAAATAAGGTTTTCAGGATTAGAGCCGTTGTAAAGTCGAAGTAACTTTACTCCGTCGCTAAAACGAGTTAGTAAATAAGGCTGTTGGAGTCTAAATTAGTAGAATGATTTTCTTGAAATATCGCACAAGCGAGTAGCATTTTTCTGAGAAAAATACACCTGTGATTTTCTGAAAGATTGTAATGAAACAGAGTCAGTGGCGTCACTATGATTTTTTCTTAGCAAGAATGTCGATGACCTGATTGACCTCTACTAAAGGACCTCTACTACTGACCTTGGCTAAGGCTGACATGCGATTCTGTAAAAAAATGTTCCGAATGAGCTTGGTTAAAAATAAATTTGCTGTAAATATTAAGTGTAAGTATCTGACTATGGTGTTTCTTAAATATTTTTGTATGTGCTTCAAAGTAGAAAACGTCCGCTTGTTGCTATTGATGCGAACAGTATAACCATAAACTGTGGAAGCTTAAGCACATTTGGAAACAAAATTATATTATTATATAGTACATACAACTTCTGATATTAACATTTGCACTGTAAGTTTTAGTTCCACATAATTGATGCCAAAGGGACATATTAGCTCTGAAAACTGTTTTACTGTGCAAAAACTCACACAACTGAAGAAGATCATTTATATTTTGGAATTTGTTTTCACTTGAATTTCCAAGCAGAGCAGAAAAGACAGTTTGATGAAAACCTTTGCAAAAGCATTAAGATAAAAGTATCAATAAAAGGAATGAAAACAGTGATTCGAAAATAACTTTCGAAGTAATTTAATTGTGGATGTCATTCAAGTTTTTCGATTCTAGGAAGCGAAATGAAAATTTCGTGCCAGTTTGAATTCTGAATTTGAACGAATGTTGTGCTTAAAATATTTTGAATGATAGAAAAGGAGCAAACATTGAATACGGCTAAGTTGAAAGTCTGTCCCTCCATGAAGAAAAGGGACATGTGCTGTTTGATTTATGAAAGCTTGAAAGCCTTTAAACATCCTGACATCGCAGCGGCACCTTCGCATCCTGGCCTCTTAGATAATTTAACTCAACATTAATATGTTTAATACTGGTTAATATAGTAGATTGTTGCTAAGTCATTTCTTAGTATATTCGAACTTGATACATAAAAACTTGATCAAAATAAAAATAATGTATGAGTCTTTACTTGCGACTTATAGGTACTATAAGGCATTCGTAAAAAAAATTGAACTCGAGATTTTGATCAAAGTTGACATTACGATGATAGCGAAGACTAAAAAAGTGGGTCTCGCAATTCTGTCTGTCTGTTCGACTACAGGCTAAGCGCCTCGGCCGATTTTCTTTAAACTTAGTAGATATCATTTTTAAGTTTTTCACCCCACATGTTTTTTTTCTTTTTTTGTTTTTAAGACCAAAAATAACGGTACCTGCCATACGAATTTTTTTCGAAATTTTATAAACATTTTTTTTTTCTCAAAAACTGTTCGACAGATTTTAAAAATAAAAATACAAACAAAATTCCTTTATTTAAAGCTAGGTATTGGTTGAAAAAAAATTTCCGAAAAATGGTTATTGAGGGTACCCCCCATGGAACCATTTTTTTTTGTTTTTGATTTTCTCAAAAAAACGGTACGACCGATTTTGATCATTTTTTTTTTTGCTAAAGCTCCCCAAAAACATAAATAGAATTGTGTAGGTACTTAAATTTTCAAAATAAATTTTTTGGGATTTTTAAAAAAACTTCAACATTTTTTTTTTCAAAACTCAATATTTCGAAAACCCCATGCTAGATTTTTTTTAAACTTGATAAATAAAAGTTTCCCAATATAATCTACAAGATGTGGAAAAAAAACTTATTTTACCTAAAAATAAAGGTAACTACCATACAAATGCTAAAAAATTAAAAAAAAAAATGGTTTTCAAAAATCGTATTTTTCTCGAAAACGACACCTAGAATTTTGATTAAATTTTTTTTCTTTCAATTAATTTTAACGATCTTTAATTTAATAAAAAAAAATTGAAATTAAGATATTACAGCTTGTACCTACCATAGAACCATTTTTTCGAATTTTGAATTTCTCATTATCCACATAACGGATCTTAATGAAATTTTTTATAGAGAGGCTTCTAAGAAGTCTTTAAAATAAATATTTTTTTGAATTTTTGAAAAAAAAAATCTATTTTTTCTTATTTTGAAAATTCGATATCTCAAAAACGGCTCAATATCTTTTTTGTAAATTTAATTTTTATTCGGACAATAATAAAAACTTTAAATTGGCATACCAAATTTTTTTCTTAAAAAGCTCTTAAAAAGTTTGTATGTATGTAAAAGCTTTTTTTTTAAGAAACCACTACAACGACTTATGATATTTGTTCTTGCATAAATTCATAATTGGATAGCATTCTGTTTTTGTCTCTTACTACTAAAAGAATTTAAAAATTAATTTTATCCTTATGAACAGTTTTCTCTAATAACATTCGTTTTTAAAATTCCTAGTCTATTACATAGGAGCAAGTTCGTGCGACGCAGTCGTGCATTTTATTTTTTACGGTTTATGATAAAGTGGTGTCGTATGGAATGATCGTAGCTAAAAACGCAGCGAAATGCTTAGGTTTTCTTAAAAGATGAAACAAATTCATTTTCCCTTCTGTTCTGGCTACGATCTATAAGGCAGACATCCCAAAGCTTGGGTATAACTTACATAACTCGGCTCATGCCCCCATGACTCATTTGAACCTGTTGGATAGAATTCAGATTAGAGCCCTAAGACTTACATATATGACACACATCCATTAAGAAAACTTTGGTTTCTCTTGAACATCGTCGTAACGATTTATCTCGAAGCTTTTAAGACCAATGTGCATCAACATCTGCTATTAAATGCTCTCCACTTTACCTAAGCGCTCGAACCGTGTTACATCATAACATTATAAGGCTAGGACCGCACTTGCGATTTTTCGTCGAGGCGATTAAAAAGTCGTATTCGTTACAAATTATTGTCATGCACGCACTTGCGATTTTTTGCCGCGCGATTATTTAATCGCGAAAAATAGAACACACTACTTTTTATGTGAGTGCACACATTCGCTACAAATAAGTAGCGACAGAAAAAACGCTTGAAAAAATAGAACTTGTTTCATTTTTATAATCGCTACGATTTTAAAGTCGCATGTGCGTGCATTCACATTTAACACCATGCGTCTTATTCATTGCGGCTAAGAAATCGTGGATTAAAAATCGCAAGTGCATGCCCATTTCTCTTTGCGATTACGATTTTTAAGTCGTAGTAATTTGAATCGCAAGTGTGTGCATATCCATTTGAGTACATGTGTTTCATTTAAGTTTACGACAATCGCATCGCAAGAAAAATGAAACAAATTGCGACTTTTAAATCGTCATGATTTGTTGGTAGCAAGTGCGTTCATTCTCATTTAAATTCATGTGTTCTATTTTTGCGACTAAAAAATCGTGCGATTGAAATCGCAAGTGCGGTCCTAGCCGAAACTGTGCGAGGGGGGAAAATGTATGTTGGTGTTTTTTTTGGGGCTTAAGCACAGGAGATGCCATATTTGTTTCGGACATGGTGGATTTTGGCGCAAATAGGGAGGGATGAAAGTAATCATTTTGTTTCTTAAGAACTAGAGGTTTGCAATCGGAGTATCGTTATTTATGAGCATTGAAATAGATAATTAACTGGAGTTTTGAATATTTTTGGCGAAAGACTAAACACTTTAGTTACGTTTAGTACAATGAAGTATTTGTCGCCTTCCTTGTTTGTTATTTGGGAATTTGACCAATTTTTGGTAAGTACTTAGAGCGATTTGGTTCAGACCCCTAAAACTCTGGAAACTTGTCTCTCATTCTAATAACCTTATTAAAGCTTGTGTACTATTCAGGATTAAAGTATATACACCAAGGAGAAGAATAATCGTAATCATAAATTAAGCAGCTCTATTTATTACGTTTGAAGTTGCTAACGCTGTTTCAATTAGCATTCTTTTAAGGGAATTTGTATCTGCCTGATGATTTATTAAGTATTTTCCAGGATGGTGCTAACAGGTCGGGTTTGTTAGCAAATTGACTTGCCACTGCTAAGATTTCTCATGACAAATGAAACATTTATTTCAAATGCCTTTTACATGAGGAAACAAATTACTGGAGATTTATTGAAGTTTTCTCTTAAAATCTCTTGATGTGCGTTAAATAACCACCGTGAGTTTTCGATTTTATATGTTGTTTTGCTATGTGCGTAAATATTTAAGAAAAATTCAATATTTGCAAATTTTGCAAGGAAACAATTTATTTTTTCGATATTCCTAAATTGATTAAATTGTGCTGTATGTGCTGTGCTCGCATATGGGTAATTTTTTAAAAATTGGCATTTTTTATTGATCGTTTCAACAATTTTTTTTTTCAGTTTTTCTTGGGTTTTAGTTTCTAAATCTATAGTAAACAAGTAGGAAAGGAGTTCTCCGAGTTGCGCAAAAATAATTTCAAATATTTTTCATTTTACGAGTATTTTTCGATAAAAATTAAAATTGAAAATTTCGAATGTATTAAAAATGTTCTTTTCTTGCATAAAATAACAATAATCCACAAAATAAATAGGTACCATAAATAGTTGAAATTTTGTGGAAAGCAAATAAATTTAATAGGATAATTAATAAAAAATACAAATTAAAGAAATTCAAAATCATACTCTTCACGGGAAAACTGTTTTATTCTTTGAAATTTATAATAAAAAAATATAAAATATAAACTTTTACGGTACCAATACTGTAAGGAATGATGAAATTCAGTATATTTATCTAGAATATAAAAAACAATAATGATAATATGAGCCATCATAAACTAAAAAAAAACATATTAAAAAATAAATACGAAAATGGCCACGGAGATTACAGGCCATGGAGATTACAAAATCGACTATTTCTTAATTTTAATATAGTAAATGTAATTCAATGTATTCCAAATTATATTAGGTTCAAGTATGACTAAATACCTTTCTTTTGGCGGTGGTTAGACTAAAAAATATTAATATGGTACAAAGATAACAAGGCCACGGAGATTACACTGAATTTTTACTCGGATGAAGAAATTATTTTGTATGTAATTTTTAAAGGAATTAACTGCAATAATTAAATTATAATAAAACATGAAATTGAAGGTTTTTTTACGCACTATAAGATTATGCATCGTACAAAATTGTTTAGTTGTGTGAAAAAACGAAAATGTTTAATTATGTTTTTTTTTTCAAAATCTTGTCACACTCATTCAACTAAGTATTGGGACAACAAAAATTTTTTTTTTTTGCATATCATAAAATTGAAGTTTAATGGAAGGCCTTTCAAACGACACGGCCCAAAATTAAAAAAAAAATCATTTTTATCATTAAAAATATTAATAAAACTGATTAAGCATCAAAATCACATCCCAAAAAGTCCACGGAGGTTACACATTATTAATTACCATGGATATTCGTTACCATCAATCGATCTGCAAATTTTTTCTTATAATGCTGACATATAAACACAGTTCCATGCCAAATTTCAAGTCTTTAAATTGAAATACAAAAAAAAAAAAATAGAAGCTATAACGCTAAAAATGTAATTTTTTTAAAACGACCCATATAAGCAACATTTACGCGAGAAAATAAACTTTGCGATCGTGTTATTAGCACTGACATTTTCAATATTAAAAAAGACAGGGGGGTCATTCCGTAATTTTCTAAACGATAATCGTCAAAACGATAATTGTCGATGATATCGTCCATGATTTACTTCACGTAACTCGACTACTATCGATCACAGTTTTAGAGATTTGTATGCATTTCAGAAACTCTCAAACTGTAGTCAATCTGTCAATTCAATAGAAAACAATACAAAATGTCAATTTACAGTGGAAACTCAATCGCCCAACTACAGTCACCTACAAAATTCAAAATTAATGCAAGACGATACCTATTTAGCTATCAAAAAAAGGCAACGCTATCGTTCAAACGATATCGTCTGACGATAAGCGAGTTACGGAATGACCCCCCAGGTTGTGTTGGTATGTTCTCAGTTTGTGATGCCTTGTGTCGAAAATATTTCTACTAAGAAACCGCGAATTTGCAAATTTTGAGAAGGAACCCTATTTGTTCTTTTAGTTATTCCTGATATTGTAAAGGGTTTTCCAATAAGAGGTGTTATTTTGAATAGCCCGCTATTTCGGTAGCTGTCACTTTTGAAGCTGTCATTTTTTGACATTTGACAAGTAGAAACTACGCTATTAATAAAACTGGAACGATACACGCTTCAACAACGCATTGAAATTATTAAAATTGGGTCCTTGAAATGCATGAAAATGAACCGGAATTTCATCGAAAAATCATCTTGACTGATGAGGCCCATTTCCACCTCGGAGGCTACGTCAACAAGCAAAACTGTCGCATCTGGGGCTCGCAAAACCCAAGAGTTATTGTTGAAAAGCCTCTCCACGCGTGACTGTTTGGTGCGGTTTATGGTCCCGCGGGGTCATTGGATCTTACTTTTTCGAAAATGAGGCTGGAGCAACAGTTACGGTCAATGGATTGCGCTATCGAGAGATGATTAATGATTTCTTATGGCCTGAATTGGATGGTATTGATCTGGACAACGTTTACTTTCAACAAGACGGCGCTACGTGCCACACAAGCAATGAAACCATTGATCTTTTACGGGAAAAGTTTCCGGACCGTGTTATCTCTCGAAGAGGTGATCACAATTGGCCACCGAGATCTTGTGATTTAACACCTTGCGACTTCTTCCTTTGGGGCCACGTGAAAGATAAGGTCTACGCCAACAGCCCAGCGTCGATTCAAGACCTCAAAGATGAAATTCGTGAGGCTATCGAGGACATAGGGATAGGGCAGCCACTTTGCGATTTGGTTATGGAAAATTTCATGAAAAGGATATGGTCCTGTAAGCGTGGTCTTGGCGGCCATTTGGCTGATGTTGTATTGCATTATTAACGGCATACCTTCCTCTTTATAATGAAATAAACATCCGATCATTTATCTCCAAAAATGCCATTTTTCTTTGAATATCAAAATAACACCTCTTATTGGAAAACCCTTTACTACATATTCACATATATTTACAACGCTTACAACCGAAAATACATTTGCAAAGCGTGATGTAAGCATCCCAATTTTAAGCCTAAAATACTTTTTGTAGGTATACTTACTTGCGATACTCGTATATACATATACTCGTATGTACTTTGAGGCAATTTATGCATTCCGAAAAAAATCGGACTCCGGCTTTTGACCAGAATTGACAATAATTTGTGTGCGAATAAGCTACGATACGCGTACGATCTTAACGAAATTAGTATCTTTTTGGTTTTAATGAATTGACATGTGATATATGAATACTGACTTTTCAAAAGCATATCCGATAACGTTGTTCAAACAGTATTTAATCATAAGAATTTGGAAGTTGTATACGAATCCAGACTAAATTTCAAAATGCATGTTGATTATATCGTGTCCAGAGGAAATTCTATGCTTGGATTTTTGTCCTTATACAGTTAAATCACTTTTTTATATAATGTATGTATCCAGAGTAATAATTCAAGAGCTGTTTACTTATGTTCTTTATTGGTTAAAGACTAATTATAGACTGCCTTAAGATTATGATAACATAAGATGAGTGTTAGTATGTGTTAGTGTAAGAGTGATGAAGAGAAGGAATGTAATGAGGATTCAGACACTACTCAGTAATTTGGTCTCCTTAATACAGAAATGCGTCCAATAGAATTAAAAGAATTCAGAAAAGATTCATAAACTGATTAAATTATATAGATCGGTGTGTGTTGATTGACATAAAACCTCTTGAAACTAGGAGAATCTGGTACTTGGTCTCACCTGCAAGAGATGTAACAACAGGCTATATTGATTGTGCTCCTTTATTGGAATTATTTAAAAGGCATACACCGGAGTTAATCAATTTTTCTTCATCTCACATCTTTCGACAAATTACGGATTGAATGAGCCGATTATTCAAACGAACTTTAAAGTTCAAAGGAAATATTCGAAAAAAATCATACTTAAATCAATTGTAATTACTTAAGAGAATTTATATTAATACTAAAACGGCTCAGCCGATTATTGGAAGAAAGCGCTTATAAATTATCTTTATTTATTTTTTAAGACCAAAAATAATGGTACCTGCCATTCAAATCTGTTTTTGAAATTTAAGACTTAAAAACAATTTTTTTGTAAATCCTTGATTATTATTAAAAAAAATTCAAAAAATACATATTAAGGTAAAGAACTATCCTCTTGGACAGCACAAAATGGTCTCGGGGTTAACCCTTCCAAAACCAAACTAGTCCTGTTTACGAAGAAAAGGAAATTGGAGGATTTTACCCCCCCAAAGCTTAACGACATTCCTCTGAAACTTTCCATCGAGGCAAAATATCTTGGAGTAATTCTTGATTCCATGGAAACGTAACAAAGAGGAAAAAATGAAAAGAGCACTATGCGCTCTCTACATATGCAACCGCTCTTTACACAAAACCTTCGGTACACGGTGAGGCATGCGACCGCAGTTCATCCACTGGATGTACACGGCGATAATTCGTCCCATACTTACCTATGGGTCGATCGTGTGGTGGACGGCTGTAGAAAAAAGAAGCTATCTCAAAAACCTGAATAAGGTACAGAGACTAGCCTGTTTAGGAATAACGGGGGCACAGAGTTCTACGCCACAGGCGGGGCTGGAAATTATTTTAAATCTTCCAGTCCTGGACGAGCACATAAAATGCACAGCAGCCAAAAGCGCAGTTCGGCTTAGAGAAATGGGCTCTTGGAAGCACAGCATTCATGGTCATGGATCTACCCTGCAAAGGTATGACAAAGTGGCAGCTGACTACTTACCACCCAGAATAGATTTCAACAGACACTTCTCCGAAAGACAGGAATTGGAATCCAACTCACTAACTAGTGAACAAGGTATTTCATTCTACACCGATGGGTCAAAAATGGAAGAGGGAACAGGAGCTGGGGTGTTCTGTGAATCTCTCAATATTAAAGAATCATTAAAACTCCCAGATGAGTGTATAGTGTCTTTGAGGCTGAGATCTACGCTATTGAAAAGGCGGCAGAATTGGTACGCACGAAAGAATTTAACTCGTCGGAGATCACATTTTTCGTGGACAGCCAAGCTGCCATCAAAGCTTTAGCCAGTGAGACTATAAGATCCAAAACAGTAACAAAATGCCGAGACATGCTGAACAATATTTGCAACACCAACCAAGTCAATCTCTGCTGGGTTCCTGGACATAGTACTCGTAATATAGAAGGGAATGAAATAGCAGATGAACTGGCAAGGAAAGGGTCAGAATCAAATAAAAACAGCAGTAGCCATCTAAATTTGGGACCAAAAATCCCGATTGGCATGATTAAAAGGAAAATAGACCTAATAACGAAAGAGCGAATCAATAACTCCTGGTCCTCCAGGGACGACTGCATTATCTCTAAAAGTTTATGGCCTAGAATTAATTAAAAGGAAACTCGATATATCTTATCGCTGAGTAAAAAGAACATCAGAAACCTGATAGGTGTACTAACGGGTCACTGCGCCATCGGCACAATGGCCACAAGAATGGGTGCATTTGCACCACATTTCTGTAGGAGCTGTCAGGATGTTGAGGAGATTCAAACCATTAAACACCTGCTCTGTGACTGTCTGAACCTCCAAACAAATCGCCTCCGCTACTTTGGAAACAGGTTTGTTGGAGAACTAGACGATCTAACGCAGGTCTCAATGGCAAATATGAGAAAATTCATTGTAAGCACAGGCTGGTTCGAAAGCGAACCAGTCTACATAAGATATTAGTTAGGAGCATCTCTGCTTTTATTAATTAGGGGATCACAATGGACCAATAGGCCCCCGTGTACGCAACAGCCTATGTGCTGTGCACACCCCTCCTAACCTAACCTAACCTAACCTAAGGTACATTTCAATTTTCTCAAAAACAGTACAACTGATTTTGATCGATATTTCCTTAAGGCTCCTAAGAAGTTTGAATAATTAATGACTTTAAAAGAAATTTTTTTTTTTTGGAAAAAAAAATTAAATGTTTTTTTTTTGAAAACTCTATACCTACATATTTAAAAAAAATTAATTTTTTTTTTAAATTTAATTTTAATTACAAAATAATCAAAACTTAAGACTGACATACCAAAATTATTAGATTGTTTCTTATAGATTTATATTTACTTAAAAAATAACATGGAGTCTTTAAGCCACTTAAAAATGAAGTTCATGCTTCTGATAATTTGTCTCTAATAACATCCCTTTTTTTCGTTTTTATGTTAACAAATGTTGCTCCCATAACAAAACAATTCTATTTTTAAAGAAAATAGAAAATGGAGGCTCTAATCTAATCTTGTATATTTTAAGTGATGAGTTACAGCTCTCAACCATTCCTATGGACTCGTTAGCAGGAATAAAGGCGACCTAGATATACTGCCGATTCCGAGCAGCTAATGAGTAACAATTTTAAAGAAATGAGACACTCTTGGAGGATTTCTCACTTCCTCGCAACAACGCTATAACCATTATTTCAAGGGTTACTAATCTTATATCTATTATTTATTTCAAATTCAAATTTGTTACAAATTTTCATTTTGTTTTTACAAACAATTAGATATGCAAAAACGTTAATATAATTTTCTTAAGATCTTCTCGCTACAAAGTGTTTTTGAGGTTGCACTTTTTTTTGTATTAAACAAGTAAAAAGAAAATCATATGTTGAATCACCCGGGCACACAATTTGTTGAGAGGTGTTATCAATATGAAATTCGAAAGAAATGCAAAAACCCAATACTTTCATTTCTCAAAACATATCATTACTTTAATCGGAAAATGTTCGAACTAGAAATACCTCAAGTAGATACTTAAATACTGTGATGAGCTGAACAAAAAAAACATTTCAGGTCACTTTAAACCACCATCCAGCTTGAGAAGTAAATCGAAAATTAATTTTAAAAAAACCATTTCCCACTATTAAAAACTTTAATTAAATCTTTTTTTAATTTAATTATTTTTATTCTATTTCATCTGATTTGCAATTCGAAACGAATTTCATGCACGTCGCAAAAACAGGGTCGCGTAATTACACAACGTCTATACAAAAATATAGTAAAATGAGGGTTTAGGAGGGTAGTTGAAGCGGGGGAAGAGGATTTGAAAAGGAGTATCAATTCCACAATAATTTATACTTACATACGTACGTTTGTGTTTGTGAGATGAAAAACAAACCAAACGCAAAGAAAAAACTTACAAAAATAAACAAATTTGAGTCAAGAGTCTCAGCGTCATGCTCATTATGTACTCGTACATGTGAGTGCGAATTGAGAGTGTGTTTTGTTTTATTTATTTTCATACAAGAGATAATAATTAATTGATATACTTGCAAAGCAACTTTATATTATTTCATTTTTTCCGCATTTAATTGCTTACAAATCAAGTTTCTAAGTGCGTTGCGTATTAAACAAGTGTTATCGCGTATTGAACAGCAAAAATCGACGTGAATACACAGGAGCGCTAAATTATTATGTGCGCCTGATGTGCCGTGATATAATGCCGAGTTTTAAAATTCGGCATTATTTCACTTTACGAAAGAGAAATACCTATCATTCGATCCCTTATTCTGAACTAGTGAATTTGGATATCATACACTGATATGGATGGGAATGGATGTTCTGCATTAAAATTTTTGACGTGTTGTGAATGAACTCAATCCATCTTCTTTCTGATCGGCGAAATTATTGTTAAATTGCTTATTTCTTGGTGCAAAATTAGAATTTTTTGATTCTGTTTAAATCGTATGTAAATTAATCCATATGTTGCACATTTTAGATTGCAAATTTTATATAGATTCATTAAATTTTACAAACTTTGGACCTTTTCGTTGTTATGTCTGAAAATTTTCAGCTCTTTGGAAAATTAATTCAGCCATAAATCGGAGTGTCGTTGAAAGCATTTTTATTCTATTCGTTTTAATATATTTAAGAAAGTATATTTGTTCAATTGAAAACTATCCTTGACGCTTTTATAAAATGCAACATTTTTCCCTTAAGATGCGAAAAATATTGAATCCATTTCAATACGCATCAGCAAATTTACTTTATAGAACAATTAAAAATATTTTCAATTTTGACAGTTCGAAGTGATTTCAAAGTTTTCGAATTAGAACGAAATAAGTGGCAGAGATTTTCATTTCTGTCGAATGGGCAAATCTATTTCAATATGCCTTCGACCGAAATGCAGAACTTAAGCATCACACAGTGTACGAAAATCCCGAAAAGCTGGCCGTAGATAATACAAAAAAATATTTGTTGGGTTTTTGATTTCTTCCAAAACATGCAAAACATTGTAAAATATTAAAAGTTGGTGACCGGCAGCGTTTTGAACTAACTTTTTTTCCTCTTGTAAGCTATTTTTCATAAGTGTCTTTTAAAATTTCTGAAAGAATCTTTCCAATATTTCTTTTTTTCTCCCAGAAATACTCAGTTAGTTGTTAACCTCCATTCTATTAAATATTAAATGTCGATCAACATGATTTTTGCTACTCGTAAAGCAGCTGTGCCATTTCTGCAATCGATGTAGATCTACTTCATTTTCCCGAAAATATAAATGTAAACTGCCACAAAATCAAATCTATTGGCCTCCTTTTGTAATACTACTATAATCTGCTGCACATTTTATTTAACGCAGTCAATTTGTTGTGAACTTCCCATAAGATCAAAAGACATTCAACTTGCATTAATTAAAAATGCATAATTTGACATATAGTACCTATTTGTCGCAAGTAAAAATCTCTGTGATATCTCATGATAGTGTTATTCTTTGCAACGAACATTAAACTCACCTCGGCTCTTTCAGTACTGTCAACATTTTTACTTGCGATAAAGGTACTATAGGGCAAGTTCTGCATTTGAAAAAAAAATCGAACTCGAAATTTTGATCAAAGTTGACATTACGATGATAGCGAAGACGAATAAAGTGGGTGGTCTGACAATTCCGTCTGTCTGTCTGTGTGTCCGTATGTCTGTGTGTCTGTATGTCTGTACCTCGATCTAGAGCCTAAGCCACTGGACCTATTTTCTTCAAACTCAGTACTTAAGGGTCTTCGGTGATTCCCTAGAGGAGAAATTGATTTTTTTAGCTCTAAAATTAACGGTACCCCCCATACACTCGTAATGCATACTCTTTTTATCACGAAAACTGCTCTAACGATTTTGATAAAAAAAATAGGTGTGATATTATGGACATGGCCTACATTTTGGTCAAAAACAATTTTGGGGCAAAATGTTATTAACGGTACCTGTCATAGAACAGTTTTTTGATTTTTTGACTTTCACATCAACGGCTCTAACGATTTTAACCAAAAATTTTTAGCAGGAGCCCCCTTAAGTTTAAAATAATATTGTATATAAAAATATTCAAAAATTTTTTTGTTGGGATTAAAAAAAAAAAAACTCCAAGTTTTTTTTTGAAAAACCAATATCTTTAAAACGTGTGAACGATTATTTTATGAAACTATTTCTATTGGCATCCCAAATTTTGTTGTCGAAAAATTTTAAGGAAATTTGTTATATAAAAAGGATTAATGAGACGGCAATTCCATACTTTTGAACATTTTTATCTCATTAAATCCATGTTTTATATATATAAAATGTATTTTAAATTCCAAAGTACTTTTACAGAAGAGCAAGTTCGTGCGATCAAGTTGCGCATTTTATTAATTTGCAATAGGTGAGTTCGTAAACAGATTAATGATTAATGATTAATTTAATATTTCTAATATTGTGCAAACTTCGTACTTTCAATTTTGAATAAAAATCTACTACGGAAGGGCCCAATCTACTGCTTTTTTAAATGATCTACTGTGCATTTTTTTTTTTTTATAGGCAACCGTTTGACTGATATTGGTTGGTATAATTTGACCGCCTCTTGATGAGCTGCCTGCGTCTGGTAAACGGTTTGTACATTCAGTTCCTGCAGTTATGTTCGAAATAGACTCATTTCGTAGGCAAAATTGTTGTCTTTGAAATGGGATTTAATATGTTTTATTTCGTAAAATTTTTTGTTTTCTCACAATTTCGTTTCGTTTGAGAGGCTGGAAGGTAAATTTATAATATGTACTACAAATATTGGAGGACCAAGATTATTTTCTTTTTAATTTGTTGACAATATTGTTGCCTGGTTATGGTGTTCAAGTATTCTTAAAATAATTTTAAATTAAAATACACACACATTTGATAGCGCAGGTGTCAGCTTATAATACAAATTATTTGTTTATTTAAGTGAAGGTATGCTTATCTATAATTCTAACAACATTCTTAAGATGGGTGTATAGAAATTGTAATGATATGTTTGTAGAATTATCATCTCTGTTTGCAACACTCAGTTAAGATCACATGTTATAAACTTGTTCTAGCTCGGAAACGCTTTAGAATATTTGTATTGATTTTATTTGTTTTATTGGTTTTGTTTATTAAGATAATGCGCGATTTGAAATTTAGAGCGAATTTCTGATGACTTCGCCAACTTTAAAACAAATGTAACAGCCCTTTAGGAAATTCGAATGCTACAGCAGACATGCAAGCATTCCCAACGGGCAGCCTTAGCAAATCAACTTTAATGATATATTTATTATTCCAGCCATAAACGATTTGTGTAGTTCCATCAAAAAAGTACGGATTTTTACCCAAACAAACCCAATATTAGCAGATGTAAAATAAAGAACGCAGAAAATACCTACATTTGAGGATGACATTTGTAAATTCAATAAAACAATTTTTTTGGGGATTTTAAAACTTTTTTTCGGGATTTAAAATCGGGATTCCGATACGCTCCCGTTGGAAATGATGTCATTATTGGATTTTGAAGAGCTACCTTTGGCATAGTTCTCAAGTTCCTTACAATCATAGAGGAGACTGGATTAGAGAACTGTGAAGAAAATCCAGTTAGAATCGAAATAGAATTGGGTTCCTAGGAGTAATGGGGTAGTTAGACGGTACAAATGTCCGAATTTCGACAAGAAGGTCACAGTTCGTCGGTTATATTGAACAACAAACCATCTACATCAAAATTCTTATTCTTGTTATTCTCTAAGAGGTGTCTTACTCAGGCCCCAGAATTGGTTATCTAAATGTTGACGGCGGCTCATATAAGCAGTAATATTTATTGATTTTTTTTAGATTTGGTGGTGCAACAGCGCAAAGAGAACCAGGACCTAGCGTCGTTTTTCCTATGGAACATATTGTTGCAAAGTAACTTTTATGCCTCCTTTCCTATGTGATAAGGTGCGCGGGGATATAAAGTAAAACGGAGTAGATTGTTATTCCTTCTTTATGCGGACAAGATTTTCTCAAATTGTAACCACTACAAGAGGGTAATGTGCAACATCTAAAATAATCGCGCGTATATTCGTGTCTTGATTTTGGAATTGCACACACATTCAACATCAACATTTTTGTGACAGTCCCTAGCTCTCTTTCAATACGTACTCGTAGGCCGTTAAAATAGTTAAGATTACATTTTTTTAATTTTTGTTAACTTTATTAAATTTTTGGTGGTTGGATGCTGTAGGAACTGGGGGCTTCGAGCTGTATCTTTTCCTACACATCAAGTGCTTACAATACCTCCTCATTGGTAACCGCCGGATACTGGTCTTGGCTTTATGTCATGACTTGCTAAACTTGTAAGTGCGAGTGTTGACCAAGGAAACAATTGCAACACTAAACCCATGGTCCTACAGATTGGAGGTTAGTGCGTCGGGCTAACGACCCGGGCACAGTAAAAAACACTAATTGTTATGAGAGAGACGCGAGAAGCCTCGGATAACGACCCCCCTCAAATGGCAACCAGAACCGGAACGAAAATGGACTGCAATTTACGAGTATGCACCTGGAATGTAAGGACACTCTACATACCAGGTGCTACTCAAAAACTTGAATCTGTCCTCTCGCGGTACAAGGCAGACATTACCGCGATCCAGCCTTAGCACACCTGAGAAAGCCAGAGACTACAGTGCGCAATTGACCGGGAAACTCTCTGCCGTACCCCCAGCCACAAGCGCCAACAACCAGTGGAGCCAGTACCGCGACATCATTAAGGAGGTAGCCAAGTCCACCATAGGCTATCAACCACCTAGGAACAAGAACCCGTGGTATGATAATTAATGCGCGGTATTGAAGCAGGAGACGGAAAATGCACGAATGCAAATGCTGCAACGGAAAACAAGAGCAGCAAAAGAGGAGTACCGTGAAAAGAGAAGGAAAGAGAAAAAACCCTGCGCAGAAAGAAAAGAGCAGCCGCAGCTTCTCAGCTCAGGTATCTCCAGGAGTCTAGCACCACCACAAACACCCGCCGGTTCTATAAAACAGCCAAACAACTGGCATCAGGTTATAGGACCGGCACGCAAGCTCTTCGAAACAGCGAAGGGAACCTAGTCACCGAAGCACAGGGAATTGTAGACGTGTTTAAACAGCATTTCCAGCAGCTGCTTAAAGGGCATTATTTAGACGAAAACACAGGGGAGCAAAGAAGCATAAGACCAGTCAATGAAGATCCAGTCCCACTACCCAGTACTGAAGAGGTTAAGAAAGCCATACGCAAGCTTAAGAATAACAAATCCGCAGGCTCGGATGGCCTGCCTGCGGAACTCTTTAAGTATGGAGGAGATGTCCTGATAGGGTGCATGCATCAGCTCATCAACCAAGTGTGGGAGGAGGAAAGCATGCCCGACGACTGGTCAAATAGCTCCATATGCCCAATCTACAAAAAAGGCGATCCTATGTCCTGCAAAAACTACAGGGGCATATCCCTGCTTAATGTTGCCTACAAGATCCTATCCACCGTACTATGTGAGCGTCTAAAACCTTTCTGCAACACTATAATCGGCACGTACCAGTGTAGCTTCAGGCCAGGCAGATCAACGATAGACCAAATCTTCACATTGAGGCAAATCCTGGAAAAGACCAACGAATTTCAAGTCGAGACCCACCATCTTTTTATCGACTGTAAAGCCGCATATGATAGCATAAGTCGCCAAGAGCTTCTATTGGCAATGTCGGAACTCGGGATCCCGAAAAAACTGATCCAGCTATGCCGCATGACGTTACAAAATGCGCGGTGCAACGTGCAAATGGGTAACAGCTCATCCGAGCTATTCCAGACGTGCACAGGGTTTAGACAAGGAGATGCGCTATCATGTGATTTCTTCAACCTAGTCCTGTAGCAGATAGTGCGCAAGAGTGGTGTTAACCCTTAAGGCACTATTTTCAACAGGTCTTCCCAACTGCTTGGATATGCGGACGACATCGATATCATCGGCCGCTCCAAGCGAGCTGTGCTAGAAGCGTTCACAGATATTGATGAACAGGCGAAACGCGTTGGTCTTGAAGTTAATGAGGACAAAACAAAGTATATGCTATCAACAAACAAAGCCGCATCTGTCCATCGCCTAGGACAAAACGTCACTGTTGGTAGCAGTAATTTCGAGGTAGTCAAGGAGTTCACCTACCTCGGAACGAACATCAATCCCACGAATAACACCTTAGTGGAAATTCGACGAAGAATTACCCTAGCAAACCGCTGCTACTTCGGTTTGGCCAAACAAATGGGTTCAAAACTCCTTTCTCGAAAGACAAAGTGCACGCTATACAAAACGCTAATTTTACCAGTTCTACTCTACGGCGCCGAGTGCTGGACGATTAGTAAAAAAGGGGAATTGATACTGGGCACTTTCGAGAGAAAAATTCTTCGGCGGATATTTAGTCCTATATGCGAAGAGGGTGAATGGAGGATAAGATTCAATCGTGAATTATACGAGCTGTACCAAGATGTGGATGTAGTCCAAAAAGCCAAAACACGTCGACTACACTGGCTCGGTCACATCGAGCGAATGGACAACAACGCTCCAGCCAAGAAAATCTTCTAATCCCAGCCCCCAGGTTCGAGACGACGAGGAAGACCGAACTTCCGCTACAGGGACCACGTGGTTATAGACGCAAGAGCGCTTGGTCCCGACGACTGGAGGGAGCTCACGAGGGATCGCAACCGATGGAAGACCGCAATAACTCAGGCAGAGACCCTCCATGGATCGGGAGCCGGTTAAGTAAGTAAGTAAGTAAGTTATTAAATTTTAAATCTTTGCACTGACCAAACTTACAATTTCTCAGATAATGCCCCCAAACGAATCGAACAATTTTTCAGGAACTGCCAATTTGTAAACTGCTAATTTTATCGAGTAAGCCTGATAGTTCTTTCAGAACTGTCTTGTCAATCTTTCGAACAAAATTGTCCAACTGTTTGAGCTGACAATTTAGCAATATAAGACAGTTGGCAATTGTGAGGTAATTAGCAGCTATTGCAGTAACATTGACAAATCTGAAAATATTGTTAGACTTAACAATCGCTTTTACTTAGATTTAATTTGTTGTTTATGACTATTTATGGACACGAAATTAAATGACAAACAAAACAATATAAGAAAAAAACGTACGAAGAAGTACAGTCCATATCTATATTCGGAATATATGCTGGAATTGTCTATCTTCAACCCTGATGTTACTTGGGAAAATGATGTCGCATCAAGGAAATCAAGCTTGAAATAATTAATACAAGATGCTCTTTCGTTTGCGTGAAATAACTGATCAATTGACGAATAAAGGACTATCAAGAATACCATACAAAATGATTTCCTCCAAGCCTTGCTGTATGATGCAGAAGCAAGCAACTCTCAGTTCCTTGGTCTTTTCGATAAAATAGTTCTACGAATGATTTATTTAGCTTTTTTAAGTATGTCAATAGGCAAATCAGCATCTGTAGAACCAATAATTAAATTAGAGACAAAACGACTAGTATAGAACCTGAACCTATCAACTTAAAACTCTCAACCATTCCTGTGAGACTGTTGTCGGTCACGAAGGGAAGGGGACTAAGATCTTCTGCCGAGCCGAGGATCTTAGGAAACTCTAATAGTTACCTTGAAAAAAAAGTTTGGTTTTAGGTGGCAGTGGCTGGGAATCAATATTCACGAACCATTAAAAAATCAAAACATTGCTTAAATTTCCAACTTTTTTCTGAGACTGTATCCATAAATTTTAAATGAACTCCATTTTTCCTCAGTTTTGCGTTTGAGAATATTTCAATGAAGCTTAATCAAACATGAAGAAGGTTCGCAACTGATTAGTCTATATCAAAGATCCATAGATCGGATCCATAACAGCGTGAATAGACGTATTCGTTTGAACTTAAAACAAAAGCCGAAGACCAAAAGGAATATAATTCGTATATACATCTCACGTTTCGCATCGCATCGTCATCATCAAATCACTATTTAGCTAGCTGTGGATTTCCCGTCTCGGTCTCGGTGATTGTCTATTTGATCATTTGATGTGTGTTTTCTTGCCTCTGTTGGCTATTTGTTGTGTTTCTATACTTGTTATTGTTGTATTCGATGCCTGTTTGTCTGTCTTTCTGTCCAAGTGGTAGTTGCCTTGAAATTGTACCGAACTGCAGCGACAACGCGGCATCGTCGTACCTTTACACAAACGACAAAGTGAATCTGCCCAAAAGAGTGCACAAACCCAGTAGATATTTGCCACGCTCTCTCGTTGATGCTTCTGTCGCTTTTGCTTCTACTTATTCTACTTAACATCGCGGCACAAACGCTGAAATCAATTTAAACACTATATAACAGCATCGCGCTGCACCGCACAACAGCGGAAAAGCCTCACTCGCTCGCGCATTGCATTGCAGGATTAATTCAAAGGAAACGAAACGATCAACTACTACTACACTATGTAGTACCTTCCTATAGCCTGGAGAGAGGTTATGGCTTATGTTTCAATTGTTGACAGATGGACACATGTTAAAATGGACAATGACTGGACGGGCTTCCTCAAACAATGGAACATCAGGATTTGCTCAGACACATGTTGACATATGGACAGACACAGAAACCAATGACTTGTAGATAGATACCTATATAAGTTCACAAGAACAATCAAGTTTGGAGGTAAGCAAAGAAACTAAAAATTCCTTCGAATAGTGTGTGAAGCGGTTTTTTTTTATTGTGTAATAATTCTCATTGGGATGAACGAGTAGTAAATTCAATGTCAACACCTGTTTTTATAGCTACAGAATTCCGGAATTTGAGGGTACATAACTAAATTATGCTACAACATCGGAGGTAAGAATTCCTACTATTTTAATTCTAAGATATTTGTTGACTTAAAAAGTATTGTAACTTAAGGTTCATTGATCCTCTGTCAGGGTACACAAATAAATTTGGCGCTTTCGACCTACATATCAGGCCACCTAAAAACCGATTCTTGTTGGCCTCTTAAAAATTCGTGTGTGATCTTATATTCTAGCTTTGCTAACTATAAATGTAACTTCAATTAAAATTAACTTTAAATCTGTATATTTTAAAACCAAAGTCATGGTCAGTTCTTTGACTATATGAAGAACTTTGAAATAAGTGCTGACAAAGCTCAGAAACCAGGCAATGTCTGCAGTATAGGATTTGTAATTATTCAACAAGTTTAATTCCGTAATAAAATTCAACAACTGGCAAAAGAAAAAGTACCTTAACCTATTATGAGATTTAAAAAGGCGCCTGATGAAAAAGGTCCATAGAGAAGACTGGTTTCACTAAAGAAAAAACTTCTCGGATGAAACAAAGTGATGAATGGGATCAGATGGACATCTCATGTTCAATTGGAATTTATTACACTCAAAGATTTTAAATTATTGCACGCATGCTCACATGACTCTTTTTTGCGAAAGGAAAGAAGCGATGACCAACGATGCGACGACGACGAGAACACCAGCACAATTCAGGGATTCAAGACTTCTTTTGAACTTCTTGCAGTTTGCAACATTCAGAAATCTAGAGGGACGAAGATGATGATGACGAGGAAGACTATGAAGTGAGGACGAATGCAATGCAATAAAAACGAAGATATGATGATATTCATCCTGGCCATAGAGTCTTATTTAGTTTGTGACCAGATGCAGTGAGGAGGGTATTACCTGAAAAGAGGTTGCCCTACAGAATAATACGATATTTATCTTTGTTTTTGTAGGATTTATTAAAATTTTCCAATTTCGTTTGCATATTTTTAGTCTCTTTGATTTTTAATCTTTCTTTTGTTTGTATTTTTTTTATTTCTACCTTGTTAGTATGCTTATTGCTACCCATGCTGTTCCAACAACCAAATAAGCTTCTAATCAATCAATAATACATTCTTACAATTCTACTAAGAGTTTTTTCGTCAAAAATATCAACCACATTAGATTCCTCGTTTTCGAAGTTTTTGAAGTTTTTTAGTTAAAGATCACAAGATGTACCAAAAAGTAAAATTTTATTTATGAAGTTTTGACTTCGGAGAACTTTCGGAGGTTTTTTATTAACCTACGATCGTTGATTTTTAAAAATGGAAAGAAAAACCTCGGATTCAGATGGATTTATATCATAGACACTCATATTTGGCATATATTTGACAGCTACCATATATTCAGCTATTACTAACCTCCTTTTCGTCAGGAAATTTTATGAACAAAAGAGGGTCAAAAAGGGAATAACAAACTGCACAATTATTTTACGTGCAAGTAATTAGACGGTGCGTGAAAGTATATTAGTATATGAATATAAATAAGACCACGGGGTCTAATTTTATTTATTGATCGCGTTCTAAATTGATGTCATCTAATAAATTTAGTTCACACGCTTCTACGAAATCCTCTAGAAAAAAATACGAGGAATATCCTTGTAAGAATGTTAGTTCTTTGTTGAACGTCAAAAAGGAAAGAAAGACATCTTAAGATGTCAAGACAGGAACAAAATTGGAATATTCGTAAGAGCTGTCTTCTGGGCAACTCACTCACGTTACGATCAATCGTGTTGTAAATTCTGTGGCTGACGTAAACTATTTTAGTTATATGAATGGCTGCACCCAGACTTCCCTAACTTGTATTAATATTGACATATCATCGGTGATAAGTAAAATTAATCAGCTCAAAAAATGATTTTTTTTGTTGGTCCTGACGGTCTCCTTTAGCCCAGCCACTTACTGCACTCTTCGAAAAGTCCATTTCAACAGAAATTTTTCCCAAGCTTTGGAAAAATGCTTTCATTCATAAGAAAGGACCTAAAAATGATATAGTGAGCTACAGACCTATTGCAAAGCTTTCTTGCATACCGAAACTCTTTGAGAGTATTATATACTATGACAATACATATGTTCTTTTTTTGTAAACCGATTTTTTCAACAACATGGTTTCCTAAAAGGCAGGTCCACTACCACCAATCTGGTAGATTTTGTATCTACTTTAGAATTAGAAAAAGAAGTCGATGCAATAGCTTTAACAAGGCTTTTGACAAAATATCCCATAATTTAATATTATTTAAGCTAAAAAAAACTCGGTTTTCCGCCTTTGATGGCTTCATGGATCTAATCATATTTATCGAAACGACAATACAACGTTATATTCAGGTCGTGTACATATATCAACTTCCATCAGTGCAACATCTGGAGTTCCTCAAGGTAGCCACCTAGGACCACTTATTTTCGTTCTGACCACTAATGACGTTGAACAAATATTTTCGAACTCTGATCTGTTAATCTACGCAGATGACATGAGAATATGCAGAAAGATATCTTGTGCTGAAGATTCCAAACCCTGCAATCGACAAAAAAAACCTTCTGTAACTCAACGTTAATAAATGTCAAGCCATAACATATACCCGTAAGCGTCCTCCATTATTTCAAAGACAATATTTTATAAATGACGAACCCAAACCCATTCCCATTGACTGTCCCTGTTTACTACAAAAAATCGGTTTTAATATTAACCCACATCGTTAACGATCTAAGACTCTTTTTCTACACCCATACCATAGTATGTACTGACTACGGACGAAACGAACCCCTGTCAAGAATATTGAGTAGGTAAATCTAAGACGTTTGACTTAAACCTTTGTAAGCCTTCACTTAAACATGCCCTCCTACGGTACCCCTCCTGATATTTATCTAAATTATTTTATTATTAATTAATTTATAAATTTTTTAGGCTTAGCTTAAGTACTTAATGTTATTCTTAAGATGTTTTTTATTGTGATATAGAATAAGTGGCTTGTATTAAGCTTAATTAAAATAAAAAAAAATTAATGAACATGTTAACTCCAAATTGTAACCAAGGTTCAAAATTTTATATCGCTTACGCATCTGCAATGAGAAAATATTGTGAAAAAGTTGAAAAGCTTCTCTTAAAACTTTCAACCACGACGATTATTGAGTATTGAAGACCAGGATGTGCTAGCGCTGAAGATTACCCGCAAGTACGTGGAGGTAAAACAAGATGTTATAGCTTGAACCAATTCAGTTGGCCAACGGTCGGTTGCGCAGAGAGAGGATTTAAGAGAACAAAAATGGTGCGCAAGATATTTAATGAGTAAAGATTTTTCCTTAAATCTTACAGTGCCTAACTCAACTTTGCTTTGACAAATAGTTTAGGGATTATTGTTTATTTCTATGTTTTATGATTTGTGGCTTAGCAACAGAAAGGTTCCGGGGGCGTTATGTTCATATTTCTTTTATGGTGTTAGTGTTCATTTGATATATGTATTTACTATTTTTGACCTGTGGGGTTTTGGGATTAGTTGTAGATTAGTGTTAATTAGTTAGATTAGTGTTTACGAGTTTGAATAATTTTTACCTACGAGTTTTTAAGAATTTATTTTACCTTAAAATAATAATTATAAATTTGTACTTCAGAAATAAATATAAAACATAATAATAAAATAAAAACAATATAAATAAGAATAATATAATTTAAATAATAAATGTTCATTTACATACACTTAGTTTTAAGCACTAATGTCGCTTTCATAGTCGGTTGAAGAATCGTCAATTGAATCCGAAATTGTGTCCCACGTCAGGTCGTGAGAAAAGTATTCGTCCTCAGTTCTTATGGCTTTTTCACACACTTTTCGCCAGTCTTCAGCCGTTATTTTTGAAAATTCTTCCTCTGCTAATTTTTGAACATCCAATAAATTGAATGTTGTGTTTCGTGAACCTACTCTTGCATTGACAGTTGCCCAAATATATACAGTTCAAGTTTAAACATCTGTATAGTATGCGGAATATTGTTTTCGGTTAGCCATTCTATCATCTCGGATTTCTTGCTAGCAGAAGTAATTTGTTTTTCTTCTAATTTATTGTGGTACGAGATGTTGACCATTACAATAACTGAAGGTTCCTCCAAGTTATTCAAAACTTGTTCTTGGATCAATTTGCAGAAATTTTTGAAGTTCATGTCGTCGTGATAGTCTCCCGTTTTCGTTCCAGATTTTAATAAAAGTAAGGAGTTTTTCACGAAACCTTTTTCACCACCTGCATGCGCCATTATCAGCCTCTTTCCCTTTGAAATTGCTATTGTCATCAGTCCAAGCCCGTGGCCTTGTATGTGAGCTATGAATATAGCTTTCGTTCAAATAAATGATATCAAATCCTTTTGTTCTGTATTCCCGATTTTTCTCAGATACTTCACTCGCATGAGTTTAATATCATTTCTTTCACAGAGAAGTTTGCGGTTGTTTTGAGTTTTTTTATAGCTAAATCCGTTTCTTCTTAGAATCCTGTTGAGAGACATAATACTTAAGTTAAACTCCAGATCTTCCTCTCGTTGTCTCAACATTTTTAAGGATATCATCATTTTTTCCTCCTGGTGGAAGTTGTGCATTATACGCCGAATAGCTGCGATGTCAAATTCGTCTAGTCCAGTTTTCCACTTAGTATGCTGCACTTTTTTATTTAGTTACTGCACAACGCCTGTCTCTTCGTATTCCTTAATAATCCTTCTGATTGAACGTTCAGAAATTCCAGTAGTTTTCACTGTTTGCGTTGTTGCGTAACTCACAGGATTTTCAAGAAACGAATTCTTTGCTTCTTCCAGTTTGTTATTATATATCTTAACAACTATCTTACGCGCCTGGCTTCCAATAGGTTTTCCTTTTCTAAATGGATCCATTAAAATTTCTTTTAAATGTATCTCAATATATTATTCTTGGTTGTTTTTTTTAAACTGAATTGCAAAGCAAAGCAAATATCATTTAAATACCTTAATTCCCTTTGATGCAAAAATTCATTCTTAAAAACTCGTAGTTAAAAATTGTTCAAACTCGTAAACACTAATCTAACTAGTTAACACTAATCTACAATTAATCCCAACCCCACAGGTCAAAAAAAAATATATCAAATATACACTAACGCCAAAAAAATAAATATAAACACAACGCCCCCGGAACCTTTCTGTTACTAAGCCACAAATCATAAAACATAGAAATAAACAATAATCCCTAAACTTTTTGTCATTAATCCTATGTCGCAGCTTGCAGGTAGTTTTTCTTGTCTAACCCAATTGCATTTTGCAATAGACTTATTTTTTTATTATAGGCGCACTGAAATTTGTCCCACTAATAAAAACAGAAATTATTAATTTTATTTTTTCGAAGTAAAGTTTACACCTAAAAATCTTTTCCTTTTATCTCACCAGAGATGAAATAGTTTTTTAGACATCAAGCTATGAAAGAAAAGTAAACCATGATCATATCTTATTCAAAGAAAGTCCATCACTGGAAATTCATTTCTATTTTACTCTGAGCGAAGCTATAAACAAAACTCACCCTCCTAAGTGCTTCAGTATGATCGCAGCAGCGCCATTGACAACAACGCTGGCATGTACATCTTTTTTTTCTTTTTTTCAGTGATTTTTCTGTCTCTTTAAGAATTAAAGAGTAGAGCAAAGAAATTTAAAGAGACCTGCGCAGTAGAATTGCCAACTGAATTGGTTCAAGCTATATGCTTCTGATGTACACCGCATTGACTGACTGACTACTTCTCAACAAATTTCCTAAATTTCGAATAAAGATCTTGTCAACAATATTGTTTTTTATAATTCACACGCGCTCAAGGGCTTATGGATATAAGGGCTTAAGGATACAAGGGCTGACAATAATAATCTAAAACATAGCTCGAGCCATTAAAAAATTTGGGATGAGGGGTAGAGAAAGGAGGTGTCAATGAACTTTGGTCTTGAATGCTTGCTAACTTGGGGGTAGCCGTGGCACGATGGTTGTGTGCTCGCCTGTCAACCTCATGATCACAGGTTTGATCCCTTCCGTCGTCTATGTCGTTTTAATTTCATTAAAACCTTCTAAAAATTGTCATCAATGGGTTGCTCGTTTACTCATTACATGTTGTTCAGGCATAACACTAACAACATGTAATTGAGTTAAACTAGTGTGCCCAACAAGGTTGAACACGAATAAAATAATGTGAATTATAAGCGACATAGAAATAAGACACGGCATTTCTCCGCTTGAGCTCAGCCGCCCTCCCTGGAGATAAAAATATCTGAGACAACCACCAACAGTCTCAGAACATCGTGCCACACATCTTTCCTATGCTTCTTTCTCTTCATTAACTTCACGCCCGCACTGAGTTGAAACATTTAAAGGGTAATCATAATCCCTTGAGCGCGGCTAGATTATAAAAAAAAAAAAACAAAATTAGGCTCGAGGGTGAACTGATGAGATTTTCTATTAAATCCGGTATCATGGGTGAACTGATTGAGCTGAGGAATGGAACTGGCTACTTCGAGTGAGCATTGCTTGTGAAAGAATTGATAAAACAAGAAAACACACGGAACATTCCGACGGTGTTCAAGATATGGGAATTATTCCAAAGAAGATGGGCTGCACCTGTCCAAAGATGTGAGTTATACTAGACCTATGAACGCCTTATAAATTGTAGCTAGTTCAGAAGGGATGAAAAATGTCTTGCACCGATAGAGAAATCCGAAACATTTAACATCGTCTTAGCCGGTCTGGAGAATGTGTTCCTTCGAAATCAAGATCATTGTTGACACACATAGTACTGAGTACTGAGTGTTTGAACAATTGAAAATTTTCGTGGTCGTTTTGTTTTGTTTTTCAATAATCTAATAAGCCAAAACCAAGACCGAGTAGATCGGTTAAAATTTTGATTTCAATTGATCCTTATCAATTCGCAATACGTTTGAGACAACACGCAGAATGTCCAAATATCCGCAAATCGTATATCTCTGAAAAATATGTATGTATTTCACTTTACTCATTTTACTCGCCTGCTCTTCAAAATATGTAGATAAATTTCGCACCTAAGATCATGCGTGATTGGACCGATTTTAATATCAAAATTGATCAACACAGACTAGACCCTTTGTGGAGACAGATTCCACGACTGTTCAACTTCGTCGTCCTTCTTGTTCCTTATTTTTTTTTTCCTTATTTTGTTAATTTTTCTTGTGACTTCGACTGTGTTGTTACTGATGCTGCTGCAACATTTTACATACAACGTCAGCGAAACAAAAGAACAAGTGCAATGAACAAGCTCGAAATACAACACCATCACACATCTTTCGTAATCATTTCGTTGTACACACGCCTGTTGATACAATCCCCCCCCCCCCCCCCCCCCCCCTTTCGCCATCAACGATTCGTTTGGGCTTTTCTATATCTTTGACTTCTTTTCCTTCAAAGACATCCGTCGGCGTTGATGACGATCGCGAAAGCATTTTACAGCCCATGTCTATACAGATGGTGTGGATGGGGGGGATGGCTCACAGGCTTAGGAGCATCACAATTTGTAGATTTGCATTTCTGTTTGTCCAGTTTTTGTTTTTATTTTATTGTATTGTTTGTTCCATCACCATTACGATATCTTTTTTTGTTTCTTAGTTATTCCTCTTTCTTAAGTATTCTCATAATTTAAGAAAAGTATTTCAATCGCTCTAGCGTTAGCGCCCTGTGTGTCGATGGTCGATGACGAGAATGACTCCTCGGTTAAAGTCTTTTTAGGTTTCTTGTCCTATATCTCGTTATTCTTGCAGGGCCATGACAAAAATGGGATCTCACAATCCCTTGTCTAAGGCGCCATCACCAAGAAACTTAACCGATAAACAGTTTTAAGTTTTATACAAATATTAATGCTGTATTTTTTAACCGTTGGATTTAAAAAAAAATTATTCGTAAAGCTGAGTAAAATTGATGTTTGACGACTTTTTTACATTGCAGGAAAAGTAATGTCTAAACTAATATTTGCTGTATTTGAGGAATTTTTATTTTATGCATTCATTTTGACTCGGTAGAAATTAAAATAATACTTAAATTGATAACACAGTTTCACAGTCTCAGGTTGAAATATTGAACTTTATAGATGATGATTTATACTTTCACATCCCGCGGTATGTAACATAAATTCTATAATTATATATAAAAAAAAACCTTATGAACATGAGATGATAGAGGTGGGACCGTATTCGAATTCTTCGCATCCATGTGTTTGGATAAAGTATAACCTCGTTTATATTATACAAACAATTTAAATAAAAAAAAAATGTTAGCCCCGCTTAATGTCTTAACGATTCCTGTGTGCGTGTTACTATACTCTGTCCAACAAAAATTGTCAGTACAGGCCTTATGGGAGAGCTTTTTCTAAAGCAGTGGCGCCTGATGCACCCTCACTACAATGCGTTAGGAAAAATGCCATTAAAAAAAGAGCAAGCCACTGACTTTTCTTAAGGAATTGTTGTTGTAATTCTTTGCAAAAAGTTGTACACCCCAACACGACCATCGTATCCTACTGCTGATGAGATACTGTCAAGACAAGAGTGTCAAGTGTCACTCAATACGATCGTGCGCTCTTTATCTACATCAAAACGGAGTTACCATTATCATTCTCAATTGCAAGCAAGGAGCTTTTTCAGTGGTTTTTATTAATGAGCTTTTGGGATTTGAAGCTTTTGAGAACACATTTTAAGAAGATGAGTATGTTGAGTGTTGTCGTATTGCTTTTCAACTTAAAAAAAAAACGCGCCTATTATCTTACCGCTTGGCGTTGTGGGAAAAGGTAAATTGAATATTGTTTTCAGTCGTTTTGAATCGGCAGACGGTAGCCCTACGCGTTTTTTACTCTCATTTGCGGCGATTTATAACGTAAACTACGGAATCCCTGTAAAAGCTTTAAAAGGCGACATACTTATGCATGGCAATGCAGCCAGAATAAGAGACAAACGTCCTATCTTCCCTGTACTGACAATTTTTGTTGGACAGAGTATAGTCAACAGGAATGCAGCGCACTTTGGGAAGAATAGGTATGAAGAACGAATGGTTAGGATAAGAAGCACTTTTGGAGTATTTGTCACTTCCTCTCTATACACAGCGCTCCTCACCAAATTGCCCATAGGGATGATTTCATTGAACTTTTAAAAAAATATTTAAACGAGATTCCATTTATAAAATATTTAACATTTCATAAAAATACTAATTTTGAGATATATTTTTCAAGCCACGCTCTTGCATCATTCCACAAAAAAAAAATCTATCCTAGCTTGATTGGAATCATAATTTTTATCCTGTGATTATATAAACCTAGGCCAAACGGTAAAATAAATCCACCTATGAATAATTCTGAAAGTTGCTGGGAATGAATCAAGTGTAGGAATGATCCTCCTGGATGGTTGGACTTGGTGTTCTTTTCTGGGCTGAGAGAGCGTATGTGTCCTGTGTCCAGTTGAAAGTGTACAGAAACAAAAGCATAAACAAATTAAGGAAAAGTTTTTTATTGTTCTTCGTTTCGCCAATTTGAGCTGCAACCTGTGCAACCTGCAACTTGAAGAAGAACCTGCAAACCGGAGGAGGACTTCTTTTAATTTTATTTTTAAACACATATTTTATCCATTATACTTCTGATGATTTTTGTATACATATGTGTGTATTTGTTTTTTTTTTTTTAATTTCTCTTTAATTGAACGGTCTGCGACTTGTTTTGACTTTACAACTCCAACAAAAACATTCCACGTCGCGGTCGTTTAAGTTGCTGTTGTTGTTGCAATTCCTCACCTCCCTATTCCCACTTGGAGCTTGCAAATGCATTTGTGCACAAGGAACACATTAAAATCTGAAGCTGTAGTTTTGTGTCTTTCAGGTTAAGACTGAAAAGTATCTTCTTTTCCGTTTTTTATCATTTGAAGATTCATTTGTGAGAAAGATATTTTTTAGGACCTAGCGTCTTTTGAGGATAGTGAACTTGAGTTGTTTCTTGTTTTTGTTTTTTTATTGAAAGAAAAGACACTAGAGTACTCGTATGTATAGGCATACCATTGAAAATGTGCTGGGTCGTTTTTTATAAAGAGTTTCTTATGAGATGGTAGATTTGTTTCTAGAAAAATAAACTTACTAATCAATATAATTATATATTTAAATAAAATACATACAAATCTTTTAATTTTCTATTCAACAGCGAACATCTATTCAACTTAGAAAGCAGTTAAATGATAAAGAAAACTGTATGTATGTGGGGACGTTTTCCAAAATGGCGGCTTATACATAACCTGTGCAGTCGAAAATTTTGTATATACAGTACAAACTCGATGTACGCAACTAATAAAAATTAATGCAGTTGCAATAACCGATGTTGTTACACTTACTGGGTTATATTTTTTTAAATAAAAAATTATAGTTGTAATGGCTAATTTTTTTAGAGATAACGATAAAGGTAACATAATTTGAAACCAAACACATTGTTTTTGTGGGTTTGATGTTTTCATCTTAATGAACAGGTGATGCAAC
Organism: Chrysotoxum bicinctum; assembly: GCA_911387755.1. Lineage (NCBI taxonomy): Eukaryota > Metazoa > Arthropoda > Insecta > Diptera > Syrphidae > Chrysotoxum > Chrysotoxum bicinctum. The sequence continues at coordinate 4,674,367 of OU426991.1, forward strand.
ATTTTTGAAAAGTAGCAAGAGTTGCGAAAATCGAGGGTTGTGTTAACCGAGTTCGTACTGTACTTAGAAATGGTTCACAAGAGTCACACGGGCTTATATTAAATGAATATTTATTTACATTTTCGATCAATATGGTCAACAATTAAACCTGTCCTGTCATAGTCAGTCTATATAGTTTCATTTGTATCGAAAACAACTTCAGTAGTAAAGTAAAGTAATTAACAAACTGCAGGGTAATCAAGTCTGACAGCTGACTATTGAAGACGTCCAGATGAAAATATTAATGTTCAGTCGACACAGCTTTGTTGATTTCTACCCATTTGAATTGGATGTTGACGCTTCTTTAAACACGCCCTAAGGATTCTCTTTACAAAAGCCAAAACCGCCAAAAGGTATTCCTTATTGACACCATCCCATCCCACATATCTGGAATGAAGTTGTTATGCACAAAGGCACGGATATAAAAGACAAATACTCGTATTAGCATTATCCTAGTTTATGCTGGTTTACCTACATCTGGCTAACCTCTTAATAAAATGTATGCAAAATTGCCGATACGACATTTTAATTTGTATTAGTATATACGCTGGTAAATGTTAAGTAAGAGACCAAAAATCTATCTCCAAGACAAAGCCTTGTAAAGCGGTTATTTACAGCAAATAATTCGTAGGTCTCTTTTTAAGCCTATTCGTAAATTTAAGGGGCCCGTTTTTAATTAATTTCTTTCATTTAAAAAACACAATACTAAGTTGGACTAAGTAAACTATCAACAGATGTTAATAAATAAGAACGAAGAGTTTGCTGCTAAATCTCAGATTTACTTATAAACTTTGGTAAAAAATTAGCACATTTGTAAATGACATGTGATATTTCTGCTTTGCTGTTCTGATATTGATTTTAAAGATATCTTGATCCGAAAATTTTGTTGCATGGAACATACTTTTAGCTTGAACAATGATTTAATGGAAATTTTTCATTATTTGGCTAAGGATATCACCCTCAGCTTTTTATATTTGTTTCGAGATTCACGAGCATATTCTTCCGGTTCTTCACAGCATTATACAATGGGGTAGTAAAAGCCGCATGAAGTTTAATGTTTCTAAACCACAAAGTTGTTTTCTTTCGGTCAAGCGAATTATTCAACCCATTCCATGAACTATGAATGACACCTGCATAGGAAACTAAAAAAATACTGTCATTGTGAATATTACTGACGACCTTTCATGGAATGATAATGTTCCGATGTAGTGAAAAACTTACTGAAAAGCTTTCGTAATAGATGGTAAATGTCCCCATTACTTATTGTATTCTAACAGTTATAATCCAGAACAGAGCTCTTAAGCTTATAGAAGACACATTTGTTACGTAACTTATGCTCCTTTTAAACATCGCTGTAATGTCTCCTGTCTTGTATTGCTATATCGCTTTTTCTGTCAAAAATGTTCTTATTAAATCGCCAGTTGCTTTCATCTCTCCAAAACTTCCCCAGAATACCCCGTTAAGTTAATAATGGTCATTAGTTTACCTTTGAGCCTTCGTACTTACTGTGAAAAAAATTTATAGAAAGGTTCTTTATTTAATAAAAATCATATTTATTTTAATTTAATATAAGTATTATTCCTAATATGCCTCTTGGGGGTACCTCGTTAGCAAAAACGCATTGCAAAGTCTACCCCTTGGGTAATGAGGAAACGACTTCTTCCGCCAATCACCGCAAATGAGGGGCGCCACTGATGAAGCTTGCACGGGGCTGTAATTTAGCTTGGGCCGGTCCTGACCATAACCCCTTGGGTGTGTGCAAATTATAAACAAAATACCGAATCAGGATTCGTAATAAATTAAAATTCACTTTTTAGAAGAGTTAGATAGGCGATTCAGAAAAATCAATTAAAACAAACAACTTTTCCATTGTTTGTCTTAATTGATTTTTCTACTACCTACTTTTGCCAGTTTTCACTAACCAATGTGCATCGGTATGTCCTTTTCAAACCACTCCAACTATTCTAAACGCTCGAACTATGCTCAAAAATACTTAGGGTAGTCAAAACCCCTTTAGTGCCTACTCTAACTGGTTCTGACTTAAAACCAAGAGCATACAATAACGTTCAAAGCTGTTCCATAGAAACTCATTGAACAGCAATCAAAAGAGTTAAGAAAATTTCTTACTGGACAGCATAATATTAGCCGTGTTTTTTTGGAAAAGTTATCCGTAGTACAGTAGGATTTTATATGAATAACAACATCCGCAATAGGATCACTGCCGATAAAAAGAGAAGTGAAATCCTACTGCGGATAGAGATTTGACGTTTATTCAAGTATCGGCAGTGATCCTACTGCGGATGTTGTATTTGTTTTTCATATAAAATCCTACTGTACTACGGATAACTTTTCCAAAAAAACACGGCTATTGTAAACGTTTCGGTTTCCGGCAATTCAGAACAACAGAAATATTTTCTTAAAAATTTAATAGTGGATATTTTTTAAATATTATATTAAATCTAGAAAAAGAATTACTAACTGAAATTCTCAGATTATTTTTATCTACATTATAGGTATATTATTCAATCCAATAACTGTAGCAAATTATAAGCGTTCTCTATTTAAAATACAGAAAGATTTAATAAACCTTTTTTTCCGGATAGCCTGCTTAGGTTTTAAACTGTTTTTCTTATTATTATTATTCCTAATGTTTAAGAAAAATATTTAAAAAATAATTATTGCTGTTCTAGTTGATGAGTTTCTATTTTACAGCAAATGTGTTCAGTTTTAAAAAATAATGTTCAATCTTACCTTAAATCCAAGCCCGTTTCCACAAGATACAACATAAAATTGAATTTTTCTTCTTAAATCGATTTGTTTTTTTTTTTTTTTTTTGTTATAAAAAATATTATTTTTATTAACACATGGGTCATCTGTTTTTGTATGTCCTTACTATCTTACACGATTTTTGTATTTCATTTCATTTTAATTTATTCTTAGAGAATATTTATGCGAATTTGTTAATTTATTAATTTATTTCTATTTATGATTTATTTATTTTTTTTATACATAATATTTTTCAGTTAAATGCACAGGTCTGACTAGTTGAGTTATTATTCCGACTTCACGAAAATGGCACATAATAGTCGCATTTAATATATAAAATATTTCAGCTTGTTTTAATTTTTATATAACGCCGGATCTGAAATGAATAAAAAAAATCTTAATTAAATGAAACGAATTCTTTATAATATTATAATAACGTAGCAAAATGGAACACAACGTAGTGCAATGTGATAAAATGTCTTGGTTGGAACTATAACAATATAACTAAAAAATTTCAAAATGTACAGATTTTTAAGGGCATTTTCACAGTTAACACTTAAAGTTAAAATTGGCATCTTTAGTAACACTTTAACCTACTGTGAAATTGGTTCTTATTCACCCACGTTGCCTAGGTAGTGATACGTGTTGTTGATACTTAAGTTTTATTATTTATAAAAAAATACTGTTCGTGCAAAATAATTAACAGGATTTTTTTTTAATTTTAATTTTCAAAACTTGAAGAAGAACTCCTAAATTTGCTAGGACATAACTTACTTGTTGGTGGCGACCACAATGCTAAGCACACAAACTGGGAATCTAGGCTCATATAGTCTCGTATACAAAAGGAAAACGACTGCTCCAAACGGGCCGAAAATACAACTGTGAATTCTACTGGCCATCTGACCATAACAAAATACCAGACCTTATTCACTTTTTCATTGCTAAGGGAATTAAAAGAAATCATATAATTATCGAAGGTAATTTCGATTTATCGTCAGATCATACTCCAGTAATTTTGTCACCGAGTGAGGTAAAAATGAGAGAAAAAAGTAATCCTAACCTAGTAAATAAGACAACAAACTGGAACGAATTCAGATATAAGCTTGAAAGTTTTATAAACCTCAGATCTGCTATGGAAACAATTGAACAACTTGATCATGAGGTAGATTAATTTATTGCTTATTTGCAACACGCTGCAGAAGAAAGTACTCCAACTATTTCAATATGCAGAGAAACTAAAATAAAATATCCTGTCGAAATAAAAGAGCTGATATTGGAAAAAAGAAGAGCTCGAAGAAAATGACAAACTACGAGATTTCCACGCGATAAGGCGGTATTTTCCACTCTCAAAGAAGTAACGAGCATGTGTCAAAATAAGTTATCTAACAAAAAACCCCCTGGGTATGATCTAATAACTGCTCAATTTATAATAAACGCATGCCTTGAGCTTAGATATGTGCCACATCATTGGAAAATTGCAGAAGTCATTGTTATTTCAAAGCAAGGTAAGCCACCAACAGAAGTAACATCTTACAGTTCTACAGGGTGTCCGGTAATTGGTGTGCCATACTTTGGGATGTGATTCTTGGTCATATTCTAAGTAAAAAAATTGTTTTACAGTAAAGTCTAATTTTCAACTTTGACATCACTTTTTGACGATTTAAAAAATGACTAACTTTGCTGTACCCTGACCCATGTTAAGGTCAATTTCTCTGTCAGTACTAATGGTAGGGAACTCATTTTGGACTTTTTTTTTAGTGGAAATATTAACCTTTATGTTTTTAGGGTTGCCAGATATTAAATTCTAAATGGTGTTCAATTTTTCTTTCTCGAGCAAAACTTTGACTTTGAGGTCATTTTTTTCAAAAAAATGCGTAATAAACATAAAGTTTTCTTATTTTTACCTGATAAAAAAACATAAATAAATGTACCCAAAAACCCATATATTTTATGATAATTGGAAAAATCTAAAACAGGTAGATAAAATTTAAAAAAAAAATGATTTTTTGCCCTGAGGTGTAAAGGGTTTGAATAAAACAATAATTAGTGTAGATTTTAGTAATTTTTTGTTTTATGTACACACAAATACAGTCATAATAAGTGCTCAAAGTACCATCCTGCGTTTTGAATGGATGCTAGAGCCCGTTTTTGGATTTCATTTTGAATGTTTATTCTCAATATCTCTTGGCTTATTTTTAATGCTCCTTCGGAAATACGTTGTTCTAATTCAGTTGTTAAAGTTAAAGTTGTTATTTCAAAAAAATCTAGTACAGTGAGATCGGGAGATCTTGCAGGCCAGTTAATTTGTCTATTTCTGCCTATCCATCGATCACCGTATTCTTCATCCAATCCTTAACTTCAAGACCATACTTCGCCAGACAGAGTTGTAAAAGAATGCAATATTATGGTATTGCATTCCGAAAAGTCCCACTCATTCAACTGATTCTTCGGGAATGCAATACAATCTATCATCTCATTCTTTTAACTTCAGAAATCCATTCACATTCTATTTTGAAGTCTTAAATAATGCAATCCTCAAAAGCAGTCACAAGATTTTAAATAAAAAGAATGCATTCTTTTTGGACTGCTTGCAGTCTTTGAAGTCTTTCAAAAGTCTTTTACATTCTTTGCAGTCTTAAAGTCTTTTAAATGCATTCAATGTATTGAAGTCTTTTTACGGCTTTGAAGTCTTTTTATTGATTGAATCCTTAGGATTCATTATAGGCGAGGAGAAGTTATTCTATAGAAAAGCCTATAGTGCGATTTTTTAATAGCAGGTACAGTTACCAGATTACGATTATTCACACGTAAATTATAAAACCCGTATAGTCTTCAGGTGGAATACCCAGAATTTTCAAAAAATGTTTTAAGAACTTTGTAAAAATATAGATGCTTTATAGGCAAAATTTCTAGGTTTCTTAACAAATCAAAGCTATGAGTTCTCCGGTTAACTTTACATAGAATCCGAATGACATGCTTTTGCTAGTAAGAAGAGGATAAATTTTATTACGGTGAGTGCCACCGCAGCAGGTTAACCCATACTGAAGTTTTGATTTAAATAGGCCATTATAAACTAATTTTAGAACGGTTTGGCTACAATAAAGGCTAAGATGGCAAAAATGTGTCAAAACTGTATTAAAGTATTTATACTCTGTCCAACAAAAATTGTCAGTACAGGGAAGATAGGACGTTTGTCTCTCATTCTGGTTGCATTGCCATGCATAAGTGTGTCGCCTTTTAAAGCTCTCACAGGGATTCCGTAGTTTACATTATAAATCGCCGCAAATGAGAGTAAAAAACGCGTAGGGCTACCGTCTGCCGATTCAAAACGACTGAAAACAATATTCAATTTACCTGTTCCCACAACGCCAAGCGGTAAGATAATATGCGCGTTTTTTTAAGTTCAAAAGCAATACGACAACACTCAACATACTCATCTTCTTAAAATGTGTTCTCAAAAGCTTCAAATCCCAAAAGCTCCTTAATAAAAACCACTAAAAAAGCTCCTTGCTTGCAATTGAGAATGATAATGGTAACTCTGTTTTGATGTAGATAAAGAGCGCACGATCGTATTGAGTCTGAGTGACACTTGACCTTGACACTCTAGAGTCTTGACAGTATCTCATCAGCAGTGGGATACGACGGTCATGTTGGGGTGTACAACTTTTTGCAAAGAATTACAACAACAATTCCTTAAGAAAAGTCAGTGGCTTGCTCTTTTTTTAATGGCATTTTTCCTAACGCATTGTAGAGAGGGTGCATCTGACGCCACTGCTTTAGAAAAAGCTCTCCCATAAGGCCTGTACTGACAATTTTTGTTGGACAGAGTATAGTTAGGCTTGAAGTGTGTTCTTTCCAACTCAATCTACGGTCTAAAATAACTCCCAAATATTTAAAACTTTCAACTTCAATAGTAAAGCATTCAACACAACAAGATTTACTGTGATTAAAAGTATAGGAATCTGAATAATGCTGACAGGAGTTTCGCAGGACATATTTAAGGCAGCTTGGAGAATGAAATTTGAAACCGAAATCATTATAAGTGGCACCGGAAAGGCTGTATAACATGAATTTTGTTTTTTGCTAATACAAAGTTTATGACGAAAAAACCAATGGCGGAGAGTTTCCAAATCGCTATGTACAGAAACGTTTAAATCAAAAAATGTTTTCGTAGAGTACGTTAATGCTGTGTCGTCCGCAGGCGCAACTGCCGTTATTTTGCCCTTAAAGTTTTGGACAAAAAAGTGAATTGACATATATTAAAAACAGAATTGGACCCAATACAGATGCCTGTGGGACACCTTAATTTAAACATTTTTCGTCACTGAACATATTTTGAATTCTTACTTTTTGTCTGCGGTTATTAAGATACGAGTAAGAACTAAGTCAGTTATAGACGAACCCAAGAAAGCCAACCTTATACAATTTATCCAGCAACAGTGCACCATATTAAACGCCTTAGTAATGTCAATGAATAGAGAAGCCGAAACCTCAGATTCATTTAGGCTAGTATAGACTTCATCACAAAGCTTCAGAACAGCATTTTCTGTACACCTTCCTTTCCTGAACCCAAACTGTGTATTCTTTTCTCGTAAATGAAGGCATTTCAAAAAGCGCTCTTATCCAACTTTTATCGTGACTTAACTTGATAATCTGATGAATGAATTTGATTTTATATTCTTTTATACCACTTATTTAGTTAATTTACCCATTGAACATTCATAACCCAAAATTAACTCTCCTTGAGAAGAGGTAAGGTAATTAGGGTTTTGACAGCAAGTCAAGTACACTTTTAACCCTTTTCATGAGTGCACAGTCTTAAAAATTACCTAAAAACTATCAATTCTTGGAAAACCACTTCAATTACCAAGTGCTGCAATAAAAGAAGGTACAAAAACCAAAATTCGATTTTTTTGTCTGTTTTAGATTTTCCCAAGTATCATAAAATGTATGGGTTTTTGGGTGGACTTATTTATGAGTATTTTTATTATTGCTTTGTTTCGCAGGTAAAAATAAGAAAACTTTATGTTTATTACGCATTTTTTTGGAAAAAAAAAATCACCTCAAAGTCAAAATTTTGTTCGAGCAAGGAAAATTGAACATCATTTAAAATTGAATATCTGGCAACCCTAAAAACATATGAGCTCAATTTAAACGTAGGTTTACAGGTTTATTTCTACTAACTGACTGCCCTTAACATGGGTCAGGGTTAGCCTTTTTTAAATCGTCAAAAAGTGATGTCAAAGTTGAAAACCAGACTTTACTGTCGAACAAATTTTTTCTTAGAATATGACCAAGAATCACATCCCAAAGTATGGCACACGAATTACCGGACACCCTGTACATCGCTTATACCAATCATTGCAGAAGTTTTCGAGAAACTGCTTCTAAAAAGGCTTAGCAAAATAAAATAAGAAAGAAAACGTATATCTAACCATCAGATTGGATCTAGAAATAAACATTCTACGATAGACGATAGATAGTGCATAGAATTGCGGATGTTTTAGAAAAAGAATTCGGAGAAAAAGAAGTATGTTCAGCTATATTCTTACATGTTTCTCAAGCCTTTGATAAGGTTTGGCATTTGGGACTTGAGTATAAACTTCCCAGGCAGTTCTACAAATTACTTTGCTGACGATACTGCGATATGGGTGTCTTGAAAAATCCGTTACGTATGCTATAGAAAAACTGCAAACTGTAGTCGATAAAGTTAGAGATTGGACGCAACGATGGCGTATCAAATTAAACGAAACAAAATCTACGCATATAAACCTTACAAGCAAAAAACTAAATAATGTTCCAATTTTCATCAACGGTATAGCTATACTTGATGCCAATACTGCCAAACACCTTGGAATGACTTTTGATGCAAAGCTAAAATAGAGAGAGCACATCATAAAAAAAGGAATAACTAAACCTAAAGTAAAGAAAAATGTATCGGTTACTAGGAAAGAACTCTGGCCTATCTATCCAGAACAAAATGTTAAACCTAATAGCAAGTGCTGAAACCCGTTTTAACGTATGGTTTTCAGCTATGGGGCTGTACAAACAAAACAAAAAGAGATGGAAACTGTCTAAAATGTAAGAGGAAATGTTCGGAGATGTAGAAGAAACAATCTTCATGAGCTGATGGTCTAAGAGTTATGGGAAAGTATTAAAAGTTTAAACTTTGATTTTAAAGTAAGAAAGCAAAATTATTTGTCGATCTTTCATATAGATTTGTTCTGATGACTACGGTTTTCGTGCAGTACGAGTTCTACACTACTAAGCACCGAATATTACCAAGTGTCTTTTGAAGATTTCCACTGACAAAAAATTAATAATAACTTAAGCGAGGGTAAATATCCTGTTAAGGACAAAAATTTAGTTTCTAGACTATAGAGAGTATATTTTACTAGCTACCCATACATATTTATGAAAACTCTTGAATCCTCATGTATACGGCAGGAACGTTTTACAGCTGATTTTTTACTCCTGCTGTCATAGGAAGCATCTCCATCTCAGCTGTCGTTGATTTACCTACATACTTTCGGTATATCATCCAAATTTTTGAAACGTATAAGAGTTTTGGCTGGACAATTGAGGTGTAGAGTCTTCCTTTCAGCTTTGGCGACATTTTTTGATCAGAGAAAATAGCGGAGTTTTCCCGCTATTAAAAGACAGATCACTAAGGGCAAAAGATTGGAAACGACGCCGACGTTAATTTCTCTCGATTCTTGACTGGTACATTCAAGAAGGGTTATGCAAAGGGATCGGGTTACGTAGGTGTCAGAGAATTCCCTGGAACATCGTTTTACAAAGCCTATACTCTGTCCAATAAAAATATGTAGTGTGGGCAAGATAGGACATTTGCCTCGCATTCTGGCTACAGTGAATTGCATAAATCTATCCTTCATTAAAGCTCTCACAGGGTTATCGTAGTGTTGATTTTAAATGGACCCTTTTTTAAAGCTCTAAAATCAAAAGCACCACAACAGAAACCCAAGGAAAAAAAACTGAACAAGTTACGAAATGAAGAAGGGTAACTCTGAACGCACATCAATATTTGATGGGGGTTGAAATTGAATAGCACCAATAGCCATAGGCCACAGCAATTCAGTGCACACTCAGATTTGCAGTCAATAGGACGTCGGGCCTGCATCAGATGCAATCGAAAATTTATGGGCGCACAAACACTTTTTTATGGAGGAGTTCTTTCAATTTAGTATGGTGCAAAAATATAGAACGCTACTGATTTTGAAAAAGTTCTCCCATAAGACGTGTACTGCATATTTTTATTGGACAGAGTATAGTGCTGAGTTTGATTTAAGAATAATCTCATCCATATGCTTGGGAAAGTTGAGCTCTCTATCACGCGAATCGACCCCGCCGTGGATATGGATATGATATTGATGATGGGAAATGTACAGACACGAAGGAGCTTGGATGCGTTTTTGGGAAAAAGTGATTGATTGGCGTTTGTCAATAACTTTGGACATCGTTAGAGGTAGATCTGAAACGAACTTTGTACAAACGGTTTTTCAGGTAAAAAGAAATCGAATTCAAGAAGATAGGTTCATACCAAGTTTCAACGGTTTGAAAATGATAAGTCTATTTGAAAATTTCTCTAAGGACCTACTAGGTTGAGACAACGTCAACTTCATTTCTGTATTTATAGTTTGAGAGGCAAAATAATACGAATTCACCGAGGTAAGTCGTTTCAGACGAAAATTTAAAATTTCGTACAAAAAAAACCTTACAAAGATTTAGGGAATATGTGAAAGTTTAGCAATTGGAAGGTTGTAACTTCACATTTTGGGGCCTTTTTATTTATTGGCCTTATAAAAAAGGTCTTCCATAACTGAGAGAATTCTCCTTGCCATAGGAATAAATTGAAGATTTTCGTATGGGGATACTTTCGAGCCCCGGAACGAACCCATCAATAAGTTGATTTAACTTATTTTTGATAAAATAAAATTTTATTTTATTTACAATAAAGCAAAAATGAATTAAATACATTGATAAAAAAAGTTATTTTAATTCCTTACATTTCGTAGCACGATTCATGCGTCACCCGTTATAAAGATACATTATTTTACATAGACGAATTTGGAAGCAATATACGAGTAATATGATGCATCGTCAGATGAGGTCCATTTATGATGAGGGAGGTTTAAGTCGCTGAGTAGTAGGATTACATCGTGTGGGTTACATAGTCCTATTAAAAAGGATGTGCGCCTCTTGATAAGCCCATCAGTTAAGGTAAAAAATTAGGCCGTAGCTTCTCATTTGAAATTGGTGTAAATAGACAAACAGACATCTTTTTCCATCTATCGAAAAATGCACAGACGCACTTCTGCTCATATAATAAGCAGTTTATTGAATTTTCGCTCTGTGAGCTATCTACATGAAATCATTTTACAATTTTCTTTATACTGATCGTCAATTTTGTATCATAATTTACACCTTTTGGAGCTCTCCTCATCGTGATGGGAGGAAAATATAAAATAAAAAGACGATGTCAAAATTTTTAAAATGAGATATTTTGAATTTCCAACGTTTTCAAAACAATTTATTTTTCAAAACATAATATTTTGAAAACGATTTGGTTGATTTTCTTGAGTCTTGACATTAGCGCTTTTTATCGCTTTTTAAAAACAATATTCTCGTGTCAAAAAAGTACAATACAATTTTAAAAAACCATTATCCGTTTCTCGCTAATTTTTCCCGAAAACGATTTTGAAAAAAAAATACCAAAATTCGTTATCAACAGAACAATTTTTTATTTTTGACTTTTTCATTATCAAGTAAACCGATTTAAGTCAAATTGATATACGAGTAGGTACAGACGTCAAGTGTTAATAACATTGCATTATCAAAATTTAAAAAACAAAACTTCTTTGCCTTAAAATAATCAAATTTTCTTTTTTTTTTTTCTGATATGTATTTGTATGAATATCATATTTTTTTTAATTCGCTCCAACGACTTCTTTTTCATTAACTCACATTTGTGTTCAAGAAATCCGATGGCACTCTATTTTTTAGCTAGAACTATTAAGAGAGCACTTAGTTTTTGCAATTCAAAAAATGAATGAATGTTTGAAATTGAAGTCTCTTGAACATACGAACGAGAACCTATTTTTTTTTATCAAATTCTATCTTAGAAATTCTTAAAATTTAAATAAAACGTCTTTTCCAATAGGCGATTTTAACCATCAGGGCTCTAGTAGTAAATTGATACCCTTGACATTTTTTTGTTCAATCTTTCTATTGTGCATCCTTAAATGTATACATATATTCCCATAAAGGTACATGTGATTAAACGATGCACTCAAAGTTATGCACTTACAAAACACCATGTTTCGCGCATGTGTTTTTTTTTTTTGTTCCTATGAGTTTTTCTGTTAAAATCGTGTTTTCATTTTTTTTTAAGAATTTATGCGTACTATGCCGATGCCATGCACCAATAAATCAGTTCAGTTTTATACCAGCAGCGTGTAAAGTATCTATCTCTACAGCTACACACAGATAGCGAAAGAAAAATCACTTGACTTTTTTTTTTTGTTCTGGAAATCACAACAAAATGTTGCCTCTGCTTGCGCCTCTACACGGTCCACGATGTCCTGTGCTGAGCTGTCTTCTTCGTGAGGCTTAAAATAAACTAAAAATATCCATGTTCGTTGCAGTCCTCGGTCGTCGTATTCCGGATATCCGGATTCAAATGCAAATTTGACAGAACAGATGAATGAAAAATAATGTAGGTACCTACAAACATTTTATACGCAGTAAATTTCATAACCGATTATGTCAAGATTTTGATGATAGATTAGTTGTGATTAGGTTATATGGGTAACTCGCTCCGTGAACGTGGAGTGATTGATACGGTCCTCAACATTATAAAGCCGACCCTCCGCACAGCACCGGAATCATCATTCTTCTCGCTTTCGAATTATTTTCGTATTTTAATCAAAATCCCTTCAACACCTTTCTTGTCACAAGAATTCATAGTCTTTTCATAATATTTTCTATTCTGTGCTGACTGTCTTAGCCTTAGATCTGAAGCGGAGAATATAACAATTTTATCAAAGAATCAAAGGAAGCGCGAAGAGGAGGTAAAAATGCTACGAATTGTGAAACATTTGCAAGATACCTTTTATAATCTTGAAACAGAAAAGTTCTTTAGCTATAGATGAAAAACAAAAAAAAAATGTATAAACAAGTGTCTACACTACGAATCTTTTGATTGCTATAGGGCGAGCTCTGCATTTAGAAAAAAAAAAAAAGAATTCAAGATTTTGATCAAAGTTCACACTACAATGAGAGAGAACACGAAAAAGTGGGTCCTGCAATTCCGTCTTTATGTACCTCTCCCCACTGGAGCTATTTTCTTCAAAATCAGTATTTAAAGGTCTTCGGTGATTCCCTTGAAGAGAAATTGAAATTTTTTCTTAACTCCAAAGATGTAAGTACAAGTGCATGCCATACAGGCATAATGCAAACCTTATTATGGGCTTGGACTACATTTTAGTAAAACAGAAAACTTTGCGAAAAAATTTTAGTAACGGTACCTGTCATAGAACCATTTTACTTGCGATATAGGTACTATAGGGCAAGTTCTGCATTTGGAAAAAAAATCGAACTCGAGATTTTGATCAAAGTTGACATTACGATGATAGCGAAGACGAAAAAAGTGGGTCCGGCAATTCCGTCTGTCTGTCTGTCTGTCTGTCTGTCTGTATGTCTGTACCTCGATCTAGAGCCTAAGCCACTGGACCTATTTTCTTCAAACTCGGTAGTTATGGGTCTTCGGTGATTCCCTAGAGGGGAAATTGAAATTTTTTTTTTAGCTCTAAAACTAACGGTACCCCCCATACACCCGTAATGCAAAATCTTTTTTATCTCGAAAACGGCTCTAACGATTTTGATAAAAAAAATTAGGTGTAATATTATGGACATGGACTACGTTTTGCTAAAAAAAAAATTTGGGGCAAAATGTTATTAACGGTACCTGTCATAGAACCGTTTTTTTGATTTTCGACTTTCTCATTAACGGCTCTAACGATTTTAACCAAAAATTTTCGGCAGGAGTCCCCCTAAGTTTAAAATAATATTGTATATAAAAATATTCGAAAAATTATTTGTTGGGTTTTTTTGAACAAAAATTTTTTTTGAAAAATCAATATCTTCAAAACCTATGAACGATTATTTTTTGAAATTATTTCCTAAAATCAATATTATTAAATACTTAAAATTCGCATCCCACATTTTTTTCTTAAAAAATTTTAAAGAAATTTCTTATATAAAAAAATTATTTATTTAATAATAAAATGATTTTTTAAAGTTTGTTTGCATAAATTCATACTTTTCTAGAAATCAGACGGCAATTTAATTTTAAATTCATGTTTTATATTTATAAAATGTATCTTAAATTCCAAAGTACTTTTACATAAGAGCAAGTTCGTGCGATCCAGTCGTGCATTTTATTTTTTTTTATTTTCGAAATTTTTGTACAGGCATGTGAACGATTTGGTTTTGAAATTATTTCCTTAAATCTATATTACTAAATAATTCAAATTGGCATCAAACATTTTTTTCTTGAAAAATTTGTTATATAAAATTTAATGAAGATTTTTAAACTTTGTTTGCAGAAATTCACACTTTTCTAGAAATCAGATGGCAATTTTATGCATTTGAACATTTTAATCCATATTAAACCATGTTTTATATTTATTTTTAACAATTTTTAAATTTCAAGGTAATTTTACATAAAAACAAGTACGTACTATCTAGTGGTGCATTTTATTTCTGTTTGTTTTTTAAGATCTTACTGCCGTTTCAGGATCATCTGCCGTGTTTTTAATGCATGTTTTTTGAAAAGCTACAGACTCAGTGACGTACAGTCCGAAAGAATGGCATGACCTAAGTCAGTTTGTTGGACTTCTCTATATTAGAAGTTTTAGATTGGATTATTATTTCGATTTTTTTTAATATGAAACCAAGACTTGAGCAAAAAAATAGTTAAGTGTTTTTCCAGATAAATAGCGCACAAAGTGTTCCATAACATATTCTATCAATACTCTATCTAGCAATATAAAATAGAAGCTAATAAAAGGGCTTATATTTAATCATTAATATCAGGCGAAATTAAAAGAAGAATAATTTTAAAACAGGGAATTGGTGGTAAACTGTGTAAACTGTTTTTTCAAGCTCTTTTATGTGGTAAATCTATATAATTATGCAAATTATGTAAGAAAACTAATTTCTACAAAATTAAAAAAATATTTATTCTCAAAATGATTTGCATAAATTATATGACTAAGTCAAGCAGAAGGGGGAATCAAGGCTTAAAAGCCTTAGCTTGAGAAGTTCCAATTCTCATACTTCTTTTGACAACAAAAAACTCTTTAATCTTATTATTTATTTCATTCTGTAAATACAAACGAATATTTTGATACATAAAATATAATACTTTAGGTTGACTGAAAGAATCAATATTTCACTATGCGAGGAATCAAAACGAAATATTAAGAGAAGAAAATCTGGTTAAAGAAAACAACTTTAACGTCACCCCATAAGAAAAATCAACAAATTTCAACAAAATTGGTAAGATCGTTTAGGAAAACACGAATTAATAAAAATCTATGTCATTTATTTAGTCTGCCTTTGCCTTGCCATATCAAATATAAATAAATTCGATTCGACCGGTTCAGTGAACAATCCGCCAAAACTCATACTTCAACGAAACGCAAAATCTGCCGGAAAATATTGCCCCTTTCTGTATGAGTATGCATGCGATGCGCCGTACACAAGAACTCGGTCATTCGCAGACCACAACTTAGCGATTTCGCCTCATGACTTGGACTTGCACCCGTTCAAACTTCAATTGACCCAAGGAGCTCTGGATTAACGAATGAGCTCTAGAGCAGTTAGAAATTGACCCCGATTTAGTCGAAAAATCAAAGTCAGCGCCGAGACCCATTTCTAGATACATGTGTTCGTCAACAGGCAAAATTGACGAATTTTTGGAGAATCACCATCTACAAGAGCAATAAATTTCGAAATATTAAAGCAACAGAAATATTTTTAGTAATGTAAATAAATGAAGTTACAAAAACTGAAATATAGATTTTAGGACTTCGAAGCCGTAAAAATTGAAAAAATGACCAGATAGAATTTTTTTCTTATTTTTTTCAATTCATTTTTTCAATTTTTGTATTAATATAGACTAATCAATAGTCTTTTTGATATATGGATGCACATAAACATAAAACTTTTCCTTGAGTAGGTAGCCTAGTCTCTTCGAAAAATTGCGAAAACCAAATTTAACTTTATTCAATTAAATTCGTTGTTTTACCAAATTATGGGCATTAGATGATTCGCTACTTTTCACATACTACTTTTTACATATATACATATCACGTATTTCTTTTGAATGACAACCTTTAAAACCTAGATTTTTGGAAGTTATCTCCTTTGCAGTTTTTCAACCTGAATTTTCTTATACCGAACGAACTCAATCCACTGACACGCAGTGTTCGTTGTGAATGCTATGGGATTTTATTTATTGTATAAGTCTCAAGGACAAATGGCAACCAGAACGACAGCGATGATGATGATGTGGCAAATGAATCCTTATACAATACATCCTAATACGTGAACAATGGTATAAATGAGGTCTTCTATGAAATGATGACGAACAATTGGAGACTTTGGGGGTGGAGACAGAGACACATAAATAGAGAGCGAGAGCTTTTCCATTATATTATTATAAATAATTATTGGTTGTATTGTCTGTTGGATCACGTAAAATGTACGTGAGACTTACACTCTTTTATTTGAATAGATCCCAGATAAATGTGGGGGCTGGGAAGTTTATTGCTTTTGTAATATGTTTACTAACTTATGTGATAGAATAGAAGTAGAATACAATTTATTTACATATATGTATGGTGTAGAGGATATACATATGTACATACTGAGCATATGAATACATATTTACTCAGGAACATCTCTTTTTATTCTTACATTTTAAGCGGAGCTTAAATGCTGGTTTCAACGGACCACTAAACCCAAAGTAAATTTTATATATAACCTTAATCTTCTTCAAATCTAGAGATTTAATATACAAATTTATTTCGTTTGTTATACTCTACTCAAGACCTATAATTTTCTATATCGAACTTTTTTATTTCGCTGGACGGAATTCTTTCAAATAAAACCTTTTTGTTTCAGAAGAAAAAAAAACGAATCATAATCGCCTTGTAAATCTTTTTGATAGGTGGATTATTGTAAAATTTGTATAAAAAAATTGAGATTAGGTTTTGGAAGAAACGAAGCATTAAGTAAACAAAACATACACATTAAACAAACTCTGTTTAGTTTGAGACGTGATTGAAATGTACTTAGTATACTACTATACAATTGTTTACTTATCGTTCTTTTGTCAAGCAGTTGTTTATATTTTCGATTAATTTAAATAAAAAAATCTGTTAGACGTTTGCACCATCATTTTCGATTTCCTTATTAAATTAAATTGTGATGTCATTTGCAGTACAGATCCGACTATAGTAGTATATAAAAATCTAAAATTTGAAAAGTTTTTTTGATTTTCCTAAAAACAAAAATTATCTACTGTGTAAATTTAAGAAAAATAGCACGGATTTTTAATAAGTGAAATTCAACAACGATTAAAAAATGTTTTAAATTGTTTACTTTTTTAACAGAAAGCGACATGTGCCAAACAATATTATTTGTAGAACTTTAGTACTTTAGTTTATTGTGTATTATAATTTATAACGAATAACATAAGAGGACTAAATTAAATTGTCAAAATATATTTATCTGATAAGTATAAGTTAATGTTGTTGCACACTTTTTATCAGAAAAATAATCTTGAACTGACTTATCTACCCAAAATATTTTTAAAATATCAAAAATATCGGAGATTATTCATTATGAGATTCACCGACATAAAATAAAACGCTGATTCTCGTACGGGCTTAAGATCGCATGAAAGCTTTTTTGAAAAACAAATCTTTTAGGGTGCATTTAATGATGTTTTGCAATACAAAATGTATTACGATATATAAACTGAATACAAATTAATAACCTCTCCTAGAAGCCAAATGTTTTGCCTTGAATTGCTTAACTATTCTTACACTTTTATAGCATTTTTTATAATCGGCACACACTCAAGGGGTTTTTTTTGTATACCCTTAATATGCCAGAGACACAGTGTGAGCATTAAGAAAAAAGGGAAGGGTTAGAAAGGAGCTGTCGGTTTACATTGGTTTTGAATTCTTGAACATATAAACTAAAGCTAACAATAATCTTAATTCAATTATGAAATTTGTTACAAATTAATAATATTTCTTTTGATATGTCAATAAGCTAGGAGCATTCATTTCCCACAAGGCAATAATCAAACGTTTGATGAAAGAATCAAAATTATGAAGAAAATAATATGTTGTACAGAATTTTAGTCGCAATCCCCTTCAATAATAATAATCGTGTTAAAAGAAATTTAAAAGTGAATATAAGATAATGATCAGTTCTTTGTTCTTTATATACTCGTTTTTTGTATTTTAAAGTTGGTGATCATGATAAATTCAATATCAAAATCAGTATGTCAAATTTGACATTTTTGTACAATTGAATTTACAGTCTCTGTGGCAATAAATGAAGAAATAATTTGATGATTCACATTTACATGCAAGATATGAGGTTAGTTGGAATTCCAGATGGAAAATTGTATCTATTTCGTCGTCAGACCCGTCGCCGCGCCGTCGGTATTTCAATTGTTTATTCGACAGCCTGATTGAAAATGAGGTTTCAAGCAATAATTTGCCCACTGAAAGCATATATAAAAATGTTTGCAATTACATATTGCTGAAATAAGGATAGTAATAAAAACTGCTTTTGTGACGGCACTGCACTGAAAATAAATTCCTAGGTAATATTGACAAAAACGTTTTGTTGACCTTTAACAAAACAATTTTAACGTTTTTTTCAAATTTTTGTCAATACGAAAGAATGATTTTGTTGATTTCACAAAATTTTTATAATCCGGCATGATTTTTTGTCAGTTTAACAAAATATGCACTACAAATAATATTGTCAGTTTAACAAACCAAGTTTTGTTAATACATATAACAAAATAAAACAGAGATTTTTGTCACATCGACAAACTTTTTTGTATTGTTAACAAAATGTTTGTTGTATCTACAAAAAATCTCTTTTGTAAATGTTTGTCAATATCACAAAGTTTTTGTTAATTTTTTTTGTCAATTTAACAAAAAATGAAAACATTTTTGTTTAAATGACAAATATTTTGTTTTGTAATATTGATAAAATAATATTATCAGATAGATAAAACTATTTTGTAAGGAAACCAAAAAATTTCTTTTGTGTATGATATACTTAGTTCACACTTGGTTTTTGTTAAAAAATCGATGTA
Organism: Chrysotoxum bicinctum; assembly: GCA_911387755.1. Taxonomy (NCBI): domain Eukaryota; kingdom Metazoa; phylum Arthropoda; class Insecta; order Diptera; family Syrphidae; genus Chrysotoxum; species Chrysotoxum bicinctum. The sequence continues at coordinate 4,693,607 of OU426991.1, forward strand.
AGATTAACTGAACTTAACAAAAATTGCGTATTGTCCATACGCCCCCACAGATGATTGCATGTGAGATCGTAGAGACGAAACGCCAATTTCTGTGGACTTAAAAATCCCAAAAAAAAACTATTTTGACAAAATTAATTTTGTTTTTTAGGGATTCAACAAAAGAATTAACAAAATATTTTGTTAATTTAACAAAATATAACAAGAAATTTTTGTCAATTTAACAAAATATTTTGTTAATGTAACAAAATAATTATGTTAATTTAACAAAACAATTTTGTTAATTTAACAAAACAATTTTATTAATTTAACAAAAAAAATTGTTAATCCGATAATAATAAAAAAACAATAACACTAACAAAAAAATTGTTAATACAACAAAAAAATTGTTAATATAACAAATTAATTTTGTAAATTCTACGAAATTTTGCCATATTGACAAAATATTTTTGTTATTTCAACAAATTTATCTGTTAGCATAACAAAATAATTTTGTGGATACAACAAAATATTTTTTGTTACCTCAACAAAATTCTATAATTTTTGTCAATTTGATAAAACTTTTTGTTGGACGTATATTGACAAAATTTTTGTCAAATCAACCTAGATTTTTATCATATATACCTACCTAGATTTTATTTTCAGTGTGGGAGAGGAAAGGAAGTTGGATACAGACATATTGAATTCGACGATAATATTCCGACGGCAGATGAGGTGCAGGAAATAATTGTATGGGAATCTGCTCCACATTGGAATTTTTCCGCTATCAGATTTTTCAAAGTGTAGAGAATTTTCGCCGACAGAGAATTACTGCTAACATTTTGGAGGATTGTTTTCCACCTTAAATTTGAGAGAAAATATACATTCCATTCCGTTACAGGGAAATATTCACCCCTATTACAGAATTCGGCGAATGAGCTCTGCTAAAGTGACAATTTCAATTCATTTTCAAACTTTTGCTATTACTGAATCCGACGAATGAAAGTTGAACGAATGTCGGTAACAATCCCTGCACCACTGACATTTTGTTCAACTTATATGGTATTACAGATTTCGCAATCCATTCGCACTCCATACAATTTCTATCATTTTACATTTGCACCAATTTCGAGACGAATCTGAAGTGAATTTTTGATTAAACGAAAATAAACAACGGAGAGTACAAAAATTTAAGTCAAAAGCTTATCATACTGAATGCTAAAGTGTTTGTTTAACAAATTTTAATAAAAAACGCACAAATAGCAACGCAACCAGAGAGCAAGAAATCTAAAAAAAAAAAAAAAAGAGCACACGGTTGGTTTTGAACCGTCCTCCATCTTCGTACTAACCACTCTCAACGATGCTTGATTTCGTTGATCGAAAACGATACTATTATCACAGCCTAGGCCATTTGAATAAATGTTTGTTGCTGACAGTGTTGATACGAAAGTTCATAAATGATAAGGTAATTTTAGAAATCGACAATGTAGTTCATCCGACGAATTTCATAATTGAGTTTTACAGCGGATGCGAATCAAGTCAACTCACCGGGAGTAAAATTCTGCGAATTCTGTAATCGATATGATTGTCACGGGTTCAGTCGTCAGGCAGGCACCTATGTCAACAGTTTTTTAAGACAACCGTACCTTGGATTGTCCGCGGGTTCCAAGAATATTGCCTCCTACCCGATATGTTGCTCCGCTAAGGGTGTGTTCAGTCGTCGTCAGGCAAGATCCCTTGTATGTCTAAGTGAAGTTTTTTCTGAATAAAAAGTGTAAATAATTCTTACCTACTCTAGATGGGAATTACCTCCACTTTGAAAAGTGGAACGGATTCGCACTTACGGTGAAATAAACTCCATATGGAGGAGATTCCCGTGGAATTATTTCCTGTACTAAAGATAAAGTTGTTGATACAATCCTTTTCTTAAATAATGTTAAGGTTATTACTTAAATAAAAAAGCCGATTAAGGGTTCATTCATTAATCATAAATCTTACCTTTAAACAATATTTCCAAGACCTTTAAGCTTAAGGTCCATTCTTTTATTTTGGTAATATTTATGAGTATCAAAGCTAAATTATTGAACAAAAACCAGTTACAAGTACCTAATATAAAGGCACATTATTGATGTGTTTTGTTCATTTCGCGTTTCTCTCATAGAAATTGAGAAAGTTTATAATAATATTAGGCATGAATCTAGTCGTCGTAATTAAAAAATTAAGTCAATGTACGTAGGCCTAACATCGATGGCAAAACATTTTTATTTGCCATATAGATAGACAGATACATAATTTCTAAACCAGAACAATTTTGATTGATGTGAAAATACTTGTACAGCGACATACACTACACACACACGCTACTTCGCTAAGTATCAAGCATATTATTTAGAGGTAGGAATAACTTCTTTTTATTTTATGTGCGAATATTATTTAGAAAGTTTGTCAGATTTTCAAACTGAATCTTACAAATTTAAATGCAAAAATATTTAAATATTTTAGACAAGAACACGGTGCCGACGCGGTACGCGATCCAAATTTAAAGCCAACTCTGTCATTTTTCAGAATGGGGCTCTCTACTTGGGTTTTGAGTTTGAGGTGTTTTGACATTTTCTTTTGATTCCTTGCATTTTATGATGATCCTATTAAATAGTCATTTAATCTAATCGATTTACCATCTAGAAGTGGAGGTTTATATCTGCAAGGGGGATGTGCCTCGTCCTTCCTAATCGATAGAAAAAATGATTTCTCATTTTCTCTAAGTTTGTCGTATTTATTTCCAGATTTCCCTTCACTTTCTTCGGATGTATAGAACTTCATAGTCAACATATATAATAAGATTACTAAGTTCCGATTTTCACAACATCGTACTGGGGAATTAACATTAACTGCGTTAAATTTAATGACTCCACAGCCCAATGCTGGCGAAAATTACACCCGTCGCCTTTATCTATGAGAGGCACCTGGCACTGAAGAAATCCAAAAGCTTTTAGTTCTCGGTATGTGTTGCTCTGACCACATACTTAAAATTGCAAGATGTTTGGGTTTTCTTGGCCGGGGCAAGGCATTTTTTACACCTTCCAATTTTAATACAATATATACCAGTTATCCGCTCTAAGCTCTAATATCTGGACTGGAGCTTCACAAACTTCTTTACACCTTCTTGATCGAAAACAAAACAAAGCGTTAAGATTAGTGGGTAATAGCTCTACTAGACACTCAAGTATCGTTTCCCTCTTGTCCTTCTTTCATCGCTTTTTTTACAAACAATGTTCTTGTGAAGAAGCCAGTTGTATTTCTCCCTTCTCCTCTGAAACATACGGGACACCAAGAATGCTGAATAGTTAACCCTTGAACCCAATTTCGGATTGACTGTAAAATATAAGGAATCGTTCTTCAGTCGTCGGATATTTCCTGCTCATTATAATCAAAACGCATTTAAAATCAATGTTCATCGGTTTCTCCTATTAAATTCTATTCTCTACCAGCCGTATTAATAAAAAACGCTATTCCACCTATATTCCATGGTTTTGCTAAACCATGGAATAGGAGTTAAGCCATGGCTTAAATATTTACATTAATAAAAATAAAATGTTCCCGGAATAGTAAAATGACGTTTATCAAAAATCCTTTTAAGAAAATCTTCTACAAAAGTGAGCAATCTCTTTTTTATATTCTGTGGCTACCTAAATTGATTGTCAATTGCTTGTGTCTGACTGTGGAACTTTCTATTTCTTATTCCTTCGCTAAACCACCTACTTCGGTGGTTTAACTGAATCATAATTAGTAAACGTCACTTAACAGAAAATTTGTTTTATTAATGAAATTTCGCACTTAGTCCAGGACTTAACGATAAACCTCTACTAAACCATCTTTATTAATATGGGTGTATGTCTATCAGTGGCGTGGCGTGAATAATTTTAAATGGGAACCCGTTATAAAATTTTGTCACCTGTAAAAATGAAAAAAAATCTTAGAACCTTAAAAACAACATTTCTAGTAGGGATATGGTATCTACAAGTGCATTCCACATTGACTTGGCAAAAAATGTGTAGCTATATTTTTTATACTTCAAGACATTAATACTTCAATCAACAATGAGCTTGAAACAGAATAAAAAAGGACTTCCTTTTAGACACCACCCCCTTCGTCGGACATAACTGCGGTACCTTCCTAGGAATGTTCTATTAACTTTTCCTTGCAATCATATGTGTCAAGAATATAAAATATATGATGGACAACTCATCTGCATTAAGACTCGCCCTCAAGAAAATACAAGATTATCTTTCTTGTGTTCCATTCTCTGACAAAAACCGAAATATGGCACTCAGTTGTCCCCTATGACTCAAATCTGATGTTTCGTCGATCATAATTGACACGAACCGAGCTTCTATGATTTCTGTTTTAATTTCAGATTTAATAACAGCCGCGATACTATGTATCAAGTCATTTTGAATATCGTTGCCCTATAACACTACTCTAAATAGGATTCCATTAAAGTGTTATAGGTACTTATATGTTGATTTCCTTTACACATAAGAAATCAATTTCTGTGTGAAGATTTTGATCCCTCGCCAGATTTTGCGTTCCTTTACACCCAACAAAAATTTATTTTTCTGACAGGGATCAAAATCTTTAAATCCATATTTAAAGAGGGATTTAGATGTATACATGAAACACGCACACCAAACAAAAAATTTCGATCTGGGATCGAAATCCCTGGCGTGTAAGCGAAAAAGGATAAAATATAAACTATCAACTATCCTTACTAAAATTATTTGGTTTCTCCGAAAGGTAATCTGTTAAACAGCAAACTACATATATTTATCAAAGACATTTCCAAGAAAAAATCTAGAACTGCACTAAAATTAAGAAGCTAAATTATTTTATCACTATAGTTGGTAATAAAAGGAATTAAATCTTCACTTTAACATCTAACTTTTCACTATTTTTGATTAAGTTCAAATTGGCTTTTCAAAACACTAGATTTATTTGAAGTTATTGAACCTGTGCAACACAGCCTTTTATTGAATGACAATTGAATCTAAATTTAAATTCCTAGTAAAAAAAAGCAAATGCATTTTATTTGTCCAGAGTAGCGATATGATAAATTTATACTGCTGACAAATTGCCATATATTCTACCATGATTTCTTTCATAATTCAAAATTATCACAGTAAATTTGCAAAAATATCAATGGTGCATTTTACATTAGCATGCAAATCAACGTCAAATTCAAAATCAAGAATCAACAATACCCACATGCCATATTTATATTTATGTACATATATGACATATTTTAAGGAAAAAAAAAATCAAATAAGACGAAGAACACCGTCTTATTTCTTACACAAGGTTGAAAAAAGGCGAGCACCTGAACTCGTGCAATGTATTATGTTCCTACTGAAATGTATTGTTAATTGCTAAAGGGAGAATAGAATACAAATAATTCACACTCCTACTGGTATACATCGAAAATTTTATAAGACGGAATGTAGCGTCTTATATTTTAAGCGGATGTTGAACAAAGAGGATCCGAAACACAATGCTTGGGGAAGAAAGGGATATAAAACAAATAAATAAGACGGTGATTGAAAAGTTTACGTCGAAGTATTTTTGTGACTCTCTTGATTAATGTTGGTTGTGGATTGTGGAATGTGTTTGGATAAAGTAAAGTATAAGATACAAACGAGAGGCAGAAAGGATAACTTAAACTTATTCGATGTTTATTTGGTAGATTGTGTTATTTGTGGATTTTCTAAAAGGGAAGACGATAGGAATCGTGTTATATGGACGCCACGCCACTGATGTCTATAAAGCTATCCATACTGTTCGAACTGTAAAAAAATATAAGCGTGGCCAAAAATCCCTTGAGTGCGTGCTTTATTATAAGAAAAACATAAAAGTTAAAATAAGTTGATTGTCCTGATTTCAAGGAAACTTATCGACGGTATTTAAGGAAATGTCAAAATGTTTGGCTTATTGACGTAGGCTTCCGAGACATCAATTGTATGCAAAGCTAATGACATGTCACACATCCTCCACATCCATATCCTTCTTTACTATCAAGCTTTTTACTCCACCTGCTTAATCAATTTATGAGCCGTTTTGGGTTGTAAATAATTATCAGAAATATTTTTGACGTTTATCAACAAAATTAATGAGCCGGTATTGTGGTTGTAAAAATCAAATTTTTTGAAGAACTGAAAAAATGTCAATTGAAATAGACACCATTCATAATATGTAGCTCTTTATTTGATGTTCGCAGTGGGTCGAAAATGTATCATTTGTTGTTATAGTAACGAATATTTAATTGACCAAGCTAGTTCTGAAGTTCAGTATGGAATTGGAATTAAAATAAATATACTCAGGGTTGTAAATTTTACGCTCCGTAAACCATGGAAGCAAATGTCAAATATAAAAAGTCAAATACAATTTCTATTGTGTTTGAAACATTGCTATAAAACCAATGAAGATATAGAAAATTATTTCTGTGATTGAATTAAATTCAATTAAAAGCTCAAGTGACCTCAAGTGCGTTTCGCATTTAAAAATTTACAGTCTATTAAAGCTGTAAATTTTATTAAAGTCGGTAAACATCGACCAATATTTGCGTCTTAGAAGGGTACGGCAGCATCCAACTGATGAGCCCACTGCCGTACCTGGGCGAAACGCACCTTGGAGTTGAGGTCACTTGAGCTTTTAATTGAACATTGCTATAAAATATTACAGAAGTTGAGAAATGTGTATAAATTTACTTAGAACCGTATTTTTTTAAAATCTAATGTGTCCTGTCAATTTCACCTTGAAATTCTCCGATTTCACGTTTTTTATTTGACTTTCATTATTCGATTGAAAACTAAAAAAACGTTCAATTATTGAATCGGTAGTTTGAAGAAGGGAACAAGTCTAAAAATCAAATGTTTGCTAAGTTAAAGTAAACTTTCTAACATCTCGCATTGCTTTTTTATAAATTAAAATCTCTACTGTATCTTCTTATCTTTATTAAGTTTAACTAATGAAAATGCGAAGTATTTTCACACACAAAATTCGTCCAATTTTTCAAATAAATGAAAATTTCATGTGCAAACATTTAGATCAATAACTCAAAATCATCATATATATGACTCTATAATTATAATAAATTACAATAGGAACAAAACCAAAAATATAATCCTCATCTTTTTTTCCTGTTTTTGCGTCAAAAGAAGGATTTCATTAATTTCCATTGACAAACATGTGTGTCTCCTCCCTCTTCAAACTGAAATAGAGAAAATCAGAAAATAAATGTGCAAAACAATTCGATTTTAAAATCAAGTTCAAAAAGGCCTTTCGACGTCTATACGGTAAAAGGAATTAGATGAATAGATTATTATAAGTGCTAACTAGCTATTGTTTGACGTTTACTAATATGAATTGCCATCCAATGCTTTCAAATTTGTTTTTGAATGCAAAAGGATTAATTCACCAATTTTCAGAATTTTATGAAAATCAGAAACACCACAAATATAAATAATTAACCTGATGCCCCTGTTTTTTGAATATTTCCCAGAAATAATAATTATTATTTTCTCAATAGACACAAACATAGAAGATAATAGGTATGCTCAACATTTTCATGATTCTCACAATTTTGTATTGATGCTTTGTCATTTGTGTTTGTATTCAAATTTTGGTTATATGTAGGTATTTGATTCATGACCGAACTTTGATGTTTCTAAATATATAAAATTCCATCTATCTATCTAGTGTCAAAATCTAAGTATGGATCCAATTGACATAGGAGTTAGAACCCTTTATAATTGGCAATCAGTTTTTAATTTGAATAGAATTTCTTTTTTGTTTCTATTTGAATTGCAACTTAGGTTTGTTTCCGTCCTGTGGATTTGTGTATGAATTGTTAAATGACCTTTTTAATTTGTAATCAATTGATACAAATATGTAATTCTTTTTCTAAAATGAAGAGAAAATGGTTCAAGGGACGTTTCATTTGGTGCATAAAACACGCTGAATTGGAGCGATGACACAGCCTATATTGGGTTTAAGGGCAGACGGGGTTTTTTAGTATAGACTTTTTACTTAAGGAAATCCCACAAGAAAAGTTCTATCGGGGTTAATTCGCACAACCTCGGTTGCTATAACACGTCGCCTCTGCGTAAGATAGCAATGCCACCTTATCGCTTGCGCAGAATGTCCATTGTAGGATCGACTGTGTGTTGCCGTACTGTTGGAACTACATGTCGTTCATATCAATATCATACGAATTCCCCCAAAGTCATCACCGATAGGAAGCACTATCCCTTAATGATTTAGATTTATTATTTTAGACAGCTGTACATCAAGATTAACTTTTAGTTTGTACATTATAATTATTGTACACCCATACAACGAAAGATGCAAAAATAATAAATAAAAATTATTAACAATATAATATTATGAAAAAATGAAACTACCTACCGAAAGAAGAAAGAAAAAATCAAAGATTTGATAAAAATAAAAACAAAAACAAAGTCACAAACAGCGAAAGGAAAGAAAAATATTTATATGTAGGTATGTACAGTACATACCTATATAAAGACATTTCAGGTCGAGATGGAAAAATGTTTAAAAATCGTTTCCAGTCCTCCAGATTACAAGGAAGATTATTCCAAATTCTTACAGCATATGAATGAAATATTGGGCCGTACCAACAATCAAATTAAGAGACGACTTTAATATTTGAGCGAAATGGACCATTATTTAAAGAGCTCTATAAAGTTAACCATACAACAACAAAACCAAGGGATATCGTTTGTGTTAAATTTAAAAGAGCCGAATGTAAGCAGAAAATTACTTCTAATCAAAAAAAGAAACAACTTAACACTAGTTTAATTGATAAGCAATTTGTTAAAAAACCTATTTTTATTAATGAAACATTAACTAAATTTAACAGAAACTTATTTAACAAAGCTAAAATTATTAAAAATGACAAAAAATATCATTATCTTTGGATCAATAATGGAATAATCTTAATGAAAAAGCAAGAAGGAGAAACAACGCACCGTACTCGTATTTCATCTTTGGATGATCTTAGTAAAATTATTTAGTTATGGCCAAATCTTTTTTATCAGATGTAAATATTGATTCGTTAGTTAAGTACTCCCTTTTGCTCCTTTGATTATGAATTTTGTAAAAGTGTTTTTCATTCTGATGATTATAAAAATAGTTTTTTTATTATTCAACAAAATATGAGAAGTCTTACGTAAAAATTTTGATTTGTTATTGATTCATTTGGAATCGAGCACCGTCACAATGTTTCTTGTCTTTCATTATTTTACCGTTACTTCTATAGATAATGCTCTAGCGAAATAGCCAGTTGCATTCCTCCCTTAAACAATTTAACCGCAATACTCGCGCTCATCAGTTTACCCTTGAGTCCACCTTCGGACGTACTGTGAAATACAGAGATTCTTTCTTTAGCAGGACTACACGAATGTGGAATGCTTTACCCAGCTCTATTTTTCCTTCCCATTGTAATGTTCAAAAATTTAAAACTAATGTGCATCGGTATCTCCTTTTAAACCCCTCCTTATTTTCCTAATGCTCGTACTGTGTAAATCATTTTAAGGGTAGTAATAACCCCTTGTGTGCGCGCTAATTATAAAAAAAAAAAAAATAAGCCTAAATTAATTTTTTTAACTGAAATTTGGATTTATGAACACGAAAAAGATTTGTTAAAGATTCCCGGTTACTTTTTATATGCAAAGTGTAACAATACTTATGCTGCAGGTGGAACTGCTATTTTTGTGAATGAAAGTTTAAATTTTGATTGTTGTAGCACAGACCTCATAAGTTCTGATGTGGTTGAGATATCTTTAGTTATTAATTCTGTTAAGCTGGTCTTTATGTGTTTCTACATATCGTCGGCTGGATGCTATCTTGTTCAATGTCCATTTTTCAAAATGTTGGGAAATCGATTTTTAAAGTTCAAATTGAAAGTTTTTGTTTATGTAAGAAAATATTTGATTGGTATTATTTTTTTTCTGAAAGCCTTAACAATTTTGTTTATAAATCAAGTTACACAAATTGTTTTTCTTTTTTTTGAATTAGTTATAAATTAAAATCAACGAGGAAGTCATTTTGGATATTTGTTTGAATCGAAAAATCGTTAAAAAAGTGTCTTATTGAACAAAACAGTTCTCTGTAAATTGAAAACTAAAAGAGATAGAACAAAATAGTTTTCGCCAAATGAAAGAGCGTCCCAAAATTATGAGGATTGCATACCTAACTCAATTTCGTCAAAAATGGCCTTTTGAACAAGATAGCATCCAGCCGACGATATCTAATGTAAATGAATAATGTAAATGAAGAGGTTTATATAGAAGAACTCAACTCACTGCTGATTAATAATAACGCAAAGCACTTGTTTATTTTAGGTGATATAAATTTAGATATCTTATCTGAAACTTCAGTTGTTGAAAATTACAAATCGTTAATGTCAGCTCATGGTTTAATTTCTTGTATTAATGTACCAACTAGGATAACTTCTACAACCACTACATGTATTGATCATATTTTAGCTAGAATTGATTTAAAAACTAATTTAACCCTTACTAGTTCAGTATCTGATCTTAAGATCTCTGATCATCATATGACTTGTCTATTTTTCAATTTTAAAGAAAAAAGCGAACTCGGATTAAGGGGACAAGTCCTGAATAAGCAAACTGTCAGAACTAATTTTGAACAGCTCAATTCTATTTTGCTAATTGAAAACTGGTCAAGAGTTCATATGGATCCTGACCCTTCCATTTCTTTTGAAAATTTTGTTTTCCTTTTGAAATGTTTTGTTGATCAAAGCTCAGAAGTTATTGGAAGCAAAAAAAGTAAATTAAAAAAACTAAAACCCTGGATGTCAAATTATTTATTAGAAAAAATTGACTTTAAAAATAAATTGAGAATTAAATGTAAGAAACATTCTAATAACGTTTTATACCGTGAAAACTATGATAGTTTATGTAAAGAAATAAGACTTGAAATTTTTATATGGATAAGTTCCATAAAGCAAAAGGTGATTTAAAAAAAGAATGGGGTATAGTCAACGAATTATTCAACAAAAACAAAACTTCTGATTTACCTTCTTATCTTTCTTTTGGTTCCCAGATCATTGTTGATCATTCTGAAATGGCCAAAATTTTTAATGATTATTTTATAAAAATAGCTGTGAACACAATCGCAAATGCTGGTATTAACAACATTACTGAAAATTTTTCTGAAATTTGTTTCAAAGAAAGTTTTCAATCACATAGTTTCTTTTTTCAGCCGATAACTTCTTTCGAAATTTTTAGAGTAATTCAAGCCTTAGATAATATTCTCATTTATCCACATCTAATAGTTTTTCAAATTTTTTTATTAAAAAGGTTAGCTTTAATATAGTTTATATATTATCTCTTTTATTTAAAAAAAGTATTTTTCACGGTATTTTCCCGACAAGTTTAAAAATAGCTGAAATTATTCCTATTCCTAAAAAAGGGGATAAGACATGTGTCAATAACTATAGACCTATTTCTCTATTACCAGTTTTTTCAAAAAATTTCGAGAAAGTGGCCGTGGGGGTGGCCGTGGCGCGATGGATATGTGCTCGCCTGTCAACCTCATGATCACAGGTTCGATCCTTGCCGTCGTCTATGTCGCTTTAATTCCATTAAAAACCTTCTAAAAATTGTAATCAATGGGTTGCTGGTTTACGCATTACATGTTGTTCAGGCATAACACTAACAACATGTAATTGAGTTAAACTAGTATGCCCAACAAGGATGAACACGAATAAAATAATGTGAATTATAAGCGACATAGAAATAAGACACGGCATTTCTCCGCTTTAGCTCAGCCGCCATCCCTGGAGATAAAAATATCTGAGACAACCACCAACAGTCTCAGAACATCGTGCCACACATCTTTCCTATCCTTCTTTCTCTTCATTAACTTCACGCCCGCGCTGTGTTAAAACATTTAAAGGGTAATCATAATCCCTTGAGCGCGGGTAGATTATAAAAAAAAAAAAAAAAAAGTTGTTAAAAGCAGGGTAATAAACTATCTTGATGGCATTTCCTTTTTTAACTCTAATCAGTTTGGTTTTAGAGCTGGAAAATCTACAGAAGATGCTCTATTAGCTCACTGTAGTTCTATTTATAAAAGTATAGACCAAAAAAAGTATACCGCTGCTCTATATATTGACATAAAAAAAGCCTTCGATACTGTTGACCATGAGATATTATTAAGAAAATTAGAGAAAGCTGGTTTCAGGGGCTTTATACTGGATTGGTTTTCTTCTTATTTAAAAATTAGAAAACAAATGGTCAAAATAGGTCATAATTTCAGCGATATCAAAAATGTTAATATACGAGTCCCACAAGGATCAGTCTTAGGCCCAACTTTGTTCCTTATATATATCAATAGTATATTTAGTCTTAACCTTAAAGGCAAAATCTGCGGTTTTGCTGATGACATATGTAGCTTGTGTGTATTCTAGTCCCACTGATCTAGATATGATTTTGGATATTAATCATGACTTAGAATTATTCAGACATTGGTTCGGCATCCATAAGCTTGTCATTAGTGAGAAAACAAGAGTTATGTTCTTTAAACCATTTAATCCACCAATTCCTGTTCAGCATTCTTTTGACTGCAAAAATATTCCGCTAAGTAGTTTATCTAGTCATTCATCTAATATTTTGCCAGCTAATGTTTTAAATAATCACTGTTCCTCAAAGTGTTTTAGTATCGAGCAAGTTTTCGAATATTAATATCTTGGTTTAACTATTGATAGCAAAATAAACTGGAAAATTCACACTTCAGCACTAAAAAAATATTTGTTATCAACCACTTATATTATGTTTCACCTGAGAAAACTTTGTTGTAGAAAACTTATGGAAATTATCTATTATGGACTGGTTCAATCTAAAATACAATACGGTATAATCTGTTGGGGTGGTACATTTAAAAACAATTTACAACCGCTGTTAGTTTCTCAAAAACATTATTTTAAGAACCATCTGGATGAAAAAAAAAAATGAACATAGCTTTCCGTTATTCGTCAGCTCTGGTATCCTTCCGCTTAAACATCTTTATTTTTTTAAAGTTTTAAAAATATTTTTCTTGAGAAGTGGATATCTCTTAAGTCACAATACGCCTAATTACTCACTATAATATTCATTGAGTATACGGGTCCTTCCAAACTGTTGATCCCATTGTTGATGGAATAGTTGAAATTAGAAACCGCCAAATATATTGATGGACAGGTTTCGAAAAATGTAAATTATAAAATGCGGAAGTTGATAATAGTAGATATTTATTTGTGAACACAAAAGAGAAATTCAAGGAAAAGTCACGTTGTTTTGAAAAGCGTTTACAAGTATTATTACTTAGTGTTTCTTACATCCTATATGAGGATGATGAAACCCGTACATTTTTATTTAAAGCATTTTAAATTTACAAAATATACTTTAAATATACAATTGTATAGTTTATAGTTCAGATCACAGTAACAGGTCTACCAAAAATAAATATCTTTTTATTTTTGTTTCTGACTTAAGGCAATCAGAAAAACAGAAGAGATACATATTTAAAGTTGCATAACTTTTTACATGATGTTGCAGCTTTAATAGTGAATGAAAATACTATAATTATTAAATGAATGTTATGGTAGTGACCCTTGGCATAATGGTTAGTGCCTTGGACTTTCATGCGGAAGGTCTCGAGTTCTATGCTCAGCTGCTGCAAAAAAGTTGTCTCAGGGGTGTACTGCCTCTTGCGAGGAATTGTCATGGAAAGTGCTGCTCATTCGGAATCGGCAGAAAATTGTAGGTCCCCTCCGTTCCTGGTAGGTAATACGCTCACAGGAATGGTTGAGAGTTGTAAGTCACTAGGTCCTGGTTCACTTCGAGCTGTCGAGCCACCAAATTTAATTTTAATAATGAATGTTGAAGAAAATTACCCGAAAAACTTTAAGAAACAAAAAAAAAATCTCCACCTAGGTAGGTATAACATGAAAAAACCACCTTAAAACAATATTAAAAACTAATTTTTTTAAGGGTGGGTGTAAAGAGAAATTTGTATTAGATTCAGTTGTATTAAGCCTTAAGTCAAAAGATAGTAACTAATCGAAATAAACTGATAAATAGGCAAATTACCTTAACCTTATCAATCGTTTTAAAAGTGCGTTCAAATTTAGAAGCCTTTCCTTATTTAAATTTTGACACAAGTGAAGTGCAGAAAGACACAGACATGAAAAAAAAACTAACCGATCTAATTTAAGCAAAATTTGTAAACAATTGACACACGACTCTAGTCTAATTTTCTGGAAAACAATAGTTTTTGACTCGGCTTTTGACCTTATCTATGTTAAAAAATAAGTAGGGTATGGTATCGCACGTACCTACCATTAAGTTTATTTAGAGTTGACACTTAAAACGGATGTTATTTTTGCTGTTGATGATATTCCATCTGCATCTCTTGTCGAAATAGAAATAGAATTCGAAACTCTTATAATATGCATCTTCAGGGATTTTTCGGAACTAAAGCAAAAACAACACGGGCACACGCGAATTTTCCCCTTTTTATATATTTCTTAGGAATCACAAATTTAATTTTGATTAAATTAATATTTTTCTTTTACTTTGACACATTTTGATATAGGTACATTATGTATCTACATAAACTTTTTTTTTTTCTTTAAATTGTTGAACAAATTTTTTGACAATTTCAACAACTTTAAGACACACTTTTTTAATAATTTCTTTTATTTTTTATTTTGACAGAAAAATTCATCAAATTTTTGAAGTTTCAGAGGTTTGTTGTTTTTAAGTAATCATTTCGATATTAAGAAAAACCAACGAGCGACGCACTATTTACCGAACAAATTAAATGAAGTCGCTCATCACGAGAGAATTTGTAAGTATAAATTAGTAAGGGAAATAATTTTTTTCAAAAATTGCTCTTTTTTATAAAATTCACAAAACAACAGAGCTATAAACTTCTGTTTTTCTGTATCCGTTCACAAGCACGGCGACACGGCGACGTTCTCGGCGGTTCTCCTCATCCGCGAATGAAACCTCATTAATGCCTTAGCACTCTTTGACAGCATCGCTTATCCGGACGTGTTGTTGTTGTTACAACAGCAACAACAACAACGACAACAGCAAAAATAAATAAGAAGGTAGGTACGCACAGAAACAACAACGATTAACAAAACACAAATATTTAGTTTTGATGAGTATGATTTAATGTTATCTTGACTTTATTGATAACTTAAACTTAAAGATCGGCCACTTCTTTTTCTTATTGACTTATTAGATCGTCCTTGCCACGGTGAGACTTAAACATACACACACACAAAATAAACAACACATTTTGCACGCGCAAAACTGCTTGTTAGACGAACAAAAATCCAGAAAATTGACAAAACAAACAAATTTATAGGTATAAAAGTCTTAACAACAACCTCTGCGCAACGCGGTCCAAGTGCTACTATTCGACAATGACGATGACGATATGACGACGATGATCACATATCGAAGAGGCGATGCATGCATAGTAGTATGCCATGCCGAGTTCCAAGGGAGATAAATAAAATACGCCGGCCGATGAACTCCCATCGCTATCAACCTCATCTCAATTCTAAAATCTCAATAAAATCGCAAATCTTTCTCAACTCCTCAATTCAACTCAAGCAAACTCTCATCTCTCAAAATATACCGAGGTACTAAACTAAGCAACAGAGTCACAGTTACAATGACAGACTAACAGTTGTACAGTGGATGATGATGCAGCATGCTGTTGATGCTGGTGGTGCTGCCTCAGTCTCAATCGCAGTTTCATAGTTGCCTGCTGTCAATGGATGCTTCTGCTGCGTGCCGTGATGTTGAAGATTAATCTTTGCCTCTCTCGCTGGCAGAAAATAAAATCGAAGAGAGAGAGAGGGTCTTTTTTTGTTTTGTTGTAGTATGAAGGTCGGTGCGGTTATGCATTTGACATGCGTCAGTTTTTGTTGGTTGGTTGGTTGGCTGTTGCCGTTGGCCTGTTGGTTGGTTCGGTGCTTTTCGTTTATCTTTGTTAGAATGATCAGGGAGGGAGAGGGAGGCCATTCTTGTTGATTTGTTTTGATTTTTGTGTGTGCTGTCGCTGTGCACTACGATGGAATTTCCTTCGCAATCGTGAGAGAGAGCGGAGAGTATTCAGAAGCAACTCAGGCCCGTAATTGAATTTTTTGCTCAATATGTTCAGAATAGGTATAAGACCTCCATGTATTTCTGACCAATTTGTAAGGAAAAAGGCACAATTAAAGTGTAAATTGAGAATGTCTGTGGAAAAGAGGTGTTACCCACCATTTATTTACAAAAAATCCATAATTTGCTACTGTTCTTAAAATTAAATAATACAGCCTGTAAGTCACCTATGAGTCTTAAGGCAAAGCATAGGTAGGTATTTTAAATCCATTTAAGAGCAAAAGTAATTGAAAAATAGTTGGTCATAGGTACAACTTTCTTAATTACAGCCTTAGTTATTAATGAACTACGAACATGTTATTGTAAAGTATTAACTCAACAGATATAAAGTTATAATGTTAGACCTTTTGTTTTTAAAATATACATATGTTTGTTTCTTTTCTTTTTATGCAATGTGCGCTCAATATATGGATTGCTTTTTTGAGATTAAGTGGCCAATTACATATTAAATAATTTAGTTTTTTTTTACAAAATATTTATTTTAAATCCTTGAAGTACGCACAAAAAAATATATGTACACATATAAAATATACATACATGCAAAATAAAAATTATGTTGCAAGACAAATATATAATTGGGCAAATTCGAACGAAACTTGACATCACTCATATCGTTAAAAACTAACTCAACATACGGCAACGCAACCCTAGATTTTATAAATCATAAGAGCGGGACAAGATGAAGTAACATCTAAAATAAAAAGATAACCTTTTATGGAATTGTTACGCTCTTGTGTAATCGATAAAAATAACCTTGTTTATGAGGTCAGAATTAACCAGCCTAAGCAATTATAGTAGAAATAGTTTAAGAGGATTTACTTGAGGTTTGCTTTAAAAAGCTTGATATCAAATTAAAATATTATACAAATAGATTTACGATTTAGGTATTTGGAATAGTTAAGTTTTCTGGAAATGAAAAAAAAGTGATGTTTAGAAAACTAAACTGCAAACTAAAATTTACAGTAGAAATGGAGAAAACACAAATACTACCATATTTGGACATGATCATAATTAGAGAAGATCGAAACTGGTTCGGTACCAGAAACCGACATCATCAGGAAGGAATCTTAACCAAAAAATAATTTTTTCAATACTGCACAAAATCTAATAAACAAGGTTCTCTTTCAACATGAATTAATCGAATGTCAGGCAAATACGTACAAACATAAGATTCAAATAATTGTTTAATACTTCATAGCTGACGACACGAGGAAAAATAAGGAACTTTTTCATGCATAAATATAAAAAGGTATCATACATACCTATATGGGTGATTCTACAAACAATGGAATAAAATGTTACAAATTTCAGCACGACATTTTTGGAAGCCAAAAGACGTAATAGTTGTTCTAGTTGATCATTAAAACGTCTCTTTGCATTGTTGAAAGCGGCCAGTCAAAAAAATAAAAAATGAAGATTTCAGGGACATTTTTTGAAAAAAGATGTTAAGGGGACTGAGTTTTTTTAAGTGGACTGAATAAATCTCTATTTTTTGTTTGTATTTTCTCTTGGGTAGATATCTACACATGGAAATATAGAAATTAAATTTATTTAGTCTTCAAAAACATACAAATTCATGGTTAATACATTTAACTTAGCATTTTATTAAAAGAATATAATATCTATATTATAATTAAATATTTGTTCTACTTAGAATCAATTTTAAATAAATTATATTCTTTTTAAAAATTTTAAAAATATTTCGCAATGAAGTTCGAAGTTCAGCATAATATATCATTTGTTCATTTATTAGCCAGGAGACTGAGGTTTTTAGTAATTCTTGCGCAAAAAATATATTAAGGTTTTACTTAAATATATATATATATATATAGATATATATATATATATATATAATATTACAGTTTTATTATACCTATACTATAATGCTAAAAAATATGCTTACTTACATAAAAATTTGTTATGTAAAACCTCACCAGAGGACTGATAAACTAAACGGACAATCCACGACTTCTTGCACAAATGTCTTTTTTACAATACTAACATAAGAAACAGAATCGAGTTGCACTACTATTTTATTGTAAGGAGACTTGGTACTTTAAATTTCCAGTACTGGAAACTCGATCGATATCCTAGTTTTTGATTTTTTCGACTGTTGCAATATTCCAGGGGACTAATAATATTGTTAGGCCAGGTAGATATCAATCAGATTTAATTTTATAAAAAAAAAATCAGATTAAATAATTGAAGGGATTTTAAAAGATTGCTTGGGCCGCCGAAAATTCCATCGTTTGTAGAATCACCCATATATGTACATACATATGTATATGAAACCATGTCAAGCACTTTTTAATAGTAAAATTACTCTTTCAAAAAGTTCCATAAAACATTCTCTACCAGCTCACAATTTTGAAGATGTCAAATTCGTTCGCCTCAAATCTATCCCAAAATCAAAAAAAAATATTTTTGCACTTAATTAGCATTACTCTGATTTAAGGTGAATTAGGTACCTACTTATTTTATTAAATGTCTCACTTTGTGATTTTTAAAAATCACTTCGCTTAAGGGTTTTGTTAAAAGCCCCTCACAACCTTGATACCCTCTCTAGATACGACCCTGCTCTAACAACAAGGCGCCGAGCCGATGAGCCAAATCCGTGAGCAAAATCACAGGTGCACCAGAATGAACCCTGACTTCATTTCATAAAATGTCTTCACTCTATGGAGTTCATTATACTTGTCCATAATATCTTCACACACAAGCACACGCAGCCACAGCATGTTCGAATTCACTTTGTTGATTGTTTGATTGCTCAGAGAATAAAGACATACTCTCTCTGCGCCAAGATTTGCATTGTATGGTCTATTCCTACTCACCATTTTCACCAATGAAATGTTTTTGTGTTTGTGGGAACGGATGTATTGGCTCAAAAGCGTGGAAGGGATAAAACGTATAGATATCTATGTAGTGTGTTTTCTTGGAACGCCTCCAAATTTGTGTTTCCACTCCCACTTTGAAGGTTTTTCTTTTGTTCCTATATTATTTTATTATGTGTATGTAAGATGGTATATGCAAATAATATTTGGTGGCGCTCTTCTATTGTTATATTTTTTTTTTAAAGCAAAGGTAGACATACAGAGAAAGAGAGTGAGTGATAGAATTGCTTGATGGAGAAGGCGGAGGGATGAAAAGACAAAGTTCATTTTAACAATTATCTCGTACCAACAACCCTACACTTTCCAATAACAAACCAAGAACGTAAATGCTAGGAGGCAGCATCTTGATTTGGTTTTACTCTACCAGTTTTGGGTAAACTTACCGTTTGTTTAATCAATTCTTAATACCTATTTGTTCCACTTCACTAACCAAAAAAACGACAAATATGAATTATCTCATCCAAAATAATTTTCATTGATAAAAACTTACGAGAGCCAAACCTCCCCTCCTCCCTATTTCTTCATCAGTAAGTTAATCAGTTGTAAAATTTTCAAAAATAAATTGGCGCCAAAAAAAAATAGGTTAGAAAAAATTTACCACCCCCACTTTACTTGAAAAGAATGAGAACTTACAATGATTGGCGGTTTTGATTGTGTGTGGATAGAATTCGACTTCAAAAATTTTACAAACGAAACACAATGAATTGTGTTGTTGTTGGTTTTTACTCTTCTGCTTGCTTAAATGGTTTTATTGTTTGTATGTTTTTGATGCTGTTTCTGCGTTGGTTTGGGACTACTTTACACTGAAAGCTTGAAAGCTGAAGCTGCTGCTTAGTATGTATTTCTCTGTCTGGTCTGCATCTGTAAGTTTATAAAGCAAACACATATATTAAGAACGGTGTATTTTTCTGTGAGAGAAAAAGCAAAAAAGAATGAGAGTGGGACAGAGCCAGAGAAAGAGAAAGAGAGAGAGCCACTAGCGTTAGTGAGAAAAAGAAAAGAATATTGTACCTACTCATCATATTGGCAAGTGTATATTATTTTTTGTGAACGGATTGGCGGTTGCTATGAAGTTGTATTAGGGGATTAACGGCTGTGAGTAGGTAAAACAATAATATAATTTCATTGTTATTTGCTGGGTAAACGGTTCACATTTTTTTTTATCTCTTTTTTATCCCTTGCAGAATTGAATTGTGGGCCAAATAGGGGGCGGTAGTTGGCAAGAGTTGTAGGTTCATTCAGGCAGCGTGGGGTACGCTTTGTTTTGTTTTTGTTGTTATTTTTTTGGTAGGTAGATACTTTTATTTTGTTTTGTTCGTAGGTACCTACACAATTTTGTTTGAGTGTTTTAAAGTGCGAATTTACCGAATCAGAAACCTGGAACATATTGTTCATTCTTATTGGGAATTTTGTGACCTACCAACCTCTTTTTGTTGTTTGAATTTACGATACTTATTGTAGGTAGATACCTACCTATAAGTAAATATGTAGGTAGGTAGGTATAGAGAAGTATTAGGATATTCTTTTAGAACTGAATTGTTTTATTCTTTAATATTTTTTTTTCTTGATTTATAGAAATACCTACATAGATACCTAGGTAGATACGCATAGGTATTATGTGATAGTAATATACCTATAATATAGGTATAATAGTAATATAAAATAGGTATCTTCTTATATTCACCTAGTTTTGTATACCTATCTACAAATCTATGTAGATAGGTATTACCTACAATAAGGGTAAGCAGGTATCTATAGGTAGACCGTGCGGAAGGTATCTTCCTATAACTATAAAGTCCTAAAACAGTGCGTACCTACAAATATCCTTACTCCACTGAGATGGATTAGCCATATAGGTACCTACCTATGTAGGTACCTATCTACCCAAACGTGGAAACTTAAAGTATTTATCTCAATTCCTATCAAATTTAACCAAAATATTGGAATACAGAATTATTATATCTATCATCTAGAAAAATGTCCTTTGAATTTACCTTCACAATAGGATCGATTAAAACGACTTTCTAAAATATTATTGAGAAGGAATAACGTGGAGGCTGGGCTGCGTGGCAATTGCTGTTATATCAAACCATAGTTGTTACAGGATAAGGCACCCGTTGAACATAGGAAATTACTTGTAAATTATATTTGTCACTCAGCAATAGTGCCAATTAACAAACAAATAAAAGTATGTGAATAGGAAGCTTAACATTGTGGCTTTATTTAAGTAGGTAGGTAGGTACATATATTGGTAGATACCTACCATAACCTTGAAGATCCGACAATCAAATCAATCAATTAAGGTAGGTATACCTACTAAGTTTGAATATATATGTAATTAAATCGGCCTTCTAACGAGTTGCATTTTATATTTTATAAATTTTATAAATTTTCATTTGAACTGAATTTCAAGTTAGCCATATCCATACCATATTCCATATACGAGTACCTAGGTAGGTAGGTATGTATCTACATATATACACTCCCGTTCAATTGAATAGGTTAATACTTTTTGAGAGCCAATTGTAGCTTTTGCTCCCAACTTAGTTAACTCTACAGATTTGTGTAAATTGTATTAGAAAGAGCATCAGTTTTTAAAGAGAATACCTAGGTAGTCAGTGTTGGGACTTCGCAGAAGCAAAAGAGTGGTAGAAAGGTTGTCAAAAAAGTGGTAGAAAAGTGGTAGAAATTAAAAATGTATGTAACAAATCGTATATTCAATAACTTTATTGAAAATAAATCAAATACAAAAATAAAATAAATAACATTTCAGTTTTTTATGTTTCAAAGATCGCATTATATCTGGAAGCAAGTCAGTCTAATACATACACTACACAATACAATTTTATTTTATACTCGTTCCAAAACAAAAACTTAAATCTTTAACATACGAGTATAAACCATCGGAAAATCTAAGACTTGAAGCATATTTTACTAATTCTTCTAGAGGATCAAAATTTTGATCATTGAATAGAATTTCCCTTGCAGCTAAAATGTTGTGAAATAGTTGTTGTTTCCAATTTATTTATCTTTTCATTTTTATTATTTTTCAAACATGAAAATTTACGTTCCGGAGCAGCACTTCTGTGCAGTAGGCAACAAAGCTCCAACATATATGAAGAAATGTTTTTAAACAATAACTTGTCCATACTATCAGTTTTAAAAGTTTGGAGTAAATGATTTTTCTCCACTTTAGGTTCGTTATGTTTGGTTAAAAATGTCTCGTCAGACCTAAAACTAATTTTAATTTATCGTTTGAAAAGTTAAGTCTTTTTCCAATTTGAAAACATAATTCGACATAATAGCTGCACATCACTTTTATTAATTCCATTAGTTTTTGTTAATAGATGTCACTTTCTAATAAGTACCGCTCAAAGTGAAGGGCAAAATTTGAGAATATAATAAATATTTTCAGGGCTTCTTACATTTGTGTTTATAATAATATTTTCTGACTTTGCAAAATTGTTCATTATATTTAGTTTTAACGTATTCATACTTTCGATCAAAAAGTGTATTTTTGTGTTCTCAGATTGAAATATTGTGTTTAACTCATTTATAATTTTCAGATTTATTGACAAAAAATTAAAAAAAAAAACTAAATTGTCTTTATTTTTTAAAAAATCAAAAATTTTTGAAGCCTTAGAAGTAGGTTCTTCAAATGAGTGCAGTATAGAAAAATGCAGAACTTGCCTTATAGTACCTATAAGTAAAAATCAAACAAGGGATTCCACTGCTCTATGATTTTATTTAAGACCATTTCCATCCAACGAGTTTGGCAAAATTTTAAAATTTGATGGTCTTTAACCCCAAGTGCTTTTTGGAAAGTAATGAAATCTTTTTGTTTTTTTTCGAGCTGTGGCAAAAATACAAATATATATCTATCTTTTAATGATTTTTCAATTTGCCTAAGGTAGGGGGGCCAAATAAGGCCCTGTTCCTAATAAGGCCCACTTGTCAGAAAACACAGAAACGAACAAATAACGGGACTTTTTTTGCTTTGCATATTTAAACCATGTCTACAAGAACACATCCAAAGGAAAAAAAGCCAGCTGCGCGATTCATGTCTTGACCTACAGCTCAATGAAGTTCGTCTGGGGGGAAAAACTAGCAAATTATAAAAAAGTAGTGTGTTTTGTGTTCTTTTTTAACAAATTTAAACCAAGTAAGTACCTATTTTTTATTTTTCCCGTATAATATATAATATTTTGAGTAAATTACAACATTATTTGTTTGTAAAAAATGTTTGATCGTTAGTTTTAAATAATTTTTCTTTAAGTCTTGCATGTTCCTAATAAGGCCCACAAAAATAAGGGATGGGCCTTATTGGGCACACGCAAATTTGCTTTTAATTATTGGGTTTTATATTATACATATATTTTTTATTTTATATTTTTAATGTGTTTCAGACCAAATGCCAACTTTTCCCAAAAAAAAAAACTCCTAAAAGGACAGTAACCAACATAAAAAGACGCATTGCAGGTTAAAGAATATTTTAGTTTTATTTTTTTACGAAGAAGTGAAGTTTATATTTTTTTGTTTAAGTTTTTTGCTAAAATTAAGTTTTTTATTTAATTTGTGTTTTTTGTTAAACTAAAGAGACTATTTCCTTATGTAATAAATTTAATTTTTGTGTTTTTAATTGCGATATTCTTAAGAAAACTGAGTGGGCCTTATTAAGACCCCATGGGCCTTATTAAGAACAACGTAAGCTTTTTATAAATTTCAAAAAAATATACTTTTCAATCTTACGAAAACAATAAAATCTATGTTTTCATGTAGATAAAATGACAAAGAATCATAACCTTTTTAGTTTACTCGGATACTCTCAAAAATCTAGCAGATATTTCGAAAAATCCGTTAGGTGGGCCTTATTTGGCCCCCCTACCTTAGGTATACATTTAGCAGCATAAGCGGAGAAGTTTTCAAAAGATTCAAAGTTTCTACAATTTTATTGTAGATTGATTCAGCTGTTGAGTCCTATAGCTCAAATAACCCAAAAAACTTATCTTTTACTGCTTCTTCAACTGAATCAAAATACCTCACAAGGACAACAAAACGAATTTTTGATGAAATATTAGTGGTTTTATCAATTAGTATACTATATTTTTTTGATTCTTAAGACTTTTTCAATGTCTTCCAAGGCATATTGTCCTAATAAAATTTTAGGTGTGGTTGTGGTCGTATGGTAGGTATATGGTAAAGTTAAAAGTGCAAAAAGTGGTAGAATTAGATTTTTAGGTGGAAGGTTTTCATGAAGTAAAAAGTGGTAGAAATACCACTTAAGTGGTAGAAGTCCCAACACTGATCTATAAACGCAAACCCAAGTAGGTATGCCGTTACTCTTCGTTCTACTCAGATTTGTTCACTTACAGGCTGAAATCGAGTGATTTTTATGTTAGCCTGATTAAGTTATTCGACCAAATCTTTACTATTGTTTCGATTTTTTAAAGGTCAGACCTATTGAAGCCTTATTTGGATACCCTTAAGCGATACATGAAATTAAAAATAAAGTGAAAATTTGAAAATAGTTAGAGGATAAGCTCTCAGGGAAGGAGGTTGAGAAAGCCAAAATTGATTGTTTTCATGATCGGAAAAAAAGAAACAAAAGCTTTTATGGGATTTATAGAGTAAGGTCGGTGAATATGGACCACCAATCATATTTTTGCTAATAAAACAGATAAATTTAAGGTTTAACCATAGATATTTATTTAAAAAAAAAAACAATAGTTCATTCTTATTAATAATTAACAACAAAAATAAAAATTCACTTCATAAAAAAAATAACAAAAAATAAATATTGAAGAAACTCAAAAACGTTAAAAATAAAAAGGAGGGGGTAATTTGGACCATCTAGGCCATATTACCCGATCTATAAAAAGGTATTAATATGGGTTACAGAATTCACAAATGCGTATATTGGTTTTTCACAACCAGCACAAAGTTCGTGGCTCCACATTAGGCATGATACACATTGTATCCATATTTCACCAGGCCTATCTTCTGAATTCTGAATACAATGTACAGCAGTACATGCAGGTAATAGCATCTTCTTTCCCAGTGGCAGAATTGTTTGGGCAATCATTTTCGACGTCCGACTCGTCATGACAGCTGAAGTGATCCAGTTCTGGGCTTGATGAGGAATCCCTCTTCTCCAGTGTCTTCTTCCCTTTATTAAAAAAAACAATAACTGATAAATATGTATTTGAAAGATATAGGGGTGACATTTAAATTCTAACCTGCACGTTTCTTTTTCTCAGCTAAAATATTTTTTAGCGCTTGTTTAGAAGTACTTGGCTTGTTTTTATCTGCAATTTTGTTCAATGAGTCTTCTAATGACTGTTTGTATGGTGACCCGGAAAGCAAGGTGGATTTTCCAGCTGGTCTACCACGAATAGTTTTAGTCTTTTTCTTAACTGGGATTGGTGATATCTCAGCTGGTGTTACAACACGATTAATTTCTAATAAGTTTGTAGTTTGCAGCCCACAAGATGGTGATGAGGGTGACACTTCTGGGATTTCTGGTATTTCATTATTTGTGGACTCTGCTGGTAGGATATCATCATCAGCTGCCAGAAAATCACTATCCCGAAAGATATTCCGGTCAAGAGGGTATATTCCTGTAGTCCTAAATCCGTTGACAGCAATTTCTCCCGTTTGGCATCTCAGGTACGCTTTGCCAAATAGTTCCGCCATATCGAAATGGGTTAAAGTTCTTGAATTCTGCCTCATCCAAATTCTTATCTCTTCGGACAAATATTTCTTTAAAGGGCCCATAAATGTTTTGTCCAGTGGCTGCATTTTGTGGCTGGAATGAGGAGGAATGGACAGCAGACTAACGTGATTTTCCCTTGCCATATCAATAAGTGTTATATTTCTCGTATGACTGTAATGCCAATCTAAAATCAGTAAAACCGGGGACTCAGCTGTTGGCCTTACAAGCTTAATAAAGTGTTCAAACCAGGTTTTAAAAATGTCGGTCTGAACCCACCCAGACGGATGACACTCGTAAACAGACCCTGGTGGTGCCCCTTTTAAAAGTTGTGGATTGCGTTTTTTGCGGGGAAATATGAAAAGCGGTGGCACAAACGAGCCCGCAGCACTCATACAAACAATTGTTGTGATGGTTGAGCCTCTTTCTGCTGAGGTAAGAGCGCCAATTTGTCGCTTTCCTTTCAGTGCCAGGACTTTTGGCACCTTAGAAGGAACCACACTTACGCCGGTCTCATCAACGTTATAGATGTTGTTTGCAGAATATGTTACTTTATCCATTTCCATCTCCAGTAAGGTAAAAAATTCTTCGGTTCGTTCTTTAGTGAATCCTTTTGCTCTGGCAAGTGATGTAGCAGTCGGTGAACGAAATGACAAGTTAGGATTTCTTTTAAAAAATTTTTTTCAGCTAACTGAAATGCTATGTTTTGAATGTCTTTTCTAGTCAGTCCAAAAAATTTGCTCTCCATTGTTAATACATATTCCACAAGCATTTTCTCAAAGGAAGGTGGGAAAACTGGTCTTCGACCTAACTTAGAGTTTACTATAAAGCTCCAGTATCAGTGTTTTCAATTTTGCATAGTCTTATTAGCGTAGTTTTTGGCACATTGTTTTCTTTTGCTGCTTTTAAAAAGCCACAACATTTAGACTTCACCATCTCAATCGCTCTTTTCATAGCCTCCGGATCCCAAGTCTTCCGTTTCGGCGTTTTTTCTTTCTCTATCGAACTCATTGCCTGAAGTAAAACAAATAAAATGGTATTAAATATAACTGCGGGTAGTATGGACCACTAGTCCATATTGCCCTCGCCCATGGTGGTCCATATTTCCCACAACACAGTGTTTAAAAAAAATCATTCTAAAAGGAACCAATAATGCTTAGAATAATTGTCTTACTGCACAATTAATAGAACATATTCACATTTTGTATTTAAATAAAATGCACGACTGGATCGCACGAACTTGCTCTTATGTAAAAGTACTTTGGAATTTAAGATAGATACATATAAATATAAAACATGGATTTAATGAGATAATAATGTTCAAATGCATAAAATTGCCGTCTGGTTTCCGGAAAAGTATGAATTTATGCAAATAAACCTTAAAAAATCGTTTTATTATTAAATAAATTTTTTATATAAGAAATTTCTCTAAAATTTTTCTAAAAGAAATAATCGTTCATAGGTTTTGAAGATATTGATTTAAATTTTTTTTTTGTTTTTTTAAACCCAATAAATATTTTTTCGAATATTTTTATATACAATATTATTTTAAACTTAAGGGGACTCCTGCTAAAAATTTTTGGTTAAAATCCTTAGAGCCGTTAATGAGAAAGTCGAAAATTAAAAAAACCGTTCTATGACAGGTACCCCTAATAACATTTCCCCCCAATTTTTTTTTTCACCAAAATATAGTCCATGTCTATAATATCACACTTAATTTTTTTTATCAAAATCGTTAGAGCCGTTTTCGAGATAAATAAGATTTTGCATTACGGGTGTATGGGGGGTACCGTTAGTTTTGGAGCTAAAAAAAAAATTTCAATTTCTCCTCTAGGGAATCACCGAAGACCCTTAACTACCGAGTTTGAAGAAAATACCTCCGGTAGTTTAGGCTGTAGTTCGAGGTACAGACATACAGACATACAGACATACAGACAGACAGACGGAATTGTCGGACCCACTTTTTTCGTCTTCGCTATCACGTAATGTCAACTTTGATCAAAATCTCGAATTTGGTTTTTGTTTCCAAATGCAGAACTTGCCCTATAGTACCAATATCGCAAGTAAAAAGGGCACATGAAGAAAGATTGTAGAGTCAAATTATTTAAAGAAAGATTGCATTATGCCAAAAACCAAAAGGCAAATGAGGAAGGTTTCGTAGCATCCGAATTTATTGAGCGCTGTAATTGTGCGCCAATCCATAATTCGTTTAATAATTTAGAGGTTAATGATGGTAAAAATTGGTACATGGATAGCGGTGCCACTTCACACATGTGCTGTGTCAAAGATAATTTTGTCGAATTAGACACAAGTTATTCTGGATTAGTTCAGGTAGCCAACAAAAAGTTTGCGAAAGGGAGCGGATCAATCAAGAGCTTATGAATTTGAAAACAAAAGTTGTGACGTGCAGGCAGACAAAATATATAATAGCTTTTTGAATTCAAAACAAGAAAAGGAGAAGTATGTGGAAGATGAAAATGTTAGCTTAGAAGATTTTAATATATTTTTAAATTCAAATCAATTGGAAAACAAGCATGCAGAAGATAATGTTAATTTAGAATATAAGCATGCAAAAGATGATATTAGTTTAGAAAATTTTAATACAGAATACGTCAAGAAAGACAAGCCCAATGATGAAGAGAAAAACATTAATTCTAATAAATTGAATCCAAGTAAACAATATTCAAACAGTAAAGAAAAAGAAGATTATGAAAGAATAGCTCATCGTACAAGAAGTCGTCAACGTCATAATACAGAAATTGTGATTGAAAAAGCTTTTCATACTCAAGAAGATGATCCGTTAAGTTTTCAGGAGGCAATAGATTCACCGCATGCTGATGAATGGCTGGAAGCGATGATTTCTGAATACAGTTGTCTTATGAAAAACAATAACTGGAATCTCTGTGATCTACCGGAGGGGCGGACAGCCATTGGGAGCAAGTGGGTTTATAAGTCAAAATACTTGTCTAATGGTGAAGTTGAACGTAGAAAGGCTCGTTTAGTAGCAAAAGGTTACACGCAAAAATATGGTGTTGATTATTTAGAAACCTACGGGCCTGTAATACGACAAAGTTCCATAAGATTAATATATGCTTTATCAGTGGAACATGACTTAAAGCTTAATCATTTAGATGTTTCGACAGCTTTTTTAAATGGGAAGCTAGATGAAGAAATCTTCATGAAGCAGCCAGAAGGTTTTATCGATGAAAAATATCCACTGAAAGTCTGTCGTCTTAACAAAGCTTTATATGGTCTAAAGCAGGCAAGTAGGCAATGGAATAAGACTTTGGACATTCATTTGAAAAACATGCATTGCATACAATCGAAATATGATCAATGCATTTACTTCAAAATTGATGATGACGAAATAACTATCATTGGAACATATGTTGATGATATTATCATCGCCTCAAACGCAGAAGGATCTATTTCGCTTATTAAAGAAAAGCTTAGCTCAAGCTTTGAAATAAAAGATCTTGGAAAACCGACTCTATGTGTAGGGTTAGAAATTAAGAAGAATACTGAATTTTTATCCATTAATCAAACACGTTTAATTAATAACTTAGTTTTAAAGCATAAAATGAATAATTCAAAACCTGTTTACATACCTATGCAGGCTAAATTAAAACTACAAAAGGAACCATCGATTCCTGGTGAGCGGATTGCGGATTGAAATTTTAAAATACCAAGAGCTTATGGGGTCACTGATGCACTTATCAGTTTTCAGTCGCCCTGAATTTTCATTCAGCGTTAGCAATTTAGCTCAGTTTTCACAAAGTCCTCGGAAGCAGCACTGGAATGCAGCAATGCAACTCCTTCAGTATCTGAACACAACTATAAACATGCTTAGAATTGAGTTTCGAAAAACTGGGTCTCCACTTATAGGCTTCGTAGATGCTAGCTGGGCTGAAGATGTTAACGATCGTAAATCTCAAAGTGGTTTTTGTTTTACACTTGCAGGTGGAGCTATCAGCTGGGAGTCAAAGAAGCAGCGGACAGTGGCAACCTCTAGTGCCGAAGCAGAATACATTGCATTGACTGAAGCATCAAAAGAAGCTTACTCCCTTCGTTTTTTACTGGAAGAGCTGAAACTTGGATGTCGCGAACCCATTGACATCTACTGCGATAACCAGAGCGCACAGCATATCGCAAAGTATGGAGGAAAGTACTCGATAACCAAACATATACACTACAAGTATCATTTCGTGAAAGAAGAAATAGAACAAGGAGTTGTTAATTTAAAGTATCTACCAACCGAAAAAATGGTCGCGGATGCTCTTACAAAAGCTGTTCCTAAGAATAAACATTTGCTTTGTTTTCAACAATATTAAGGAGGAGTGTTAAAATATTGTACTGAATTAATTATGCACTGAATTCCAAATTGAAAATACACTATTTTGTTAACAACTTAATCAATATTAAACTTGTCAAATGTAAAGCTCATGTAATTTTTGCATTCTCTTTTAACTTCCTTTTATGTTAATCTCTCACTTTTTCCTCAACCATTGTAAAGAAAGGAACTTATTTTCTGAATAAATCTTTTTTAATAATCGACATCTTGTTCTACAATCTTTTAATTATTTTAACAGAAATATAATCAACTAACATATTCTGCATATACTAGCCACTTACTTGGTTGCAATCTTGAAGTATTTTTGAAACTCCGAACGTTAACCCTTCTCGTAAAGCTTATTCTAACGAAGAATCCCCAGTATATTTATATGAATACATAAGTTTTTCGCCATCAACACGTAATTTAACAGTTTCTTAATAGATAGTTTTTCTTTAATTCTATTTCCCTGTGGAATATTTTCTAATTTCTGTCTTTTCTTATCTTAATAACGTCCCTGTGCAGGGACGGGTTAGAATATTCCTGCAGCGCCTCCCCGCTTGTCGTAAAAGGCGACTAAAGGAGTAAATACATCTAGGCCACAAACAGCAAGGTGAACCTAGCGACACGTAACACCTATAAACTTTTCCAAAAGTGTGCATGCCAGTCCCTGGGTTGGCACGACTGGAGATCACCGGTGCCGTAAAAGAGAGATCAAATACAAAACTGGAGCATGCACACGTCGATACTTACAACGGATTTTGTGAATTCAAGCATTATGGAAGTACTCGTCCAAAATGACACTACCCCGCCAGGCACTACCATTGTTACACATGGTACTGATCCTGGACCGAGCAGCAATGCTCGGGTCAGAGCTAGACGGATTCCGGGGGCTAGCAAAGTAATGCCGCAGATTATACAAAATCTGAGAGTTGCGAGTTGGAACGTTGGCAGTATGACAGGTCGAAGCTTCGAGTTGGAAGAGATGATGAAAAGAAGGCGAGTGGACATCTTATGTGTTCAAGAAACAAAATGGCGAAACACGGGAAACAGGGCCCGTTTCTTGGATACGAGGACAAAAAACTATAAGATGTTCTACTATGGAACGGAAAAGGGTAAAAACGGAATCGGAATCATCCTTGCAAAACATCTATTAGGCAGCGTATTGACCATTTCGAAATCCAGCGACCGTTTGATGTCCCTTAAATTGGTGATTAAAGGAAAGTTGTGGAATATTGTCACTGCATATGCTCCCCAAATTGGATGTGAGCAGGTACAAAAAGATGCATTTTGGCTAGACTTTCACAATCTACTTAAGGACATCCCAAAGGAAGAGTTTTTGTTTGTGGGCGGAGATTTGAACGGACATGTCGGGAAGACAAACGAAGACTATGAAGATTGCCATGGAGGCCTCGGATACGGCACCAGGAACCCTCCTGGTGAAGACATCCTGAGCATGTGCAAAACATACGGTCTTATCGTGCTAAATACCATGTTCGTCAAACAAAGCCGACACCTGGTCACTTACAGCAGTGGTGGAAATGAAACCCAGATTGATTACCATTTGGTATCTAGTTTCATGAAACCCCGGGTAAAAGATTGCAAAGTGATACTAGGAGAAGCGATCGCCCACCAACACCGTCTCCTACTGACAGAATTTTTTATGGAGACAGTGAACGACAACAAACATACAAAAACTTTTGGGAAGATCAAATGGTATAATCTGGATAAGGAAAAAGGCGAAGCTTTTATTTCGAATATGCAAAACTTTCTGTATAACAACACCGATATAGTTCGAAATGAAGAGAGTACAGCACAAAGTATGTGGGATCTCCTACAGAGAACTTGCAAGGAAAAAGCCAAAACACTGTTAGGGGTTTCAAAAGGACACAACCAACAAGGCAAAGAAACATGGTGGTGGAATGATGAAGCTAAATCAGTTATAAGTAAAAAGAAAATGGCTTTCAAGGCTTGGTCGAAGTGCCCCTCTAATGATACAGAGCAAAAGTCACGCCTCGAAGTGGAATATAGAAACTGCAAGAAAGAAGCGAAGAAGAAGTGCGCCCAAATTCAAGCAAAGAATACAGAAAACCTGTATCGGGAGCTGGATGAAATTTCTACCCCGACAGCTGGTGCTATTCAAGAGCTACGGCAAAACACGAATAAGGGCGCAACTATCTTTAAAATAGCCGCTCAAAGAAGAAGAAATGCCCAGGAGATTTGTTCGCCAAAGTTCATTAACAATGTTCAAGGCCAACTACTTGTGGAAGACAACGAAATTCTTCACAGGTGGCGACAGTATTGTGACGGACTTCTAAACGAACAATTTCCAAGGCTATACTTTCCAATAGCTTCACCTAACTTAAGCGAAGTATCCGACGTCACAGTCGAAGAAGTTATTGAGGCGGTAAAATACTCCAAAAAGGGAAAAGCTGTTGGCCCAGACGAAATACCCTCAGAGTTTTGGAAAAAGATGGGAGATATCGGGTTTAGATGGCTCATGATTCTTGTCTCCAAACTTATACGAGGTGATCGCATGCCTAATCAATGGAGGGAAAGTTACCTTCTTCCAATTTATAAAGGAAAGGGTGATACTCGAAGCTGTGATAATTACCGTTCGATTAAGCTGATGTCACACACCATGAAGATCGTTGAGCGAGTCTTGGGTAGCCGACTGCGAAAAATAATTAGGCTATCTGATGACCAGTGCGGGTTTGTCGGGGGTAAGTCAACCACGGATGCAATCCAGAGTATAAGAATAATTATGGAAAAACATCGGGATTCTTTGGAGGATTTGCATGTCGTATTGGTTGATTTTGAAAAAGCATTCGATCGGCAACCACGAGATCTAATATGGGTGGCCCTCAGGCAACGAGGAGTTCCAGAAACCTATGTGCGGATAATTATGGACATGTATGATGGAGCAGTTACTAAAGTAAGATGCGCAGCTGGAGTCACCGAAGAATTCGAAATCACAGTAGGTGTACACCAGGGAAGTGTCTTGAGTCCCCTGCTCTTTATTACAGTTCTTGATTACCTGCTTGAAGGCAAAGTGACGGATCCAAAAGTACATCAGTTATTCTTTGCTGACGATGGAGCCATCATAAGTGAAGACCCGATATCCCTACAACGAGCACTTGACGTATGGGTGGATGTTCTAGAAGGAAGTGGGTACCGCATAAGCGCGAAAAAGACAGAATACCTATGCTGCCCATTTTCTGATCCACACAGGCCTACTCCAGACATTTATTTGAATGGAGTAGTGCTTCCCAAGTGTGAAAAGTTTAAATATCTGGGGTCTATGATAAATAACGAAGCTACTTGTGATGACGATATCAATCATCGCGTAAGCGTAGGGTGGATGAAGTGGCGGGAAAATTCTGCTATCTTCTGTGACCGAAAAATGCCCCCTAAGCTGAAAGGAAAGCTCTACACTTCAGTTGTGCGTCCAGCACTCACATACGGTTCACAATGTTGGACAATGTACAAAAAGTATGAGAGTAAGCTTACGGCAGCTGAGATGAAGATGCTTCGTATGACAGCAGGAGTTACAAAGCTTGATCGAATTAGAAGTACGAAGATCCGAGGAAGCCTTCATGTTAAGAATACCATTTCCCAAAAAATTGAACACGACCGACTCAGTTGGTATTGCCATGTTCAAAGGAGAGATCCTGAGAACCCCGTCAAAAAGGCAATATCATACAACGTTCCAATTCGGAATAAAAAGAAAGGTAGGCCTAAACACTCCTGGTACAAACAAATGCAAAAACACCAGCATTCAGTTGGCCTCAGAAATGGAACAATACAAAACCGGGAGGCTTACCGCCGATTTCTGAGGTCAACCCGGCGAACCCCACAGGCGGATCACTAGTGTGAAGCAGATACGTGGGAGAGTTATGATCCCCTCGACATCGAGATCATAACAGCGCCGAAGAAAAGGAAGAAGAAGAATAACGATCATTGAAAAGCTAGGTACATATTTAGTTTCTGAGTAATTCCTATATTTGTAATTTATTAGTCAACGGCCTTGGCTTCGACTTCGATGAAAGTATCGTTTCCCATCAATCAGCGAAATCAAGCATCATTGTGCGTGGTTAGTACTTAGATGTGGTACCGTTCAAATACCAACCGTGTGCTGTTAACATGTGTTTCTTCTGTTCTTAAGTTGCTAGTGCTTTCAGTGCAATATGTAATGTAATGTAATGTAATTTAGTAACTCCTTATAAATGTAGGTATCTCCATAAACCTATACTTAATCCAAGAGCAATATTCCATGTACAGTTGATAAATGAACTGTATAAATAAATAAATACTTTAGCTGTAAAGAGGTTATCAGGTTGAGAGAGTTAAGCTTCCGATGCTACAAAACAAACTCCACTGAGAAAAACAGGAAAAAGTTCAGGCAAGCGAGGAAAACCTGCTAGGCTCATATTCAAATACCAAAGCTCTTACGTGACCAAAATCTACGTCAAAAAATACTACCATTGTCCCAAAGGTAGGTGGTCAGTTGTAAAAAAAAAAATTAAAAACTCTTGTAAGTCATAGTTTCCAACACTCGTTGAAAATAACCCTGCCTTTGTTAGCTCGTAAGAAAAAGTTAATTTGCTTGGAACGCAGTTTATAGCAAGTTCGACTTTGTCCACATAGTGTTATGACTAAGAAGTATCTCCAAGAACGAAAACTCTTTAGTGACTGGCAATATATCTTTCCGAAAAATAGGTCCACTGATCGCACATCTCACCAAAAAGTGAAACCAATCCTTTCATAATTTTGAAGAAACAAAGACAATTGAACTTGATATTACTTATAGCCTTTTCACACCGAGCCGAAAACACGGTTTTCGCCAAAAAATCGGTTTTCGTCGAAAACCTGCATCGAAAACACAAGTTTTCCCATACATTTTTGTGAACTACAAGTTTTCGTTTTTGACAAGTTTTTGATAAAACCTCTCGAAAACCAGTTGAAATTGAGAGATGATGTAAGCAAACACACCTAATGAAAAATTCAAAGCTCAATTGAAATGAAATGAAAACATTCAAATACCAATCAGACATAAAAAAAAAACATCTGACAGCTACTGAGAAGAAAAATGTACGACAGTAAGTGTCAAAATAATTCAAATGACAAACGAAAACTTGTAAATATTTGGTGTGAACACTTTTTGAGGTTTCGAAAACTTTTAGCCGAAAACCGGGTTTTCGGCTCGGTGTGAAAAGGCTATTAAGCATTTGATAGTT
Organism: Chrysotoxum bicinctum; assembly: GCA_911387755.1. Classification (NCBI taxonomy): domain Eukaryota; kingdom Metazoa; phylum Arthropoda; class Insecta; order Diptera; family Syrphidae; genus Chrysotoxum; species Chrysotoxum bicinctum. Next base: position 4,729,015 of record OU426991.1, read on the forward strand.
TGGCACGTAGTTTTTTTATGGAAAATGCATGCATTTGGTATCCATGAGTCTCTTCTTCGTTGGCTTAGAAATTACCTTCTGATCTCTCAATTCGAGTTGCTCTGGACTGTTTTAAGTCTGATATTCATAAAATTAGTGATGGTGTGTCCCATCCCAATTCTCCGTTTTGTCTCCGGCACTCTTCATTATCTTCATAAAGGATCTCTTGTCTGAAACTTCTAACACCTCATTGTTTCGGTGACGACATCACCCTCAGCTTTTTATATTCATTCAAGCTGTTCTTCGTTTGTGGAATTGAATCGATAGCGTATGTTAAGCTCATTATATTCCGATCTCGACAGCATATGAAATATTTAAAACCGTTGTGTTTAGAAAACACAAAACTATCTTTTGTCGGCCAGCGAAATATACCACCCATGCCATTATCCATAAAAAGCGCTTGTATCAAAGAACAAAGAAATACAAAATCTTTCCATAGTTGGTATATATTTACATAAATGTTAACGAACATCTCATATGGAGTGATTATATTTTCGACGCATGTAAAAATGCAGCGAAATTTTTAGGTTTTCTTAATAGATGCATGCACTTGGTTTCCCCTTCTAATCTGGCTACGATCTATAAAATATACATCCAAAAAACTTGAGTATAATTCTCATATAGGCTGTTGCTTTAATTATTCATTTGAACCTGTTGGAACTATGCCTTGATACTTCTTATAGGAGACACATCCATTGCGGAACTTTTGTTTTAACCGTCGTAACGTTTCTTGTCTTTGTTTTATTGCTTTTCCTATCAACAATGCTAAAATAAAATACCTCATTGCATTCCTCGCCTCAAACAATTCCGCCGAAATACTCGTCTAGCTGTGGGAATGCTTATCACTTAACCCTAGAGCCTAATTTCGGACGTACTTTCAAATATAGACGTTCTTTCTTTAACCGCATTACTTGGCCCTTCGGATTGTTCCCCCTCATTGTGATATACAGGCTTTCAAGACCAATGTGCATCAACATCCCCTATTAAATCCTCGTCACTTTACCAAAACGTTCGCACTGAGTTCACCCTAATATTATGTGGATAGTCATAATTCCTTGAGTGTGTGTAAATTATAAAAAATAACCATGATAACGAAAACGAGTAAAGTTCGTGCCGGAATTTCATCCGTTTGTTGTTCTGCTACAACCTATGCGTAGGATTAGATTTTCTTCAAATATTTTGTTTTCGGTTTTTTAGCTCGAAAATAGAAAGTCTTCTTTTTCTAAAAAAAAATTGTGTGTACTGACGTACGCGCTCTAGAAGTAATACTTCTTTTCCCAAAAGCTCTGTAAGATTCCTTTCAGTGCTTTTCGAAAACATAAAAAAATAACATGCACGACTGGGTCGCACGAACTTGCTCCTATGTAATAGTCTAAGAATTTCAAAAATGAATGTTATTAGAAAAAACTGTTCACAAGCATAAAATTAATTTTTTAAATGACTAAAACAACTTCTTTAGTAATTGGAGGTAAAAGTAGGATGCCATGTGATTCAAGCAAATATAAATGTTTGTGCAAGAACAAAAATTATAAGTCCTTGGAGTGGTTTCTTAAAAAAATAAGCTTTTATGTAAAAAAATTTTAAAACATTTTTAAGAAAAAATTTTGGTACGCCAATTTAAAGGTTTTATTATTGTTCGAACAAAACTTAAATTTACAAAAAAATATACTGAGCTGTTTTCGAGATATTGAATTTTCCAAAAAAAAGAGATTTTTTAAAAAAAAAAAAAATATTTTTCTTAAAGTTTTGAAATGCAAAGTTGTTTAAACTTTTTAGAAGCTTCTCTCTAAAAAATTCTATTAAAATCCGTTATGCTGATAATGAGAAATTCAAAATTTTAAAAAATACTTCTATGGTAGGTACCGTCAGTAATATCTTGTTTTCAATTTTTTTTTTAAATTGTAGATCTTAAAAATTAATCGAAAGAAAAAAAATATAAGCAAAATTCTCGGAACCGTTTAGAAAAATACGATTTTTGAAAACCATTTTTTAACATTTGTATGGAGGGTACCGTTATTTTTAGATAAAATAAATTTCTTTTTCTCATATCTTGTAGACTATATTAAAAAAACTTTTATTTATAAAGTTTTAAAAAAATCGATCATGGGATTTTCGAAATATTGAGTTTTCAAAAAAAAAATTGAATTTTTTTTTAAAAATCCAAAAAAAATATTTTTGGAAAATTTTAATTCACAATAATATTCAAACTATTGGAGACCTTTAGCAGAAAAAAAAATGATCAAAATCCATCGTACCGTTTTTGAGAAAATCAAAGACCAAAAATATGGTTCCAAGGGGGGTACCAAAAATAAGAATTTTTTGGAAATTTTTTTTCAATCATTACCTAGCTTTAACTCAATGAAATTTTTTAAATTTTTTTTAAGAAAATCTGTCAGACAGTTTTTGAGAAAAAAAAAATATTTATAAAATTTCGAAAAAAATTTTAACCGTTATTTTTGGTCATAACAAAAATAGAAAAAAACGTCCGGGGGAAAAAATTAAAACCCATATCTACCAAGTTTGAAGAAAATCGGCCAAGCCGTTTAGGCTGTAGTCGAACCGACAGACAGACAGACAGACAGACAGAAAGACAGAATTACCAGACCCACTTTTTTGGGCTTCGCTATCATCGTAATGTCAACTTTGATCAAAATCTCGAGTTCGATTTTTTTTACGAATGCATAACTTGCCTTATAGTAACTATAAGTCGCAAGTAAAAATCAATTTAAAAGTAGTCTTGTAAATTGCAAGATATCAAAACCTTCTAAATACATTTCCTTGAAATATTTCTTCGGATTGAAAATGATCTAGGAAGTTTAAATTGGAACTCAAAACTGTTTCAATTATACAAATGGCGCAATTACATAAGTTTGGAATGACCAGTTTGGCCTATCTGCCGATTTCTTGAATTTATTAAGTAGATCAAGAAAATCATGAAAAGTTGAGCAAATTGGATGGCGCTCTTTTTGAAGCGCAGATACCGCTTTTTTGACGAATAGATGACGCTGTTTATGGCGCACATATGGCGCTTTTTGACGCACATGATTACTAGGCACATCATAAATCGTGAAAGGACACTGACGTCTAAGATATCATAATTTCAGTACTAGCCGTTTCTTAGTGCAGTTTTATCATCGCTTAAATTTGTCAGATGGTGACATTGAAATCTAATTGAAAACGACAAACAGAAGTTTTTATAATTACATATGTCCGATTCGAAATGTTAAGAGAGCACGAAACGAGAGGGAGACATGATTCACTTTCACCTTTTCGTTGTTATAAAATTGTTCCGCAATTCCTTAGGCCTGGTGCGTGAATTCAATTTTTATTTTCGCAACTGTTTGTTTGAAACATATGGTAAATATATAGTAAAATAAAACATTCATTGTGTTCGAGCCAAAGGATTTTAAAATTGTTTGGCCACATGATTCCTTGAAAAAAAGCTTTTATTGTCTGTTTTTTTTAAATGAAATTATGTTTTTAATTCACTCAGAAAAAAAAGTTGTAATTTCAAGAACTTTATACTTTGGGTCAACAACTTTCGTAGGTTAAAATGAACCCAACAACTTACAATTCTTGTAACAAGAACGCAAGTGTTAGCTACTAAGCAAGAACTCTTATTCTTGATTTAAGAATGAAAATTGTCAAAATTCCAAGAATAGAAATTGTTGTTACAAGAACGCATTATTGGTGAATTTCAACAACTAAAATCGTAATAACAAGAACCTGATTGTTAAAACGCCAACAATTAAAATTCTTACTGCAAGAACGTATTGTTAACTAAATTTAAGAATTAATTGTTGGTTCAATAAAAAAAAATAGTCAACAATTTATGAAATACTATTTTCATTAATTTTTGACTATTGTTATTCTTTCCAACTTTTCAACAATGTAGGTATATTATTCACCTGAGGTTACATTTTTGTCTTTTAAACGAAGAATTAATTTTTAAATTTTGTTAACGACGCGTTCTTGAAGTACCTATGACTTGATTCAAATGTTTTAAATTTCTCTGCATTTTGAAAGTAGAATCCATTCACTGAAAAATATAAAAGAACTATTTGCAAATAAAGAAAAACACTTAGAATTCAGAAACTTAAAGTATTTATTTCATTTCAATTCGTAAAATAACATACAATATTTCTTACATAAAAGATAACTAAAATCGAACAACTTCTTCTGAACTGTTGAGAGTGACACTCCTTACACACTTCGAAAAATTTACAATATTTTTAATATAGAAGCAGTTTACAGGATCTTTTATTTGAAATGACTGAACATTTTCTAAGAATAAACTTTTATGTAATTGGCATATCAAAAAAAAATTTTTACAGAATCCAAATATATTTTTAATATCTTTGGTGTTGAGTTTACGTATTTAACAAAATTATTGACTCTAAGAAAGATACAACTAAAAAAAAAAGACTGCCTACTTGCATCCCTATAGAAAAACCAGTACAAAGATTTTCATAATTATGGCAATTCACTAAGGTCTATGGGACAAGAAAAATAAGTTTTGTATGTTTATATGTGATAATTGAAGGGAACTTTTAAGACATAAGGTGTAGGGAACATTGATTCTAGAATTCCTTCAATTTAATGTCAACTATTTTTATAAATTTCACCAAATGCTGATAAACTTCATCTGAATTTGGAATCAGATCTCCAATAATGAGTTAAATGAAATTTAAAATTGTTTTCATTTCCGCTGCGTTCATCTTTATGGTTGAACTTTTGATCTGGCTTGCATCAATTGGGCGACTTATGTTAACAATGTAATGAGAATCGTAACGAAACATCTTTTTTCTATAATTATTGAAAGCGTCTAAGGAAGAAATACTTTTTATGAAAATTTTAATAATTCTTTTTTTTCTTACTTTGTCCAGAAATCATCGAGAGATGGATGCCTCTGTCGTAAAATTGTGCTAGACTTGACAATGGAATTGTGCGTGCGTCACTTAATAAAACTTGCTTTTTCTAAATAGTTTGTACTTACATTATTATCTGCTCTCCATTTGTTTAAACAATATCGAAACTTTATTCTTTCTGCAAGCAACTCTCTTTTGTTGAAAATATTCTCGATTTCGTGTGAATCAATCATTTTCAAAAGATCTAGGGATGCAATATGGCACTCTTCTAATGCGGATTTTCCATCGAAGGACAATCCCCAACTTAAAAATAGTTCAAGGATTTCACGGTTAATGTTTTTAATCACTGTTTGTTCACATTTATCACCACTTTCCATTATAGTTATGTTTTGTAGTTAATTTAAATTTCTTAATTTTAGCCACGTTGCACTGTCGCTGGGCCACACTGACACAAACTCCGATTTGTGCAAAGCAACAGTTTGACAGTTAGCTTTGTCTTATTTTAAGAATAAGGTTGTCGTGTCAACAATTTATTTCTTGTTCCAAGAACTAGTTGTTAACAGCTTAACATTTTGTTGATAAACGTCAAGAATGCGTTTTTAAAATAACAGTTAAATTGTGACAACACGATCGACCAACAAAAAAATAACATTTTAGATTCTTAAGTCAACAACTTTCATATTTGACACCTTAAGAATAAATTGTTAAATCAAAAATTCGGTCGTTGATAGGTTCAATTGTCTTCAAAAATATTTAAGGCAAGAATTTAATTGTTAAACTAACAATTTTTCGGTTTTTAAAAAATTTTAAAATATTAAGCATTTGATTTTAACAATTTCTTTCTTAAGCTAAGAATTAAATTGTTAGAAGAATAACAACCCGTTGTTGTGCCAACAACTTTTTGTTGCTCTAACAATTTTGAGCTCACAATGATTTAAAAACTCAAAATTCTTGGTTTAACAACTTTTTTTTTTCTGAGTGGTTTGTAGGTTAGTTGTTGTGGTTTTTTTCATTAAAAGAACATTCTCTTTCGGCGACAAAAGGTGTTTTTAAAATGTTTTAAATAACTTCTAACAAAGTTCGAACAATAATTGTAAGAACCATGTCGCTGCCTTTGACGGGTAGCGTGTCGTTTCGACATGTCACAGACATAAAAGGGAAAAGAAGTTTTACTTCAAAAAAATCCGGCCCAGAATTTTATTAACAAATTTTTTTCTTAAATTACCTAAAAACTTGTTGGCGATAAAATGATTTTAACTGTTTTCGTATTGTGTTCAGAAATTTTCAAATATTTTCTTTTGTTTTATTTCTAGACAAAAACTGAATATTTTTCGAAAAGTATTTGGTAATCTTTTTTTTTTAATGAATTTCAGGTTTTGAACATTTTTGTCTATTAAGATTCCAAGCCTCTTGACCATAAGAGCAGGTACGTGTGATCTAGTCGTTCATTTTTTTTATATTTTCTTATGTTGTCGAGATACGAGTATCTCAGCATTTTCATTGAATTTATTAAGCCAACGACCAAAGCGACTTTTAAGCTAACGTGATCATGTCTCCCAGGAAGCAGATATACGACAACCAAACAGGAAAATCACAATGACTGGAGGGGTGGGAGAAAAGGGGGGATAAGGAAGCTCTGTGTGTCTTTCGTCTTTCATCTAACTTGCACCTTGCTATGAGCTATACGAGTGTAGGTACCTAGTATTGATCATCATTCATATGTAGGGCTACCTTGATGTGATAATAAAAAAGTCACAACAAAAATTATTTTTTTTTAATACCTAAAGGTATAGACCATGTCAACGGCCTAGGCTTTGATGAAAGCATCGCTTCTCATCGATCAGCGAAATCAAGCATAGTTGTGCGTAGTTAGTACTTGGATGGGTGGACAGTTGAGCACAATCCAATCATTATTATCTGGACAGAGGTGATGAACATTATCAACATTTTATACTCCCCACATTGCCTTAGTTAGTGTGTAGCAGTGGCGTGGCGTCCATATAACACGATTCCTATCGTCTTCCCTTTTAGAAAATCCACAAATAACACAATCTACCAAATAAATATCGAATAAGTTTAAGTTTTCCATTCTGCTTCTCGTTTGTATCTTATACTTTATCCAAACACATTCCACAATCCACAACCAACATTAACCAAGAGAGTCACAAAAATACTCTGACATAAACTTTTCAATCACCGTCTTATTTATTTGTTTTATATCCCTTTCTTCCCCAAGCATTGTGTTTCGGATCCTCTTTGTTCAACATCCGCTTTTATATTCAAAAAATAAGACGCTACATTCCGTCTTATAAAATTTTCGATGTTTACCAGTAGGAGTTGGAATTATTTGTATTTTATTCTCCCTTTAGCAATTAGCATTGCATTTCAGTAGGAAGATAATACATTGCAGGATTTCAGGTGCTCGCCTTTTTTCAATCTTGTGTAAGAAATAAGACGGTGTTCTTCGACTTATTTTTTTTTCTTTAATAGATACGTCATATAAATGTAAATATGGCATGTGGGTATTATTGATTCTTGATTTTGAATTTGATGTTGATTTGCATGCTAATGTAAAATGCTTTAATTTTTCTCTCTCGTGATAGTTTATAATATACACGATTGATATTTTTGCAAAATTTACTGTGATAATTTTAAATTATGAAATAAATCATGGTAGAATATATGGCAATTTGTCAGCAGTGTAAATTAAGCATATCGCTGAAGATCACTTCTGGTCAAATTAAATGCATTTGCTTTTTTTTTAATAGGAATTTAAATTTAGATTCAATTGGCATTCAATAAAAGACTGTGTTGCACAGGTTCAATAACTTCAAATAAATTGAAAAGTCAATTTGAACTTAATTAAAAATAGTGAAAAGTTAGACGTTAAAGTGAAAATTTAATTCCTTTTATTATCCACTATATTGATAAAAAAAAATTTTTGCTTTTTAATTTTAGTGCAGTTCTAGATTTTGTTTTTTGTCTTTGATAAATGTAGATTGCTGTTTAACAAATTACCTATCGGAGAAACCAAATAATTTTAGTAAGGATAGTTGATAGTTTATATTTTATCCTTTTTTCGTTTACACACCAGGGATTTCAATCCCAGATCGAAATTTTTTTGTTTAGTGTGCGTGTTTCATGAATACATGTAAATCCCTCTTGATACATAGTATCGCGGCTGTAATTAAATCTGAAATTAAAACATAAATCATAGAAGCCGGGTTCGTGTCGATTATGATCGACGAAACATCAGATTTGAGTGCCACTGGGTGCCATATTTCGGTTCTTGTCAGAGAATGGAATACACGATAGAGATCTTGTATTTTTGACGTTAGGGCGAGTCTTAATGCAGATGAGTTGTCCCATCATATATTAAATATTCTTGATACATATGATTGCAAGGAAAAGTTAATAGAAAATTCCTAGGAAGGTGCCGCAGTTATGTCCGACGAAGGGGGTGGTGTCTAAAAGGAGGTCCTTTTTTATTATGTTTTAAGCTCGTTGTTGATTGAAATATTAATGTCTTGAAATATAAAAAATATAGCTCCACATTTTTTGCTAAGTCAATGTGGAATGCATTTGTAGATACCATATCCCTACTAGAAATGTTGTTTTTAAGGTTCTAAGATTTTTTTTTCATTTTTACAGATGACAAAATTTTATAACGTCTTCCCATTTAAAATTATCCACGCCACGCCATTGGTGTGTAGTACGTCTCAATGTTGACGTGTTGAAAATAACTTCAGAATAATTGGTGTACTCTGTTTCATCATGCTATTCCTGTCATCTGAGCAAGTCAACTTAGAAATAAAAAACACTGAAGAAAAACAAAACACAGTGATTAATTCCACAAATATAAACATTATACATTATACAGCAGACTTTTGTCATACTTTTGTTCATTCGAGAGAACTTTGTTGATGTCTATACCAATTTTAGTCGGGTTGGGTTCGGCTCAACAAAAGTTGATTGGCGCTGTTGATCAGCTCGTCTATACTTCTCTATTTATTGATCAGCAATGTTGATTTCCCATATTCCATTGCTTATAGTTGATCGAAATTTTGGATGAGCACAATTCCAGCTTCGCGTAATGTAATTGGAAGAGTAAGACTGCGTTTATGCTGTCATCAAGAAAGGACACACACAACCACATAGACAGCTATAATTTTGAAAAAGTCTATTACTATACAAAACACATAAAGAAACATAGGATAAGGAACTTCGTTTATCTAGTGTACAGGTTCAACATAGGATAAGGAACTTCGTTTATCTAGTGTACAGGTTCTACAGTTTACTTAGAAAATAAAAGGAATAACAACTATTACCTTTGGCTATGAAAGCTTTTTTAACTTTTCATTAAACCCTCCGTAGTCGAAAAAGTGTTTCTTTTTAATAGGTATAAATCTAGGATTACTTTGAAAATCTCTTGAAGGTAGCCCTGGTAGTGTTGTGATGAGTGTTCCTTTTTTGTTTTTATTTTTAAATCGAGAACTTTAAATTGAACCGGGCAACCGGAAATCCAGGGAACAGGTGCCCACTGCAAATGATATGCACCGGAGCCTAGCAAATGGTGTTTTCAGAACTTGTTGCACGCGTTTACAATTTAGCTAAGGATCTTGCTTGCAGCTCCCCTCTCGGATTTATGTTGTCTCTTTTCTTTTTTTTTCTGTGCGTGTTGATTATAGGGTGACATGGCAGACGCGGACAGCGGAGTAGAGCTGATCAGAGCAGAGCGTAGCACTTCTATGGCCTGGTTTATTTTTGATTAACATGCGAAATGCAAAATGCGGATGCAAGCAAAATCCCCCAGAAATTGGTCGTAAAGTCGTCTTCTTCGATCTCTTCGTCTTGGTCTGCGTCTTCGGCGACGGCGGCGTCGGAGTAATAGCACAGAGCGTATACGCACCTAGATAGTTTGACTATTAAATTTTTGCGGGCTTTGAACCGCTTATGATGATAATCTAATGGTGCGTGGTGCAGGAAGAGAGGAACATCAGTTGAAGATTATTATGATGAGGATGAGCATGAGGATGCTGATAATGGACACGAGGTTTCTAGAGTTGAAAATAATGTAAAGTGTAAAATATGAAAAGCAAAAATATTGCACATTTGTTTGTGTTGTCTGAATGTTGAAACTTGCAACTTGCAAGAATATAATCTCTCTGCACTATGCTCTTGAGATATGACGTGTGTGTACGTTCCGATCATTTTATTAGAGACAAAATCTAGTTTTAGTTCTATACCAACAGTTTTTGTTCATACCTAGGTATATCTTTCAGGACCAGATTGACAAGGTTTTCAAATTAAAATCGTAGAATAAGTTATGGATGAAAATATTTAGAAGGTTGGTCTAATCCTAAGGTTAATTAATATTAAACTTAGGATAAATTGAGTGCACTTTTTGAAATATTTCAGGTCAATGTCATATTTCATATGATTTGAATTCTCTCAAATTATAGGTAATTAGCTCAGCTTTTTACAGCAGCTGTTTTGTAGTCGTATTTTAATTTACTTAATTAACGAATCCTTTAAGCGGTATAAAATAAGAATTTTATAATAATAAATGTGAGATCGTTTACATAGATTATTGCATAGATTTTGTACAGTTAATTGATTAAAAGGACAGCTACTTGCACCCTAGTTATAAGATCTACTATATTGGAATGAAAATACGGATGTGCCTTTGCTCTCTCAATTAAAATTAAAATTAATCTTACTTGTTTTTATAAAGCTCGAATTTATTTCGTCTTCCACATCCCACTAAAAGTCATCAATGTGTATAAAATTTTAATGAAATCAAATCGCCTAAAAAATAAAAATACAAAAGAAAACTTACACATTGTTGCTCGTTGCATCTTTTGTTCTGAGTGAGAGTTATGTACGAGTAGCTGTGTTTGTTCATATTGGGTATTTTCTGCAGTATTTTTGATGTGTAAACATCTTTTCCGGCGGTAGAGTGAATCGAAAACGTGGGTAAAACTTGTAACCCGTTACGGTTACACGTTACGGTTACACGTTACGGTCACACGTTACGGTTACACGTTCCGTGCAGCAAACTACCTTACCGACAATTGAAATTTAACACCATGTTTCCATTGGAAATATTGCATACTTACGACATCGTGTTTACATTGGAAACTGAGTACTGCAATCTCGATTTTATTACTTTCCATTGCTGGCTAGAACTAAATTCAACCCCCTAACGAAAGATTAAATGTTTTTTAAAGAAATCCACTTCACGTTAGTGATGGACAATTAAATTTTATTTTATGCTCCCAAAAATGTATTTTCAGAGTTGACATTAAATAAAATGTACGATTGGGTCGCACGAACTTTCTCTTATGTATTTGCAAAATCGTCGTTTTAACCTAGTTTCATTGTAAAACAGCTTTAATATCGTACTAATTCGACTAAAATTTTGCATCTTTGTCTTTCCAAAAAAAATTTGGAATTTTGTTTCTAAATACAAAAAAAAATAATACTCAAACTTTTGAGGAGCTTTAGCATAAAAAAAACGATCAAAATCGGTTGTACCGTTTACAAAAAAATCAAAAACTTAAAAAAATGTTCCAAAAACCATTTAAAATGTTGTTCAGGGCAATCAGTTGACATCTACAACGAAATATTCTCGATACGTCAAAATTTAATTTTCCCTTATATCTGTCATACCATATAATTATTTTAATTATCGAATTAAATATTCTTTATTATATCAAATTATACTTTTGGCATTCACTATATCAAAATATAGATCGTTCTCCATCTCTCAAGCCATGAACTGAAAGATGACTACGAACTTCAATGGATTAAAAAAATTAGGTTTTACCACTTATAATTCCATTACAAGGTGGAAATGATGTCAATCGGTTTATAAATCTCTGACGAAGGGAGTAAGATAGAGTACAGAAACCTTAAAAAAAATTAAAGGATTGGTTTGATTTTGATAAGATGAACGTTCCATCCAGTGGCTTGTCAAAAAAAAAAAGTTTTGACATTTTCGCTGCATGATAAGTACGAGTATATTTGTTGGCGGCGTTAAGCCATGTACATGTACATTGTTCAAATGCATGACAAGCACGTGCAAGTCTATTATTTCAGTGGCAAGAGGACGTTGCCCTTTGTGAGTTTTTTTTCTGTAAAATTTTGTTTTTACGAATTTCTTTGAGATTTTTTTTAAATTTTATCCGAGTACCTAATTTGTTTTATTTTGTCTGTCTATTTCATCATATAATTTTCGTTTGCTGTTTTAATATTTTAATCAGTGCTTATTATGTTGTGCTGTGTTCTCATCTCTTCGACGTACTATACGCAAATGAACCAATAAATGCATGATCAATCATCAATCTTGCATATACAATATTTCTATGCATTACGCTTGACTGAAAGGATTTGGATTTTTCTTCAAGCCTACATCCGATCTATATGTGTGACTTTTTCAATAATACACTTACACGAATGCTTGTCATGCATTTGAACAATGTATATCTAGCTTTAAACGCAATTGCTGAGGTTGAGAAAAAGGCGGAGTTATTGTTCATTCTTCTTCTTTGTGGTTTTCTTTTTTTATATTTGGCGTTCGCTCAGTGAAATTCACTTAACTGAGTAGAGTAACGGGTGCGAAAAGATGTCTCCTTTTTGCATGAACAAAGTTAACTTACTACGCTGTGTTTAAAAGCACTGATTCACTCGAAATTAAGCCAAAAGAGAAACAGAGATTAAAATCGGATTCGTAAAAAACAGTCTATTTTTTGTCAGATAGGTAACATCTCTGTTTGAATATAAGTGTAAAAAGCAACATTCCTGTTTAAACATAAGTCAAACAAACTTAACGTTACGCAGCGGAGTCAGGGCCGGACAAGCTATACGTGCACGCTGTGCAAATGCGCAGGGCGCTGAACTCAAAAGGCGCCTTGGGCAAGCGTTTAAAGCTCATATTGGTATTTATTATATAACTAACAGCTAATTCTGAATTTAAAGACAGATATACATTATACATATATATATAGATACATATCTACTTTTCCAAAAATAAGTCGATGTTTAATTTCCTATACACACCCCCATTCCCACAGTAAAAAAAACTACATCACAAAATCTTTACAAAGTGCACAATTTTGTTCGCTTAACAACAGATACCTACATACCTATTTGCTATTTTTCTCTTTATCAATCCACTGTTACGTTATTCTTCACATTCACCATCGCTTGTATGAGTGAAGGCATTTATTTTATTTTGTTATCCCTCCCCTATGCAGTGTAACATAAAACAGAATTTCAACAGCAAATACAGACAGTTAACAGTTTGCAAGTTGATAACATGAGCACGATGCCAATTATTCTATATGAAATCGAAGTCAGCAATGTTACTCAAACAGAAATTCTGAGGTACAAAATTCATACTCAGTGCGCAGAATTAAAAGTTGCGTCTAGGAATTTAAACTCTTCCGGTTGAGTGTTTCTTGTACTGTTTTAGTTTGGCACTGGCCTCTGTTTATGAGTGAAATTTTATCACTGCCGTGTGTCGAGAATGAGACAAAGGGTTGAAATATGGAAATACTTGAGTGATGATGATGCGATGATCAATGTTGAGGTTTGTCGTTAATGAGTGAATCTGTTTTATTCAATTTCTCCTTTTCTCTATTTTTTTGTTCTTGCCAGTTATTGTTTACATTTAAAAAGGGATTTTTTGACTGGTCTAATTACTTTATTAACTTCCCATAGGCATAGGGAGTTATTTGTCTATGTATTATGGTAAAAAAAACTCAAAACAAAAGAAAGGATAGGGAATCTATATTTACAATGAAACTTGCTACGCTACTATTCCAGTAGTTGAGTATAGTGTATACGAGTATGTATAAGGTTATGATAATGGTTCAAACATGAAAGGAAAAGAGGCTGGTGTTCAAAACAAAATTAAGTGTCTTGAACCAAGAGCTTATTTTGTTCAGGCTGCTTGCATTCCCTTTGGTTGTTGTTGGTTTTTAATTATTCAGCTTGCTGTTCATTGGAAACTGTTAAGTTTTTTGACATTGCTCAATGCATATAAAACTTTGTATCAGGTTCAACAATGCGTTGGGACATACATATATACAAAAAAAGTGTGAGTACCAGGACTCACGGTTAAGATGTGTAAACATCAACGTTTGTCCGAGTGCCGAATTTTTGTTATCGAACGTACCCAACGAACATACAATGGAATCGTACTAGTTTGTGACTTTAGATTTATTCAAATGAAAGCCACTATTTTTCCCACAATTTATCCCTTCCACTTATACTTAGATCCAAAAATATGTCTACATAGCTGAACATAACGCTTTCAACCTAAACACATGTATTTTTGCACCATGTCCTTTAAAAGCGATTTGAAATAATCAACTATTTTGTTGTCTTTACTTATTTCTAGTAAAATAATTATTTCGGAACGAGTCCAAACACATTTTTCTTGTTCATTTTCCATTATTACTTGTGTTTAGGATACTTTTAATGTAATAATCAAAAAAATTATAAAGTGAATTTAAGATTAATGGGATCAAAAACACTAGTTAACAACTAAAACCGAATAACAACATAAAAAATTGTGTCGACGAACTATTTCGATCCTTTTTTACACGCCATGTCGGCATACCACATCGATTCCCAAAGTTCGCACTGTCGTGTCGACACTTATTCATTTCACACGACCCAAAAACCTTATCGACAATATGCTTCGATGAAGTATTTCGTGACATGTGTTAGGAGCACTGATCTCTATAATACACTGGATAGCGCATTCCCTACATTGTATAACAGATTTTTTGACTCCAATTGAAGATGACAGATGGTGGGCAGCTTCATAATTTGACGTCTTCTTTTCACAAAAAAAAATATTTTGACATGAGAAAGAGGAAAACAAATGTGACTGCACTTGTTTATGCGGGAAACAGATTGACCCATCAACTTCAACAGCAACTTTAAGGCTAGGCGCATACATTCAATTTTTAGTTTCGTAACTGCTTAGTTTCGAGCAACTTAATAGTTTGTGTTTTGGCACAAACTAACGATTGCCTAAAATGAGTTCGCTATTTTGTATAACATATAATTATTTGCACCTGCGCGGACATTCAACCAAATAGTTCATCTCTTTTCTATAAGCAACCAAACAGTTGTTCAACTAAAAGTTGAATGTGCGTGCCTAGTCTAATATCAACGAAAACTTCAACAACTCGAACAGCGTTTTTGACAGCATATAATCAAAATAAATTCAAATGCGAAATGATTTTGCCGTACATTTAACGATAAAAATTAACGTAAATTGCGTCAATGTATACCACTTGCACAATTTGTCGTACTAAAATTTATTTGGTTTTAGCAATTCTTCCATTGTCAAAACCAAAATAAATAGACGAATCAAAAAGATGGTTGTTACATTTTCATTTAAGTGTTAATAATACTGACAAATTTCGCCTCAAAAGTTGGTAGCATTTGCACAGCGACATCGAATTTAGGATTAAGGTCTAACGTTAATGTCGAAGTTGCTGTGTTAGGCTAGGCGCGCACATTCAACTTTTAGTTGAACAACTGTTTGGTTGCTTTTAGAAAAGAGATGAACTATTTGGTTGAATGTCCAAAAGACTGGTAAGCACAGTAATCTTTTCATTTATTCAGCTGTTGGCGTTGCTGTTGCTGTTCTTATGTGTTGTTGTGATCGTAAAGAAAAATTCTAAATTATTGACATTTTGTTTTATTTTCTGTATTTAAATCTTTTACATTTATTTGAACGCGTTTTAAAATTGATGTTGCCCTTTGTATCCTCGTTTCGGTTTTTCTTTTACCCTCGTTCTTTTCTTTTTGTTGGTTCGTTGGCTCCCTTCTTCGTTAATTTGTTTTCTGTCTGTTGGCTGCCATGGTTGGGACTGTTCGTAATTTTGTTTGTTTTCACATTTAATGTCATTAAAGTTTCGTCGTCAACATTCCACCCCCCGTGAACTCCTAAAGGGATTCACTGAATTTCAAAGCGGCTAGCTTTATGGCAGGTCGACGTAATATTCCTCTGGTAGTACGGACTTCTGCACTGCGAACTTGGCCATCTGGAGCTGTAAAAACTCGAGTAATAACTCCTTTCTGCCACTGGCTTCGTGCTTGAGTATCATCACAAATGATGACTAGTTGTCCTTGTTGCAATGGAGCAACCTCTTGATTCCATTTTGAACGTAGCAGCAGATGAGGCAAATATTCTAACGTCCATCTTTTCCACAGTCTATCTTTAAGATTTTGTGCGATTCTCCACTGCTTTCTTAAACAAACTCGATCTTCTTCTCTGCCTGGTGTTTGAGTTGAGTTGAGACAGCCAAGGAGGAAATGATTTGGCGTCAATGGTTCATCTTCTTCCGTAGTAAGTGGTAGATCCGTTAAAGGCCGACTATTGATGATATTTTCAGCCTCTATCAAAACACTTCGGAATGTCTCCAGCTTTGGTGCTTCCTCCCTTAAGACCTTATACAACAATCGCTTGACACATTGAATAAGGCGTTCCCAGCAACCACCAGCACTTGGGTTTGCCGGGCAGTTGAACACCCACTCTATATTCGCTGCCGAAATGTTCTGCTGAATCCGGTCTAGGTCAAAAAGTCGATTCTTCTTTTTTAACTCTTTTTGAGCACCGACAAAATTAGTGCCATTATCACTACGAATTTTAACTGGGGCCCCACGACGGTTCACGAAATTCCTTAGACACAGTAAAAAGGAATCTGTAGACAAGTTCTCCGCAACTTCTAGATGTACAGCACGCGTTGTGAGGCACGTGAACAGGGCGACCCAACGTTTTTCTCTTCGTCTTCCAATGGCAACATGGAATGGTCCACAATAGTCTATCCCACAATAACTAAATGGGCGCATATATGGGGTAAGACGATCTGGTGGCAATTGGCCCATCAATGGTGGATCTGGCGTGGCTTTAGAGATTATGCATTGAGAACATTTCTTCTTAACTGCTTTCAAAACGGCGGAAGCGTGTGGCAACCAGAATCTCTGCCGCATCTCGTTGATTATTAAACGATCATTTTGATGATGATACTTTTCGTGAAAATGAGACATAATGAGTCGTGACACTGGATGATCTTGAGGTATAATTATCGGGCGTCTTGCAGAAAAGGGAAGACAATATGCGGCATCAATTCTCCCCTTGACTCTTAATAATCCCTCTTCGTCTAGATATGGTGTCAGTTGATAGATACTGCTGGATTTGTTCAGTTTTTTCAAAGCTCGCAGATTGGCGATCTCATTCCCAAAGACCTCTTGTTGGACTTGACCACAGATGAACTTTTCTGCCGCTGTAAGCTCGAAAGCTGTAAGTACCCCTTTCCTTCTATTAGACTCGTTTTCTTTTCTTATACGAGTGTTGTTGACAAACCGATATATCCATGCGACGAACCGGAGCAGTCTTAAATAGATTGAGAAATTAGCATAATTGATAAAGGCCTCACCTGTGTTTTTCAACAATATGACTCGGGCTGGTAGTTCTTCTGCGACACAATTTTCGGAACCCAAAATGTTCGCTTCTTCTGGCCAGGATTGTTCATCTTGAAGTAGAAAATCTGGTCCCATTATCCATTTAGAGAATGGATCAAAGTTTGGAGGTAAGCGAGCACGAGTCGCATCATCAGCAGCGTTTAGTTCTGTTGGCAACCATCTCCATTGCGATGATGTTGTACTGCTAAGAATTTCAGCTACTCTACAAGCTACAAATTGTTTATATCTTCTTGTTGTTGATCGAATCCAGAGCACGGTAGTTTTCGAATCACTCCAAAATATGACACGGGTCAATCGAAAGTCGTGACAATTTTCTATAGATGTAGCAAGACGGCTACCCAGAACTGCTGCTTGCAGCTCAAGACGGGGAATTGTCATTCCTTTTTGTGGAGCACATCTTGTTTTGGCAGCGACAAAGGCTATTTGAATTTCTTGTCCTCTTTTAATTCGGAAATACCCAACGGCTGCATATGCATATGAACTTGAATCCACGAATATATGCAGTTGAATTTCATCGGCAGTATTCAACAAAGTTGAGTAACATCGTTGGACAGCAAAATTCTTTACCTCTTCGAACTCTTTCCACCAAGCATTCCATTGAACACATAATTGATACGGCAGGCACTCATCCCAACCTATTTGTTCTTTCCAAGTGGATTGCATCAACAATTTGACGAATATCATAAAATTTGCCAGAAAACCAAAGGGATCAAATACAGCCATTATTATTCCAAGCATTTCCCTTTTTGTGGGCGGCCTTTTCATTTCCAGAACATCTTTTGGAATCTTGTGAAATTTAAACTGGAACTCGAATGTGTCATTGTTGGTATTCCAAAACATTCCTAATATTTTATCTGTGGTACTCTGACGTTCCATATTAACCTGTTCTTCTAATAATATATTGTCTATGTTCAATCTTCTTTGAAGTTGTTTACAATTTGACACAAAATTTCGCAACCGAAATCCAGCGAGATTATTAATTTTGATTGCTTCTAAAATGACTTCTTCTGCTTCTCGTTCAGAATCGAAGCTTGAAACTAGATCATCGACATAAGTGCTCTCAATCACAGCTTTCGCCCCTCTCGGCATGTCAGTAGAATATTTGGTGGCGTTAACATTTTTCACATATTCCGCGCAACAAGGGGAGCAAATAGCACCAAAAATCATTGAAGTCATTGAATATATTTGAATAGTGTTACTGGAGTCTCCGTCCCGCCATAAGAAACGTTGTGAGTTCTGGTCAACAGCTCTAATTTTTACCTGAGAGAACATCTCCTGAATATCACCTGCAACAGCTACAGTTCCTTGACGAAATTTATGAATTATGACTACAAGAGGCTGAGCATGTTCTGGTCCTTTCAAAAGAGTCGAATTTAGTGATACACCAGACGTCGCAGCCGCGGCATCAAAGACTATCCGTATTTTGTTCGGTTTATTGGGATTGACTACCCCAAAATGTGGAAGATACCAGATCGTCGGGCTTTCAGTTTCAGCTTCTGTTGGCGAAAGGAGCTTTGCGTACCCTTTGATGATATATTTGTTCATTTCAGCTCTATAAGAGTCGGCATATGTTTGGTTCTTATTCATTTTGGCTTCAATATTAAACAGACGCTGCTTTGCCATAGTGAAACTCGATGAAGTTGGTAGCTCCGGATGATCTTTACGCCACAAAAGACCAGTTTCATAATGTTGTCCTATCTTTTTTGTAGTTTCCACAAGAATTTGTTTTGATCGCATATCATCGTCAGATTCCAAGACCACATTGTCTTTCACACCAAAATTTTCAATGAGAAAATATTCTTCTACTAGTTTCTCAATCTTTTGTAGCACTTCAGGGCGGCGAACATGAAGTACCCGTGGCTGGGCATCCACAACTGCATTAATTGGGCCATATGTTACCCAACCTAATTTCGTCCTAGCTGCAATGGGCTTTTCTGGGCCGTTCTCGACGATATCCTTATGAACTCCTAGGTAGCAATTATCTAGGCCAATAAGAAGCACTGGCTTTGCATTCTTATAGTTGACGATTGGTACCTCCTTCATGTGGTCATAATCCTCTTTTTTAAATGACTGGATTGGCAAGTTAAGATTATGGACTGTGTGTACGTTACTTAAGTTATAAATTTCGGCATCGTTATTCTGTCCCTTAATATAAAACTTTACTTTTTTGGATGGTTCTGTTGTTGTTTTATCACCGTACCATTGCAGAGTAAGTGGAAGGCTGTGTCCTCTCAGTCCCAAAGTAGTAGCGATGTTTTCTTCCAATAACGTAACAGATGACCCTTCATCAAACATGGCATGGGCGGTAACGCTCCCGAGTGGTCCTGAAAGTACTACGGGGATAATCTTGAACAACTGACTGCATTGTGAATCGTGGCGGCAGTTTAAAACTAATTGAGGCTCACTTGTTAAAGGTCTTGATTCTTGGTGCAACATCTGATGGTGTAATCGAGTACATCCATTGATACCACAAGGTTTCCTACGAATGCAATTGGTCAAATTATGCCCCTTTTGTAAGCACGAGAAGCAAAGACGATTTTGTTTTACCAGATTCCATTTGTTGTTCACGTCGAGAGCGTTAAATTGTTGGCATTCGCTTAGCCTATGTTGTTGACTACAATGGATACACAAGTTTTGCACCCGCTCGGGCTCAGTATTATGCAATACTCTTCGGGACAATTCAGATGATGTAGTTAGACGGCTTTGACTTGCGTTAGCGTGTTGGCGATAAAGTGTCGGTGATGGCTGACTGACTATGAAATTGTTGATGTTTTTAATAGGCATTAGGCTAACTACTCGCGCAAGATCTTTAATCCACTCTGCAAATGTTTCTAAAGTTGGGTATGGTAAAATGGTAGCCGCATGTTTCGCCCATTCATACTGTTTTGACGGGGGCAATTTATTTATGATTTCACGAAGTAAAGTTGGATTTGCAAGTTGATGTGCACAGTTTGCGGATTTAAAAAATGCAACCATATTTCGAACTCGGTTTGACAGTGGGAGGATCTGTTCTAAATGATTTTCACTAATATGTGTGAATTGTTGCACCTTAGTTAACTGCGCATCAACAAGCAGGTCTGGACGTCCAAAGTTAAAATGAAGTTCCTCAATAATATGGGGCAAGTTGTCCGCATATAGAAGCATGGATGAAACTGATTCCTTGGCATTGCCCTTCAACGCCCTTTGTAAACGCATGACATTTTGACGATCGCTATATCCAAATTCAATGGTGGTATCCTTATAGTTGGCGAAGAACAGCGGCCATTCTTCAGGATCACCACTAAATGGTGGCAAGGGATATAGATTGGCGGCAGCATCGTCGACAAATGTTGTGACACGTCTGGCAATAGAGGTTGTTTGTTCGGGTGGTGAAGGAATTGTTGTGAAATGATCAAAATTTGGTGCACTCGGAGATGTTTGCTGTAGCTGGTTTGGCATAGATATTTGTTGAGCTATATATGTCGGATTGGACACAAATGATTTTGGCGGCATTGGATGTGTTGCTACAGAAGATGACAGTGTTGACGTATTGGTGTTTTGAAGCAATTTTTCGGTAGGAGACACAACTGGTAGCTGCTGAGACACTGGTGGAGGCGAAAATGATGAAGAGACTGGCGGCAGAGGTGATGTCATATCGATAAAGACAGGCAGCCCCGTTGGAGCGGCAGACGACAGCTGCTGAGACGTTGAAGCTTTAATGATATTGTTGGCATTTACTTTCACTTGAAGTTGTTGCAATTGATTTTGACTTCGAGATGTTTCATTACGCAACTCTTCAACTGAACTTCGCAATGTATTTATCCCTGCAATGATTGAAGTGAACTGTTCACTAGAAATGCATACCTGTGTATGCAATGGTGATGGCGTATCCATCTCCACCACAGTGTTATCCAGTTCATCCTCTGAGTTTTCATTTGGCTTGTGTACGCCAAATGGTTTGTCGTCCATATTGTTTTAAAAAATGAATTCAAAATAATAAGGAAATTTTACAAAATGGCGTCGGTGGCGTCTCTTTGATTGCAGAAACGAATTGATTCGAAAATATATTTTGTGATTAAGTTTATACAAATCGAGGCAACAATTTTAAAAACTAATGTTGTGATCGTAAAGAAAAATTCTAAATTATTGACATTTTGTTTTATTTTCTGTATTTAAATCTTTTACATTTATTTGAACGCGTTTTAAAATTGATGTTGCCCTTTGTATCCTCGTTTCGGTTTTTCTTTTACCCTCGTTCTTTTCTTTTTGTTGGTTCGTTGGCTCCCTTCTTCGTTAATTTGTTTTCTGTCTGTTGGCTGCCATGGTTGGGACTGTTCGTAATTTTGTTTGTTTTCACATTTAATGTCATTAAAGTTTCGTCGTCAACATGTGTGTTGAACAATTGAAATGCATTGGTTCTAAATTAATGGCGGCCGCTGTTGCTGTTGACGGTGCTGTTGCTAGTTCAATCCGTTCCGCGCTTTATGATGCTGTTTTAGATGTTATACAGTTATACTGTTATACGGCACCGTGGGCAGCTTCATAATATAACAATGTTCAAATGGAGTCAACTTTTTTGGATGAATGCGCTATCCAGTGTATTATAGAGATCAGTGGTTAGGAGTAAGTGGACTCCGCTACGTAACGTTTCTCTTTTGGCTTCCTTTCGAGTGCATCTGTGCTTTTAAACACAGCGATTTTTAATATGAGTTAACTTTGTTCATGCGAAAATGAGTCATCTCTTCGCACTCCTTACTCTACTCAGTTAAGCGAATTGCACTGAGCGAACGCTAAATATAAAAAAAGAAAACCACAAAGAAGAATGAACGATAACTCCGCATTTTTCTCAGCAATTTTAAGTGTATTAGTGAAAAAGTCACACGTATAGATTGGAGGTAGGCTTGAAGAAAAATCAAAATCTTTTCAATCTAGCGTACTGCATAGAAATATTTTGTATGCAAGGTTGATGATTGATCATGTATTTATTGGTTCATTTGCGTATATTACGTTGAAGAGATGAGAACACAGCACAGCATAAGCACTGATTAAAATATTAAAACAGCAAACGAAAATTGTATGATAAAATGGACAGACAAAATAAAACAAATTACTCGGATAAAATTACAAAAATCTCAAAGAAATTCGTAAAAACAAAATTTTGCTGAAAAAAAACCACAAAGTGCAACGTTCTCTCGCCACTGAAATAATGGACTTGTACGTGCTTTTCATGCATTTGAACAATGTATATCTGGCTTAACGCCGCCAACAAATATACTTGTCATGCAGCGAAAAAGTCAAAACTTTTTTTTTGACAAACCACTAGATGGAGCGTTCACCTTATCAAAATCAAACCAATCCTTTAACTTTTTTTTAGGTTTCTGTACTTTATCTTACTCCCTCGGATTTACAAACCGATTGACATCATTCCCACCTTGTAATGGAATTATAAGTGGCATTTTTAAAGTTCAACTCTGAAAATGCATTTTTTGCGAGCATAAAATAAAATGTTATCGTCCGTCAATAACGTGAAGTGGATTATTTAAGACATTAAATGAACCCGCTATGAAATTTTACACCAGTTGATTTGTCTTTCGTCTTTTTCACATATTTAGGCCTATTCGACGAGATCTTTTATTCTTCTATTCTGTTATTCTGCTATGAATTTCCATACAAATGTTTGAGCTGTCAACAAATCTTTTATGAATTTTAATTTTGGTATTCAGCACGCTAAAATCTGTTATAAAATCTGCTAAGAAAACTTTTATGAACTGTCAGACGTTCGAACATAGAAAAAATCTTTTACGAATAGCATTTTTAGTGTTCAGCATGCAGCATGCCAAAATCTGTTATGAAATCTGTAAGGCTAGGCGCGCACATTCAATTTTTAGTTGCACAACTGTTTGGTAGCTTATAGAAAACAGATGAAATACTTAGTTGAATGTCCGCGCAGGTGCATATAATTATATGTTACACAAAATAGCCTTAGGCTAGGCGCGCACATTCAATTTTTAGTTTCGCAACTGCTTGGTTCGAGCAACTTAAAGTTTGTGTTTTGATACAAACTAAGCGATTGCCTAAAATGAGTTCGCTATTCTGTGTAACATATAATCATATGCACCTGCGCGGACATTCAACTAAATAGTTCATCTGTTTTCTATAAGCAACCAAACAGTTGTGCAACTAAAAATTGAATGTGCGCGCAGTCATTTAGTTTGTGTCAAAACACAAACTATTTAGTTGCTCGAACCAAGCAGTTTCAAAACTAAAAATTGAATGTGCGCGCCCAGCCTAAGAGTTTTTACTTTTTTCTTTGTCATCCATTTAAATTATGTCAGATGAAATATTTTACATAATCACAGCTGATTACGATAACAGATTTAGTCCAGTTTTATAACAGATCTCGTTTTCGAAGTAGCACAAAAGGCCAGGCACGCACATTCAATTTTTAGTTTTGCAACTGTTTAGTTGCTAAAATGAAACATATGGGCTTACATGGGACAACGCGCACTTAAAGCAAATCGATTCGAGCAACTAAAAAGTTTGTGTTTTGACACAAACTAAACGATTGCCTAAATTTAATTCGTAATAGTTGAGCTGTTTTCCATAAGCGCAAAAGAGAAAAGAGTGTGAGCGTGAGTAAAGAGTGCGCGGTTCTCTTTCAACTGGTGATTAAACTATTTGATTTCGATCACAGTTGCCAGTGCGCGACTAGCCTAACAGACTTTTATAAAAGTTCGAACTTCTGAATAACAATCATAAAAGATCTTTTAAGGTTGAAATCTTTTATGATTCATAACAGAAAATCTATAGCAGAATAACAAATGTGGCAGAATAGGCCTAATTAGTCGAGAGGTGAAGAAATGTTGAGGAATTGAATTAAGTTCTAGCCAGCAATGGAAAGTAATAAAATCGAGATTTCAGTACTCAAAGTCTCCAATGTAAACACGATGTCGTAAGTACGCAATATTTACAATGTAAACATGGTGTTACAGTCTTGTGCAAATTAATTGGGACAAACAAATTTTCAAATGAATTTGGTAGTAGACTTTGATTTTTGCGGTAACTTTTTGAATATTTTGGTAAGTGCTCCATGAATTAGTTTTATTTAAATATTTCTGTTGACTTTTAGGTAGGTCGCATTTTTTCTAAGGGTTTTGAAAAGAATGGCATTATTTTTGAAATCATATTACTAGGTACTCTGTTTATCAATATTTCGGCTTCAAGAAAAATATGGATATCTCGGTGGAAAACAGAGCAAAAGTCATCGCCTTACATGAACATACAGAAAAAACCATTAGGGAGATATCGATTACTGTAGATGTAGCAAAATCAAGCGTCGGTAGGATAATTGCATTGCACAATGGAACAGGATCAGTTGAAACACAGAGAAAGGGCAAATGTGGTCGAAAACGGAAAACAACGGCCAATGACGACAAAATGTTGGTCCGAAACAGCGTCGTAAATCCTGGAAAAACAAGTGGTGAGCTTCAAAGGGACTTGGAGACAGCTGGAGTACATGTGGATTCATCAACAGTTCGAAGGCGTCTTCTAGAAGTGGGCCGAAAGGCTCGAAGACCATTAAGGAAACAGCTTTTGACGGACGCTATGTGCAAAAAAAATATTAAGATGGGCCAAAACGCATTAGGATTGGACTGCAGAGGGCTGGGAAAGAGTAATTTTCTCGGACGAGAGCCATTTCGAGGTCCAAGGATACAGGGTAAGTGTCGTGAGGAAAAGTGACAAAGAAAAACTCCGACCTGAACATATCGTCCAAGCCCCTAAACACCCGCCAAAAGTTATGTTTTGGGGTTGTTTCACGTCTGAGGGTCCTGGAAGCTTAAAGCCCATCGAAAGCATGATAAACAGCGCCAAGTATGCGTATGTCTTAACGCATTTGCTCCTTCCTACTATCCAAAGACGAACTTCGATGCAGGAAACCATTTTTCAGCAAGATCTTGCTCCGTGTTACACGTCCAAAAAAATGAAGCTATTCTTCGCGGAGAAAAATATTAAGGTGCTTCAGTGGTCTGGCAACTCACCTGATCTCAATCCGCTTGAGAATCTATGGGTTATTATAAAAGCGAGGCTCAGGAAAAAAGACTGTACGACTAAAAACAAACTCATTTCGGCAATTTTTGAGGTATGGTTCCACGACCAACAAATGAAAAATATATGCGAGAAGTTAATTTCTTCAATGCCGAAGATAGTTGAAGAACTCATAGATGCTTAAGGGGGGCATATAAAGTACTAATTTCATATTTTTATACTTATTTATAAACATTATTCAAAATAAATGAAAAAAATGCTTAAAAATCTGCTTGTCCCAATTAATTTGCACAAGACTGTAAATGCAATCGTCGGTAAGGCAGATTGCTACACGGAACGTGTAACCGTAACGTGTAGCCGTAACGGGTTACACGGGACGTATAAGTTTTACACACGTTTTCGATTCACTCTACCGCCGGGAAAGATGTTTACACATCAAAAATTTCACTGGTTTGACCTTAAAACCCCTTTCTCAAACCAGATGGGAGTAGAATAAATGCTTTAAAACCATTCAAAAAAATCTTAGAAGCTATAATATAAAGCTCTTATTGAAATATCTGAGGCTGGAAACGTTGAGAATAGAAACATGCTGTCATTAGGCAGTAAAATTTTATTTTCAAGTTTATATGTTGCATATTAATCTAGTTTGATATTTAAAAAAAAAATTATGGCGCAAGATTTTAAATTTGAATTAGTACGATGCTAAAGCTGTTTTAGTATGATACTAGGTTAAAACAATAATTTTAATCGAATATAGCTACTCTACCCTTTTATTAAAGTTAAAATCATCGAATACCTACTTTATTTTTTTAGTATTGCGCTAGGTTCGTATGACTCTGACATTTGCAGACATCAAAAAAGGTTCGTGTACTTATTTTTTTACACGAAATATCGTTGTTTTAGGTGTGTTCACCTAAGCCATAGCTCTAAATCTATAAATACCATCACATCTTCCTCAAATAACAGTTTTTTGAAACTAAAATTAATAAAAAACTACTTAAGGACCCCAAAGACTCAGGAAAGATAAGTTGACTAGTCAATCATGGCTATAGAGAAAGAGCTTGTCAAGTCATTATATTATGATGATCTGGTAGCTGAGTTTGCTAAAACAGAAGCCAGAAAAGTTAATATAGCCGGTTCTATTTATTTTTATTAAAATAATAATCTTATTATTATTTCCTACATGAACAACAATTAATGAATTATTTATTTGTATGTTGCTATGTTTTTGAATTAGTTTTTAAATATTTTTTACTTCAAAAAAATACTTTTTACTTTTTTCAGTTCCTTAATTTTTGTGATATACCTATTTTTTGACTATTATTTTTGTGATATATTTTTAATAAAAATCATATTTATTTTAATTAAATATAAGTATTATCCAGGAATAGGCCTCTTGGGGATCCCTCGTTAAAAAAAACGCATTGCAAAGGGTACCCCTTGGGTAATGAGGAAATGACTTTTTCTGCCAATCCAATCCAAATGAGAGGCGCCACTGATAAAGCTTGCGCAGGGCTCTAATTTAGCTCGGGCCGGTCCTGCCTAAAAATAAAGGTACCCACCACCATACAAATGCAAAAAAAAATTGTTTTTGAAAATCCGAAAATTTTGATAAAATTTTTTTTATTTTTACGATCTATAATTTAATAAAAAAAATACTAAAATTAATACATTAGATACTGACTGTACCTACCATGAATCGTTTTTTCGAATTTTGAATTTCTCATTATAGGCAGAATTGATTTGAATGAAATTTTTCATGGAAAAGCTTTTAAAAAGTTTAAAAACATTACATTTCAAAATTCGTTATCTCAAAAACGGCTCAATATTTTTTTTGGAAATTAATTTTTTATTCGTACAATAATAAATACTACAAGTTGGCGTTACAAATTTTTTTTCTTAAAAATGTTTTAAGAATTTTGTAGATATTTCTTAAGAAAGGACTACGACTTATAATTTTTGTTCTTGCATAAACTAATATTTGCTTGAATCACATGGCATCCTGTTTGTAACTCCAAATACTAAAATAGTTGTTTTATTAATTTAAAAAAAGAATTTGAATGCTTATGAACAGTTTTTCTCTAATAACATTAAATTTTGAAATTCTTAGTCTTTTAAATAAAAGCAATTTCGTACGAACAGGTTACACATTTCATTTTTGTGAAAGTTACAGTGTCCTTATATGTTCGTAAAACTCTTTTTCGTATGATTGCAAAAGTACAACAAGTTATGACTTTACGTATTAATATATTCCGGATTTAGTTTAGTGGAACTTATTATAATTCTATTTTTAGGTATACACTTATGAAATCACTTACACTCTTTTTCTTCTTGTTGCATTAATGATATTATATGAACCAAATAATGGCCTCGATCACAGGGCCTGTAATAAAAGTCTAGGTATGTTTAAAAATTAATTCCGGAAAAAAATGCACAAAAGGGAAGTACCAAACACGCCCTCGTAGAGAATATTTTCTAACATTATTCAAATTTGCCAAATAGGTATTCGTTGCAACATCCTTACGATATTTTGTTTTTGCGATTGGCTGTATAAAATTGTTCCAAAAGTCAATATCCCTAACAGCCAATATTGTATAGTTATAACATATTTATGTTAATAACAATAATTTTAATTGAATTAGTAAGATGCTTAAGCTGTTTTAGTATGATACTAGGTTAATACAACGAATTTGCAAATTTTAATCGGATATAGCATCATACTTCTCTACCCTTTTATTAAAGTTAAAATCATCGAACACCTACTTTATTTTTTTAGTATCGTGCTAGCTTCATTATGACTCTTGGACATTTACAAATATCAAAAAAGGTTCGTGTACTTACTTTTTACACGAAATGTCATTGTTTTAGGTGTGTTCAGAAGCAATTTATTAAGAAAATTCTTTTAGTACGATACTAGTTAGAAAATGTTTAAGATTAAGAATGAGTTAGTAAACTACTATAAAGTTAGCAAATTGTTAAGTAGTATCATACTAATACATTAATAATAGGCTGTTTAAAATTTTGCGCCTATGTAATTAAAAAGTACCAAAAAATAACAAAAATTGACCTCGAGCCCACTTAAGGACAAACATAATTTTATTAACAAGTATGTACCTACAATATAGTAATAAAATAATATAATTATAAAAATCTCATACTTTTTACTAAAACCCCCTCCGAAATTATTTTCTGCGTCCGGTCCTGGATAGTGTAGACAGGAAAAACGATCTCAAATTCTTAATTTGCCTTGGCCTTGGGGAAAGTAGTATGAGAAAGTCAAAGGCTTTCGAGATTCTGCTGTGGGCGTTCTTTTGCGCTTGCAAGGTTCAATACAAATATATTTTGAGTAAAAAAATTTTTTTTCTTTATCATTTAAGGTCCAAAAATGTGTAAGAATTTTCTGGCGCTCGGATTCCGGGAAATATTTTGTACAATGGTTGCAAGACCTTGGCAGGCATCTCTCGTCCACTTTTCGATGTGTATGGCTTGCCTGTTTCCCTGAGCAGCACCTCTCTTTTCCAGCTTTATCGGCCTTTGCTTCGTGGCAAATTTGATCCCTTTACTGATCGCAGCGTAAAAGCAGCTGATTTTCACCAATTTGCAGTTCATGTCCAGTTCCATTTGAGTTAACGGCTTATGCTGGATTATTTTGCAGTGGATCCTCCGCATTATTAGCAGAACTACATATCTTGTAGAGGATCCTCTGTAGTTGGTTTGACGATCTCAGGTTGACTAGAGCTAGCAAATGCTCCTTCCTGCACATCATTCTCCTCTTCGTCAGAAGATGACAAATCATCCGGCTGATAATTTTTTTCTTAACTGAATCATCTCCAAAAAGGGATAGGCCATTATTACTTTCAAAATCACAAAGAGCATCGGCCATTGTTCTATAAGGTCTTTTTTCTTAATGCTCACACTGTGTCTCTGGCATATTAAGGGTATACAAACCCCTTGATGAAGGTGGTGACGACGGACGATCTGTCCGATTGAATTTATAGCAGTGTTCACGCTGAAAATCACACAGTTAAGAAATTCAAAATTTTGCATTATATTTGCATTGAAAATTGTTACCTTTTTCAATCAGCCATATTCTTAAATCGCACCGATCTTCACTCCACGAGAGCACGAAACCAACTGAATTTGTCGCAAGGTTTCAAGGTTTTTTACTGAACATTAATATATTAAATTGTAAAACTTTAACTTAAGGATTATATGTACTCGTATATGTTAGAAATTTGTTGGCACATAGGGGGCCTAACTTATAAGATGGCTTAAAATTAGGATTAAGATAAATTGGCTTGGTCTCGGATTGTTTAGACTGAATTTGTCGCGAAAGTTTTACTTCTATTTATACTTTTCAAGCTGACACTTCCTTAATACATGGATATAGAGCAAATAAGCACTGAAAATGTCACTCAGTTGTGATAATTGTGAAATGCGCTATATTCCATCTTCTGTGGATATGGGGCAGTTAAGCATTGAAATTATATTTCAGTTGCATTTTGCTCTATATCCAGGGCACTTCAGCATTAAATGAATGTTTTAAGAACTCTTCTACAAAGATTACCCCACGTAGTCAAGAACTATAATTTAAATAACCAAATTAAAAAAAAATAGTCGAAGTCCTTACTGATATGGTAGCATCAATCAGTTGTCTAATTGATGCATTTTCAAAAATAAATATTTTTTTTAATAAACTATCCTTAAGTCCAATCAAATAATTGTCAAACCGCCTAATTGTCTGATAAGGATGTGAGCCCCTGTTCCTATAACACTAGTTTACAAATTTTCGGTTTTTGGCGAGTACCTCAACAAAAAAGTATTTTCCAGACTAATTTTGGCTCTCTGAACACGAAAATGGCAATCATTTATTTTTCCAAAGAAGCGTTTTCGAGATATGACCAAAAAACGTGTTTTTCTGCTCCTTTTCCATGTATAAGCCTAATTCTCAAAAACGGTCAAACTAATTAACATATACTTTATAGTTTTGAACAGATATTTTGTTTGTCTTTCCAACAGTATACAACTTGTGTAAATCGGCCCAACAATCATCAAGAAAAAGCCGTTCAAAGTTTCAAAAACACAATTTTTTGCCGTTTTTTGAAAATCGCTTGTTTTAAGTCATTCCGTAAGGATAGAAAAAAAAATATTAAAAATAGTTTTAAGATCTCAGGTGAAAGATATTGTTTTTACAAAGCAAAAACGCACAATATCAATGAAATCGGATAATAAATGTGGAAGTTATAAGACATTACGTGAAGGCAGATCATTTCAGGTTTTTTCTTTTTTTCATAATTTTTATTGAAAATATGAAGTATGTTTACACTTCTTCTTTTATGTTTTATTCAACACGTTAAATACTAACGCAACAATCTTAAATTATATGATACTATTTACATAATAAAAAACTAAAAATACTTAAATCTATACTTTAAATTTAATTGTTAAAGATGAAGAACATATTCTTAAAACTGTGTGATTTTACGTTGTCATTAATTGAATGAATAAGAAAATAGTATTTATTGAAGACATTTATTAAGAGATTGAGAGGACTATTGGCGCCGTAGTTAGATCTACTGAAAATATTACAAAGAGGCAATTGCCTTCTTAAGCTAGAACGACTAACACTAAAATTCAATCTACAAAGAACCGATGGAGCTGTAACTGTTCCATTAACAATCCCCATAATAAAACAGAACTGTAAGTACTCACGATGACTTAGAAGGGATGGAAGATTTATTAGTTGAAGTCTATGTGTATAAGGTGGCAAATCAATAGTACTAGACCAAGGAAGAAAACGTAAACAAAATCTCATAAATCTTCTTTGAATACACTCTATTCTGTTGACATGAACCGCGTAATATGGGGCCCATACAATGCAACCATATTCCAGAATAGACCTAACAAATGAAACATACAGAATTTTAAGAACATAAGGATCACGAAAGTCACGAGCAAACCTTTTAATGAAACCAAGCATCTTATTAGCTTTTTTTATAATGCAATTGTAATGGTCCGTGAATGAAAGTTTTGAGTCCAATACCACACCGAGGTCAGCAAAACTTGACAGACTACACAAATGAGACGTGTTCAACATATAAGTATATGACAGAACATTGTGTTTGCGTGTAAAACGCATGGTTTTACACTTGTCAATATTTAAAGACAGACGATTAGTATTGCACCATTCCCAGAATTTTTGAAGATCTTTCTGTAAAAGTTCACAGTCAGCTACTGAGTCAATTTTTCGAAATATTTTCACGTCATCGGCATAAAATAAAGACATAGAGTTACTCAAAACAGAAGGAAGATCGTTAATAAATAAGACAAACAATAAAGGACCAAGATGACTACCTTGTGGTACACCCGAATTTACAAGAAACCATTTAGAACGTTCATTTTTAAACACGACACTATAAAATCTATTTTTAAGATACGAAGAAATCCATAAAATAAAGCGATTGTTAAGTCCAATGCTGCTTAGTTTCATAAGTAATATTTCATGATTAAGTTTGTCGAAAGCTTTACTGAAGTCAGTAAAAACACAATCTACTTGCTTATACTTTTCAAAGGCATCTAAGCAGAACGTTGTAAACTGTAGTAAATTTGTGACCGTAGATTTTTTTTTCACAAAACCATGCTGGTTTTCACATATAACAGAGGTACAGTGAAACGATAGAACATCACAGATAATGGATTCGAACAATTTAGGAATGACAGAAAGCTTAGCAATAGGTCTGTAGTTTGTTACTAATTTTTTTTGACCTTTCTTATGAATGGGAGTAAGAAATGCATTTTTCCAAATAGCGGGAAACGTTGAACTACTGATTGACATGTTGAAAAGCAAAAATAACGGGTATGACATATATATTGCACATTTTTTTCAAAATAAAAGACGGCAAGCCATCAGGGCCGGGACTAAAACACTCGTCTAACTTTTCGATATAGTCAAGAATAGTTGCTTCAGAAATTGCAAAATTTATCGAGTTAAGGTGTGAGAACTCATCAATTGGATAAGTTATATTCGAGTCATTTGTAGAAGCATTTTCGAAGGCACCTTGAAAGAAATCGGCAAACATGTTGGCTATAACCTCTGGGGAATGGCTAGTTGAATTATTATAACTCATATGTGCTGGGTAACCGTCAGATTTTCTTTTGGAATTAACATAATTCCAGAAGTTACGTGGATTAGATTTAAGTTCATTTTCTGTTTTAGATATAAAGCTTGTATAGAGAAAGTTAGAATAGTTTACAAATTCATCCCTTAAATTAATGTAACTATTAAGGGCTTCATCAGTTCTTGATAGATTGAATTTTATCCAAGCCTTGTTTCTTTTGTTTTTAAGCGTTTTTATATGCAGATCAAACCATGGCGGGCTGCTATTAAATACACGTTTTTTGCGCAAAGGAACGGTTTCTAAAAAGCAGACAAATAATATTTCATAAAAATGTTCAATCATATCGTCAAAATTAACATCGAAGAAAACAGAATCCCAGTTAATGTCATTAAGTAAATTAAACAATTGAGTAAAATTACATTTTTTAAAATTGAATTCATGCTTATCCTTACAAATATTAGATGAATGATAAATACTTAAGTTGAGAGAAATAGTTAATGCAGGATGGTGGCGATCTTCTTCTACAAGTGTTGTTTCACTCAATAATACTGCAGCATCAGAGTTGGAGACATCAGAGAAATATACAAGGTCCAAAGTTCTGCCAAATTGGTTACTAACTCCGTTTAATTGATCAAGACCAAAAGAAGCCATTCCGTCAATAACAAGAAACTCATTGCTGTTCGATTCGTCAACAGGTAGAAAGGCATCGCAATGAGTAGATTTTGACCATTTCAGGTGAGGTAGATTAAAATCTCCGATTATTAATAGTTCATCTGCGTCATCAATTTGTTCATGAATAGTTTCCAAACATTCAAATAGTTTATTATAAACGTCATTGTTCGAAGAGGGTGGGATGTAACAGGCAACCACATATATATGACCAGACAGGATTTTTATTTTCACACACAGAACTTCAACATCGGTATCCAAAAAATCATCGACAAGACTACAGAGAAAGTGGTTACGAACAGCAATTAACAAACCACCACCAACAGTAGCGGTGGGATCATGATGACGATCACGACGGTAAATTTGAAAGCTGGAGTTAAAAATTTCTGTATCCACAAAAGAGGAGTTTAGCCAAGTTTCGGTGAGAACAAGTACATCGTGGGGAATGTTGTTTATATTCTTGTAGACCTTATTGGTCTTTGTCCGAAGGCCGTTTACATTTTGGTAGTAAATTAATACTGGTTGAAGCTGCTCTGTTTGAGGTATGGCGTTGAATCTTTTCCATGATAGCAATATCCTGGTGGAATGTTTCACCTTGTTCATCGCTTTCGGCTCCTAAATTCGAGGGAAAAGTTTCCAAATGGCTGTGCAGGAAGTGCATTTTCAAAGACATGCGAACACCTGAAAGGAATACAAATATTTAAATTTTAGTTGTCAATAGAATTCATTGTTTTTGAAACACTAATTTGCTAAATACTCACCAATAGCATGAAATGTAATCATCATTTTTTCGATCAATTGACGATAGTTTGTACTTCTGTAGTTTCCCAAAAATCCATGAACTACGTCTTGAAAAGCATTCCATGCTCTTTTCTCGTTTGTTTTTAGACAATTCAAAAATCCGGTGTCACTAAACAATTTTTTTTATCTGTGGACCAACGAATATACCCGCCTTAATTTTTTCGGTCGACAGCTTGGGAAACTTTGTTTTCAAATATGTTAATCCTTTGTTTTCGAGATCTTTTGCCAAGGCTTTTACAAAATTTTTCATAATGCCGAGTTTTATGTGCAATGATGGAAGTATTACATTTTGTTTTTCAACAAGTGCTTTTTCAGCAACGTTGCTCTTTCCTACTACATGATTTTCACGAAGTGGCCAATTCCGTTGGATGAAATGCTTTTCATCTGCTCTGCTATCCCAAAAACACAGAAAACAGCAGTATTTTTTGTAGCCACCCTACAGGCCAGTAAGTAAAGCCACGACTTTTAAATCACAGCAGATTTTCCAGTTATAGGAATTGTATTTCACAAGTTGAAGAAGTTTTTCCATGGTCTTGTAGTCCTCTTTTACATTTGTGGAGTGACCAATCGGGATTGATGGTTTCGTGTTCCCTTTATGAAGTAAAACAGCCTTCACGCTATACTTGCTGCCGTCGATAAAAAGGCGCCCATCCTTAGCTTTGTGGTGTTCTGCAAATTCAGCAAATAATCCTGTCACATCATTGCAATAACAAAAGGCACCCGTTTTTGAATAATACCTTTCAAATTTCTTATTCCGATTTCTGTAATAAGTGACTTTTGTTTCTGCTTACAAGCAGTTAAATTCCTGCAATCTCGAAACTAGCAACTCAGACTTCTCTTAAGATAAGTTGAGATCACGGCATAAATCATTGAGTTGGAATTGATTAAATAGCTTTAGTTTTGGACTTTCAATTTGCAAACTGCTGATGATACTGGAACTCAAATCTGATACTTCTCCGGCTGTTAGTTTTGTTCCTGGTGGTTCTTGTTTTGGATACCGAGAAGAATGTGGCGCCGTCTTTGTTACTGATTGTACTTCGGGATAAAAAGCTTTCCGAAATTTCCCTCCTTGTATTTTAGTTAAGCA
The DNA here is from genome assembly GCA_911387755.1 of Chrysotoxum bicinctum. NCBI lineage: Eukaryota > Metazoa > Arthropoda > Insecta > Diptera > Syrphidae > Chrysotoxum > Chrysotoxum bicinctum. The sequence goes on from OU426991.1 coordinate 4,764,132, forward strand.
GAAGTAACAGTCAGTCACATGATCAATTGGGTTTCTCAATTCAACTGGCTTTCCAAACGATAAATACTTCCTATTTCCGTTTCCAAATGCAATTAACCTCACAAAGCACGTAGCACAGGTTGACAATATAGCATTACTTTACTATAAAGCACTACAGTAAATGCTCTGAATTTGTATATTTTTTTAAACAATTCTTAAACAGGTAGATAAAACTAAAAAACATATTTTTTTGAAAAAAACTGAAATGGTCTGCCTTCACGTAATGTTTCATAACTTCCACATTTATTATTCGATTTCATTGATCTTATGCGTTTTAGCTTTGTAAAAACAATATCTTTCACCTGAGATCTTAAAACTATTTTTAATATTTTTTTTTCTATCCTTACGGAATGACTTAAAACAAGCGATTTTCAAAAAACGGCGAAAAATTGTGTTTTTTGAAACTTTGAACGGCTTTTTCTTGATGATTGTTGGGCCGATTTACACAAGTCGTATACTGTTGGAAAGACAAACAAAATATCTGTTCAAAACTATAAAGTATATGTTAATTAGTTTGACCGTTTTTGAGAATTAGGCTTATACATGGAAAAGGAGCAGAAAAACACGTTTTTTGGTCATATCTCGAAAACGCTTCTTTGGAAAAATAAATGATTGCCATTTTCGTGTTCAGAGAGCCAAAATTAGTCTAGAAAATACTTTTTTGTTGAGGTACTTTTTTTGTGTAAACTAATCTGTCTGAGATTTGTAGCTTCATCCTGGACGGCCATTGGTTTTATGTTTATATACATTTCCAGTTCCTGCAAATGGATATTTTAACTGAAAATCTTCAATTTTTTTTATTGTTCTATGATGTGATTAATTAACTTTCATGAAATGACTAACCAAATACTTCATACACTGCCGATATCTATACAAAACTCAATTGCCTAGTTTAAATCTTTAAAATATTCTACCATAAAATTCAAGTACCTACGCAATTCATTTCATTTCTAAATTAGAGTATATATTTCGGTGTTCTAAGGGTTGTTGTCACGTGCCTGTATGCAGCAGTCTTCTTGAACGTAACGCACGTGTCCACTGTGGAGGAAAACAACACAAAAAATAAATAAAACAAAGATAGGACGCTTACATTTTCTATATATTTTATTGCAGCAAAACATAAGAGTGGCATAAAAAAGTGGGCAAAAGCCAACCACAAAAATGAGTGTATAACGGAAAGTTTGTTCACTTGTACGTCATACATATCATATATAGTATGTTTTATATGGCAACTTATGTATTCATAAAAAAAATCGAACGTGAGATTTTAGTAAAATATGACGTTAATAACATTAAGGTAAGTTTTCCACTTGTGTTTTTGCAATTGATGAAAAACCTATCTTGACAAGAGGCAAGGTGGTTTATTGTTTTCTTTTGATAATTTTTTATATCAGCCAAAATATCAAAAGCCAAATAAAGAGGGACGTTCTTTGGGGACAGTACGATAACTTAGGCGCCAAAAATTGATTACGGATTTTTGTATAAGGGTCAAATACAAGCGTTATTTACTATGGGAGGGGGGTCTATCTCGCCCCATTTAGGATGTAGGGGCGATTTAAAAAATTACTTAAATTGAAAAAAAAAATATTAAAAAACAATGGCAACACTACACTTACAATAAAGTACTATACCGGTTTTGAAAGAAGTCTGCTCTATAATCCTAAATTTAAATTAAATTATTTATGTCAATAGTTTTTGAAAAATTCGCATGCAAACCCAAAATTTTGTTTAAAAAAATGAAAAAAAAAAGTTTAGACCAATTTTTTTTCAAAATTGTGAAATGAAGTGCTAAATTGGCTTGTGGTCAATGCTACTATTAATTCTGAATCGAACACAAAAAACCGAATCGTTTTATGCCTTCTAGTTTTTGAGAAAATTGAAAATTACTAAAACTATTTTTTATGAAATTTTTGATTTATGGTATTTACCTACACACCGTAGGATTAATGTTAGTGGTTCGTTTGAAAGTAAAGTACAGCAAATCATTTAGCGTTACCAAGAAAAAGAATACACCACGAGGAAGTAGAATTGCATGGCATTTCGCGTCTCAGTCAGTCAGTTTGTTAGTAAGTCAGTTGTTAATTTATTAAAAATAGTCAAGTCAATTTTTCAATGTTCAATGTATTAAAACCGTGTTTACAGGCATTTTAATCACAAAAGAGATAATTATAGCAAGCACCTCCCGAATATCTAGCCAATATTGAGGCTCATGGAAAAATGTGCCTATAGATGGGTTTATTGTATTCTTACAATTTTTGTCACCTTTTTTTAGAGCTTTTTTCGGAGCACCGCCACATCCAATCGAACTTGAAATTTTTATATTCGTCTACCTTTATCGGTAAGTTGCAACATAGTGGGGGAGTTGACGTTTTAGTTGGAATTAGACCAATTTCTTCTAAGAACGCGATGCTTTTGAAATATTTTTTTTGAAATATTGAAAAGTTATTTAATTTAGGATGAAGTAGTGGATGCTTAGTCGCCATTCTTTATTCAAAGAAAAAAATACTTCACTCTTACAAAGGTTGAAAAACGAATGACTTTGGTATACAATAACCTGCACCACATTAGCATTAAAAATGTTAGACACAAACAAAAAACATACATATTAATTAAGGAATTATATAAATTTGCTGCATTCGTACAGTAGTACCTAGGTAATGTGAATCTTTCATAATGTATTAAATTTTCATGTCTGAACATTTTAAATGTGCAACTTTGGGGTACGTACATATATTTAGTAGACATTGGATATAGGCCATAGGGTAAATTCAAAGTTTCTTTATATCCAGATTCTGTAAATGCAATAGAAACCTTGCATACACCCAATCTCGCATCTACCCCAAATCGTTTAGTGTGCCCAAGCAGGGGGGCAGCATGCCCCAATACATATCTCACTGTTTATACGCCGTAATACGTAAGCAAGTAAATAAAGAAAATATCCCATAAAAAAGTAGTTTTAGTTATTTTCAATTTTCTCAAAAACTAGACGACATTAAATCATCTAGTTTTCAGTTTTTGAATAAAAATAAATTAAAGCAACGAATTTTAGGAAAAATAATAATATATAACTGTGCAGTTTTGAAAAATTAAAGTTTAAACTTTTTTTTATGTTTTTTTTTCCCAAAATTTGAGTTTAAAACTTGTTTTTTTTTCAAAAACTTTGCATAGATTTCACTTGATTTAAAAACTATCTAATATAACAGAGCATTGGCTTTAAAAAAAGGTATAATACTTAATTGTAAGTATTACCGTTATTTTTCAATATTTTTGTTTCCATTTTAGTACCTTTTTTATAAAATTTCCCCTCCCGCCAAAACGGGGGTAGATAAACCCTCCCCCACCCATAGTAAAAAATGCTTGTATTAAACTGTTCTACAAAAAAACCGTTATAATTTCTTGGCGCCTAAGTTATCGTACTCTTGCTCGTTCTTTAGTTCCAAAATGGTAAGTGGAAAGCTAGCCTTTCGATGATGTAACAGACGAAAGCGGTTCGACCGGAAATTACGAGTATAGCCGTGTGATTTTTACGACGCCGCGCCGCGCCGACTGCGGCCTTAACATCATCGACTTGGTCTTGGTCTACTTTTCTTAAATCTTGTCACCAAGCGATTAATGGATTCTAGATGCGGCTTTGAAGTATGTACTATGTTTACGGCCGATCCTTTGTATTAAGCAAGGGTTGTTAGAAGGGTTTTAATAGGCGCGTTCAGGTATAGCTTGTGGGTATCCCAACATTTTATAGATATGTGAGATCTTATGTTTACCGCGTTTACTTATTTAGAAATAATTATAATTTCTTTAACCCGACGTTTCGAACATCCATCAAATGGCATCCCGTGACCACGAATAATGAAACTTGTTCGAAACGTCGCGTCGGGTTAAAGAAATTGTTATTATTTCTAAAAAAGTAAACGCGGTGAGTTCCGAAAAACTTAATCTTCTTAACATTTATAGATAGCTTGAGTTGTTGGCGTAACAGTTATCATCAGCTGTATTTAAACAAAAGATTCCAACAACACGAACTTATCTAGATATAAGTATACTATACATAGCTTTGAATACAAATCTGAAAGCGGAAAAAGTCGATAACATTGACGTTTCAAAACTAACTACCTTCTCACAGCACTATACTTTTATCATGAAATCTCATATGGAATAGGTTCTTACAATAAATTATTTTATTCTTCTCCCAAGTCCCAGAAAATCTCAGGCCATAAGAAGCATGAAAAAGCCCATGCCGCAATTCCGCCTGGCAAGATAAAAGCTATTCAGCCGCCTATTGTCTTTTGAGAAGATGTCGTCTATCGTTCAATCTAAGATACCTTTCTTACTACAACTGCGAAACCTACTGGAAGGATTTTAAATAGCAACCAACACGCCATCAGGCATAATCATGCATCCCACAATAGAAAGACCGGTCAATACTCGTAGATAGGAGAAGATGTGTCCCTTGAATTGAAACAATTGGTACGATTGTAAGTTCAAGATTGACGTGATGAGGTTGGTTCTTTGGTTGCTGTTCCTGCTGTGGTCATATATGGTCAAACTAAAAGATCTTTGCTATAAAAATAGTTGTCGCAGAGGAGATACAAAAGGGTGGTTGGTTCTGGTTCTGATTTTGATTCCGATGATTCATATCGTGCCTACATTTAGTTGGGTATGTTAACAATTGTGAGTAGAAAGAGAGCATACAAACTTGTGGATTTAATGTTAGCTAAGGGTCAACATGCTTGCTAATTTGTTTGAATTGGTTCTTTGCATGTCTAAATATGTACGTACATATGTATGTATGTATATATATTTGTATATACCCTAATATGTTACGGTGTTAAGGTTGACAAATGGAGCATTTGTGTTCCTTGTTTTTTGTGTGTGATGTGTCAGCAGATAAGATGTCCTCTTGTATAAACATGCAACAGACTATGTTTTCAGGTGATAAATAGCAGGATGCAGGTAAAAAGCGTTATCACATCAATTAAGTACCATGTAGTTTAAATACATTTTGTTTGATTTTAACTATTTCGGTTTATTTAATGCGGAGTTTTTCTATAGGGTAATCCACTAGTACCTTATATGGGCTCAATTCGCAAAGAATTGGCACATAGATTACTTACGTATGGTACTAGTGCGGCTTGGTTCGTAGTTATGAATGTATATTTTATGTGCTACTAAAAATGGAAAAACGATCATGCGAGAAAAAGATATAAATTGATGTGAAAAAACTATCATGCTAGTATCTAGTTACTATCTCCCGCATTATATATTTGTCGTATGATAGTTTTATCGCATGATAGTTATTCGGGTGATAGTTTTCTTGCATGATATTTTCTTGAATAATAGTTTTTTCGCGTGATAGTTTTCTCACTTGATATATTTATCGCGTTATAGTTTTTTCGCCTTATTTTTATAATACGGGCAAATTCAAGGGGTCATTACTAACCTTAAAATGATTATCACAGTGCGAGCGTTAGGAAAACAGGAAAGATTTTGAAAGGAGATGTCGATGGACATTAGTTTTAAATTTTTGAATACTACAGTGTGAAGGAAAAATAGATCTAGGTATAGCGTTCCGAATTCGTGTAGTCTGACTGAAAAAAAAATCTCAGTACGTTTTGTGGCCGACGCCATCCATCCAGTTGCGCACCCCAAGGCTTCGGGCGTCCTGGTCTACGCCATCTCTCCAGCGCAAGCATGGTCTACCACGCTGTCGTCTACCATAGAATGTACCACAAAGAACTTTCCGAGCAGGTTTCTCTTCGCTCATGCGAGCTAGGTGCCCTGCCCACCGGAGGAGGCCAGGACCGGAACCCGGTTGCGTATTGCCAAACTGTATATCAGCACAGATCTCCATAGTCTGTGCTCAGCCATTTTCTGCTCACCGAATTTGAAAGTATTGTAGAGCAAACTGTATGCTACCACAGAGCGCTCTGTGGTCACATGCAGTTTGCTTGTAAAATATTAAAAAAGCTGAAGCAAACTATATGCTAGTTCAGATCGAGCAATGTACCTGCGATTACAGAGCCATCGTTCACGTTGGTATAGTTATTGTGTGTGGTGAGTTCTGGGTTGGTATACATTTTGCTCAGGAAACTAAGAGCAAAGTACCTGTGATTACAGAGCCATCGTTCACGTTGGTATAGTTATTGTGTGTGGTGAGTTCTGGGTTGGTATACATTTTGCTCAGGAAACTAAGAGCAAAGTACCTGTGATTACAGAGCCATCGTTTACGTTGGTGTGGTTATTATGTGTGGTGAGTTCTGGGTTGGTATACATTTTGCTCAGGAAACTAAGAGCAAAGTACCTGTGATTACAGAGCCATCGTTCACGTTGGTATAGTTATTGTGTGTGGTGAGTTCTGGGTTGGTATACATTTTGCTCAGGAAACTAAGAGCAAAGTACCTGTGATTACAGAGCCATCGTTTACGTTGGTGTGGTTATTATGTGTGGTGTGTGGTGCCGTGACATAAGGCCAAGTGACAAAAGGCCAAACATAAAATGTTTTGTCTTGAGCAACAGTACCTTGGGTGGCCCGCTTCGCGGGTTTTCAGGATTTTAACTTCCTTTTCGGGGCTCACACCCGCTCACGCAACTCCGTTGCTCCGCTTAGGGTATGTTCAGTCGCCAGGCAGGCGCCTGTAGCAACAGTTTTGTATTTTACATTAATTGGAGTAAACAACTAACAGTTATGTACTGCTGCTCAGGAAAACTGTTGCTACAGGCGCCTGCCTGGCGACTGAACATACCCTAAGCGGAGCAACGGAGTTGCGTGAGCGGGTGTTAGCCCCGAAAAGGGAGTTAAAATCCTGAAAACCCGCGAAGCGGGCCACCCAAGGTACTGTTGCTCAAGACAAAACATTTTATGTTTGGCCTTAAGTCACAAACAAATTTGGCCTTTTGTCACTTGGCCTTATGTCACGGCAACACACACCACACACAATAACCACACCAACGTGAACGATGGCTCTGTAATCACAGGTACTTTGCTCTTAGCTTCCTGAGCAAAATGTATACCAACCCAGAACTCACCACACACAATAACTATACCAACGTGAACGATGGCTCTGTAATCACAGGTACTTTGCTCTTAGTTTCCTGAGCAAAATGTATACCAACACAGAAAAATATGCTTTTGATCTGACACAGTATATAGTATGCTCTTAATTTGAATGAGCATTCTGTAGTCTATTATAGAGCGTCGGAGCTCTGTACTGATATACAGTTTGGCAATACGCAACCCGGTTGTCGAGCCGATGATGATGATGATGATGATGATGGTGGGTTGTGTCCAAATCACTTCTTTTCCAATTGCGTCATACTATACCACGATTTGTCTCTCACTGACGTTTTCTTCTGTGGTGAAAAAGAAAAGATAGTGATCTCGAAAAGAGAAACAACTTTGTTCGCTAAGAAGCGTTTGCAAAACAGCAAGCCTTATAAGTCTGCAGAGTCCATGACACAACACACCACACGAGAAAAAGTATGTAACTTTTAAAAGTTGTCTTCAATGAATTATCAAGAAGTTTTCGATTATATCGTAACTAAGTTTTATAGTTAACTAGCCGACCCGTACTCGCGTTGCTTCGCAAATTGTAACTACGAATATTTTCTTAATATTAATATTAGCATATGAAAACATTTCTCAATGGGACTGAGCATATTTTCTACAGCAATATTAATTTTAGTTTATATTTATATGTATAACATACCGTAACGAATTAGATTCTTTTTCACATTTGAAAAAAAAGAGCTTGTTTATGTTTGTGCATATTATAAATATAACAACGTAGAAAATAATAAAATTTATTCAAAATAAACGGGTTGACTACTTTCTGAAATCATTCAACCCAAACTTTAAAATGGTTTCGCTTTTATAGAATAGTTCATGTCACGGCACTGTAGTCAATTGAATGTCCATTTTTGTCACTAAAAATGATATTGAGTGTATTCAAGTAACTTAAAAAATAAAATGTACGACTGCATCGCACAAACTTGCTCTCATGTAAAAGTACTTACTTTGGAATTTAAAATACATTTTATAAATATAAAACATGGATTTAATGAGATAAAAATGTTCAAATGTATGGAATTGCCGTCTGATTAATCTTTTTAATATTTAAGTAATTTTGTATATGAAAAATTTCCTTAAAATTTTTCGAGAACAAAATCTGGGATGCCAAATTTTAAGTATTAGGTAGTATAGATTTTAGAAATAATTTTTTTTTTTTCGAATATTTTTATATACAATATTATTTTAAACTTAAGGGGGCTCCTGTTGAAAATTTTTGGTTAAAATCGTTAGAGCTGTTGATGAGAAAGTCCAAAAAATCAAAAAACGGTTCTATGACAGGTACCGTTGATAAAATTTTGCCCCAAAATTTTTTTTGACCAAAATGTAGTCCATGTCCAATGTCCATAATATCACACCTAATTTTTTTTTATCAAAATCGTTAGAACCGTTTCGAGATAAATAAGATTATGCATTACGGGTGTATGGGGGGTACTGTTAGTTTTAGAGCTAAACAAAAATTTCAATTTCTCCTCTAGGGAATCACCGAAGACCCTTAAGTACCGAGTTTGAAGAAAAAAGCTCCAGTGGCCTAGGCTCTAGATCGAGGTACAGACATACAGACATACTGACAATGGACATACAGGCATTCAGACAGACAGACGGAATCGTCGGACCCACTTTGTTCGTCTTCGCTATCATCGTAATGTCAACTTTGATCAAAATCTCGAGTTCGATTTTTTTTTCCAAATGCAAAAATTGCCCTATAGTACGAGTACCTATGTATATCGCAAGTAATAAAGAGCACACACTGCTCAGCTCAGCGATGTGACGAAGACGATAGAATTAGAGAAACAAAAAACAATGTGTGTGTGTAGGTTAGTTAGATGAACTATACAACAGGGATGGAAAATGTAAATTTTCAATTGTACTGAAATCTGGAATAAAATTGTACTGAAATGATGTCAATTGTACCGAAAACAAATTTTGTATGAAAAAATCAATAATTCAACTATTGAAAAGTTTTACAAAGTATTTTATTAAAAAAATCAAAGCAGAAAATATCAGTTTGTCTTCTTATAAAAAATATAAATAAATATAATTAGCTCCGTAGAAAAAAAATACTATCTTCATTTATGTAAAAAAAAATCAAAAAAAAAATTGAAATATAAAATTAAAATTCACAAATTAAATTTCTTAAAAATGCATAGACAAAAAACCGCAATCACAATTCACATTCACAAGCTTACAGTTTAGTGGGCGTAGCTTACATGTAAATACAACAACTACTGAAGTGTATACGGACTTAGCTAAGTCCAGATAATTTTCGAGACTTAACATAAGTCCTGATAAAAAATGTGATGCAGAATAATATTATCTATATGTTATCGATAAATTTGTTCAGAGAAGTCAAAAGTGACGTTTTTGGATGCCATCGTCAATACAGCTGACAAATGCCATAGCATGCACACTGCACAGTGCTTCCATCTTTTTGGAAAGAAGTTACTAAGTCCCGATGTCGTTTTTTTCTACAATTTTATATGGACTTGCACAAAAAACACGGCCAGTGTTTAGTAACCAAACCGAAGCCATCTCTGAAAGAAAGCTGATCGATAGAGAGACAGAAAAGCAAGACGCCATCTTGAAGTGATAACTGTAATTAAGAGTTACAGCTGAGAGTTATAAGGTGCGTTTTATTATTCACAAATCTATCTGGATCCGGATTTGGATTAAGTTTTAACATGTATTACAAAAACAATTTGGGATCTGTTTTCTATCGGGATTTATTTCAAAGATCCAAAAATCAGTTATTACACGGGCGAGTAGATGGCTTTTTATGGTAAGGTAGTGTAAGCTATAGTGTAAAGAAAAAAGACAAGAAATAATTGAAAATTTACAATTTACTTTACTTTAGATGGCGCTTACTATGGACTACGGCCTCAACCAATAAGCCCCTCCAGCTAGCTCGGTCCCTAGCTAGCTGCCTCCAGTTACGCACTCCAAGTTGGTTGAGGTCGCTCTCCACTTGTACGCGCCACCTGAGGTGGGGTCTTCCTCTGCTGCGCAGACCATCAGGGGTGGATTCGAAGATTCGACGGGCTGGTGCGACGGTGTCTATATGCTCCACGTGTCCCAGCCATCTCAGCCGTTGTATTTTCAGCTTCTTGACTAGGTGAACGTCGCTGTAAGGCCCGTACAGTACAGCTCGTTGTTGAACCTTCTCTTCCACACTCCATCGATACAGACTGGACCGAAGATCAAACGAACAACTTTTCTTTCAAAGCACCCAAGCAGATTTTCATCCGTGAAGCAGTGTCCATGCTTCTGCCCCATTCAGCAGGACCGGGATGATGAGGGTCTTATACAAGGTCTCCTTGGTTCTTTGAGATAGGGCTTTATTACTCAAATACCTTCTTAGCCCGAAGAAACAGCGGTTGGCAAGAGTAATTCTTTGCTTGATCTCTGCATTGATGTCGTTTTGCGATGCTATAGTGGAACCCAGGTAGACAGTCTTTATGACGACTTCGAAGTTATACCTATCCATCGTGACGTTTTGCCCGAGTCGACGTTGTTGATATTCCTTTCTCGATGATAGCATATACTTCGTCTTGTCCTCATTAACAACCAAACCCATTTTCGCGGGATCCAGTTCAATATTTGCTAACGTATACCGGTAACAGCTCGCTTCGTCCTCCCAATGATATCAATATCATCCGCATAAGCAAGCAGTTGAACTGACTTTTGAAAAATTGTACCTCTTACTTACAAACAAAGGATAAAAAGAGACGGACTTATAACACTGCTGTCACTAAGATCCGTATCGTTTTATTTTCAAGGGAAGATCCAGATCCGGATCCAGATAGATTTGTGAATAATAAAACGCACCTATTATTCTTGGTAAATGAATACATTCAGATCAGGATGATGTATCCAATTTTCAATTGCCTTTAATGTGCTTTTGTTTTGTGTTTTTGTGAAATACATAAAATATGGAAATTTTGAAATTGTACTGAATTGAGACAAATTGTACTTTTGTACTTCTACAAACTCAATTGTATCGAATTCGGTACAATTGTACCGAATTTTCCATGCCTGCTATACAATAATACAATACAGAAAAATTGAATATGTAGTTAGGTAGGTAAGAGAAAAAACATAACTATTAAATGGAACACATATTAAGAGAAAGAGAGCATGGGAAGAAAAAAAAATTAAAAATGTTGGAATGATAATGAAATGAAACAAAGCAGCGACCTCGCAATTGTGATGAAATCTAATTCCTGGATAAAATAAATTCAAAACGTTTATAATTTTATAATTTGTTTTTATTTATTTCTCAGGTTGTATGTTTAACTAAGAAGTGATTTTGGACTTAAAATTTGCGCAACAATATTGACTTTATGAAGCAATGCTAATCTTTGTCGACTATTGTATAGGTTTTAAGATATGAGTGGTTGTATAAGTCAACTAATGAAAAAAAATGGACAAAAAATGTAAAATTAATAATATTTAAGTTTGACAAATTATTAATGAAAAAAATTATAGCCATAAACACTCTTATAACAATATAGAAAATAATAAAATTTATTTCAAATAAATCGGTTGACTACTTTCTGAGATCGTGCGTCACAAACTTTTAAATGGTTTCGCTTTTATATAATAGTATAGATATAGATTAAATGTATGTTTTTAATTTCTTTTTCTCATTTTTACAAAAAATGCATACAGGCGCCTGCCTGGCGACTGAACATACCCTAAGCGGAGCAACGGAGTTGCGTGAGCGGATGTGAGCCCCGAAAAGGGAGTTAAAATCCTGAAAACCCGCGAAGCGGGCCACCCAAGGTACTGATGCTCAAGACAAAACATTTTATGTTTGGCCTTAAGTCACAAACAAATTTGGCCTTTTGTCACTTGGCCTTATGTCACGGCACCACACACCACACACAATAACCACACCAACGTGAACGATGGCTCTGTAATCACAGGTACTTTGCTCGATCTGAAATAGTATATAGTTTGCTTCAGCTTTTTTAATATTTTACAAGCAAACTGCATGTGACCACAGAGCGCTCTGTGGTAGCATACAGTTTGCTCTACAAAACTTTCAAATTCGGTGAGCAGAAAATGGCTGAGCACAGACTAAGGAGATCTGTGCTGATATACAGTTTGGCAATACGCAACCTGGATCAAGCTATTGAACTGAATATGAAACAGACACATTGGCGCCAAATTTCAAACATTTTATTATAAATGATTTTGCTTAATGATTTGCAATTTTTTTAATAAATTTTTTCTGAACATACCTATCTACCTAAAAAAATGATAGTTCGTGCAAGAGACTATAAGTAAACAGGCTTTTTGACGTTTGTAAATGTCAAAGAGTCATATGAAGTTAGCACGATACTAAAAAAGAAGGTATTCGATGGTTTTAATTTCAAGAAAATAGTAGAGAAAGTATGATGCTATATTCGATTACAATTTGCAAAATCGTTGTCTTAACGTAGTTTCATACTAAAACAGCCTTAACATCGTACTACTTCAAATAAAATTTTGCGCTATTAGTTATTTTTAACAAAACCATAACTAGGACAGTTATGTAAAAAAAAACAAAAGCTATCAATTCATCAGAGTTCAAAACTCTTCTCCAGTTCAAAGCGTTTAGAACTCTTCTAGATCACCAATCTAAAACGCCATTACATTACTTGAAAGAATCCAAATATCAATCTATCTACATTATGCACCAGCTCAAATATGTTGGTTTAAAAAAGAACATTATCATATCCTTGGAGATATTTTTTTTTGAACTCTATTATTAATAACCGTGAGCCAAAGGTTCGGAGATAGGTAAGGTGCATCATGTAGGTATCATTAAAAAACATTGACTTGAATTCACTTTGAAAATTTCAAGTAGGCACCTACCTACCTACCCAGATACCTAAACATTTAAATTTGTTTGTATTTTTATAATATTTTCAGTTTATTTTTAGTAGCATACATGTAAATAATTATCATCGTTTAAAAGCAGATTCTGTATATTGCTACATCCTTTCAATAAAAAAAACCAAAACGCGCAAGCATCCAATTAAAATCAAAACGCAACACTAAATCATTTATCGTTATTTAACCAATTTTTATCCAAGTGAGTAAAATATAGAACTTATAGACCTATCTATCAAAAAAAAAAAACCCTCTACAAGTATCGTCTGATGTGATGTGCAGTAGGGGCTTGTATGTTAAAGCATAAAGTATAACCTACACCATCACCTATATTTTCTTCATTTACTTGCAAGAAAAATTATCACAAATATGGAAAATTATGATTTATCATCCGTAAAACGGCTTTCACATTTATTATCCGTGCAGAGTCATCTCCATCGTCACCACCACGCCCGGCGCCGTATCGTGATATTATATCCTCTTTTATGTTTCCCTCGTCATTATAAACAGACGAATCAGTTAATGTTACATATTATTTGACATACACCTTACAACAACAGTTATTCACGACCAAAACCAAGGAATAATGGAAATTATAATACGAGTATAAATTGAACTTAATCTTACTGAAATGTGAAATAGTATGATTTCATTCTGTTTATTCGAGAGCATTTTTCTTCTTTTGTCCTTGTTAAATTCCAATTTGTGAACATCAGGTTTATGTATATCTTTAGCAACCGCTTTTAATAAATTCTAGTTCTTTATTTGAGGTTTTTATTGTAGCCCTATACTTAAAACCATCATTCTAGCACTGAACTAGCTTAAAACCGGCATCAATCCGGTTTCCGTAAAAATGGATTTGTAAATCTGTACTTATTGACAGACCCTTGATGCTAATATGTTCCTCTACAGTCTACATTCTTGTCATTGTAAGACTTATCAATAACGGTAGACACGATGAACCACTCTAACGTTTGAAACCTCTTGATTGATTTCAAAAACTCTAGTGGTGGCCGATTCATGGTCCTGTTTTTGAATCTTAAAATATTTGCTGTTCTTTTCAGAATAAAAGCTTTAATCGATTACCAATGGAAAACGCCGTAGAACTCAAACTCGAAATGATTTTTATTGGAGTAGGTAGCATAAAGTTTGAACTCGTGCATTATGAGGTCAGACGAACACAGAAGGGGGACAGTCCAATTGATTGATAAACAAAAATCCGAATCTTCCCTTTCTTTTGCTGACTGTCGAACTCATTATTTTGAATGAAACAATCTGGCTGCTTACACCCAAACACCGGATGCATATACACTCAGAAGGAGAACAGTGTTTTTGACAGATTGTTTATGATGTTTTTACCAAGTAAGAGGAATTAAAAAATAAAGAAAGAAAGTAAGTTGCGATACACTCAAATTAACTCAGCGGGACAAAGAAAATTAAGAAAAAATGAAAAGAAAGTGGTTTTGACTTTGATTTTTTGCGAACATAGTCAACGCCAATAATAAAGGAATCAGTACCTGAAATTCCACTTCAACTCATTTTCCCTCCTCCCTTATAACAACTTTACAACATTAAGGAAAAACACAAAAAAAAAAATGGGAACCAAAAGTTCTTTTCATCTTCAACGATTGAGGGTTAGTATATAGAATGATTTTCGACTAACAAAAATGTATCGTCGGACATTTTTACTTGCAATATAGGTACTATATAGGGCAAGTTTTGCATTTGGAAAGAAAATCGAACTCGAAATTTTGATTAAAGTTGACATTACGATGATAGAGAACTCGAAAAAAAGTGGATCCGGCAATTCCATCTGTCTGTATGGATGTACGAGTACCTTGACCTACAGCAGTGGCGTAGCGTTGGTTTTTGCCGCCCGGGGCAGAGCCAATTTTGCCGCCCTAGCAATTTTTTTCTGGGCCTTTAATTTTGTTTGCTGTTTTAAAAAACATCAAAGTGAAACAGCTACCTAACTTACCTTGTTATAATTAAATTTATATTCACAGATTTATTATATTTATTTATATTATATTATGTAGACGGAAGTGTCTAATCGGGTGATGATTGCTGAAAAATTAGACCGGTTTTAAAAAAAATCAACCCGCACTGCCTTTAATTATTATTATTCTTATAGTTATAGTTATAATTATTATACCTAAAATATTTTTTTATTTCTATTATTGTTATACATAAGGAAATGAAGAAACAAAAATATTGGCCAAGGATTATTTTTAACTTAAACATATTTCACAACAGCCCATCAAAATTAAAGTGTTCAAAACTGGTTTTATCTTTTAAAAACGGTTAACATGTTTTTTTTTTGCAGCTCAACGAAATCACCACAGCTCATCTTAGATGGAATCGAAACTTCTAATTATTATCTATTTCATAGATTCACCAATTACTTAGCAAAACATGTATTATCTATACTTTAAAATTTTTCAGAACTATTTTTGATTAGATTTAACATACCTATACATATGCCCGATTTGTTTTTACTTTCTCGAAAGAACTTGTCAGTCTAAGTTTTCAACCAGTAAACAGTTATAAGAACTTCGCAAAATGTGCCGCCTTGAAAAATTCTCAACATAGGCTCTAGCTCCTTTACTATGGTAACAACGACGAAGGGTTATGGTTTCTGGGATAAATCCCTCTACACAAAGATTAATTGTAAAAACTAAACTTTCTACAATGTACCAAATTAGTTTCGAAAAAAACAATCCACCTATTTTTGAAATATCGAAGTTCCAAAAATTAATTTTGATTTTTTTTTTATCCAAAATTTGATTTTTTGAAATATTATTCAAACAGGAGCTCTTGTTTAAAAAACAAACATTAAAATCGGTTGAGCAGATAGCGAGATAGTCGAAAAAAAAATGCTTCCATGAGAGATACTTTTATTAGACGATAGAAATTTTGTTTACAATAATATTATCGTAGATCGTATTTATGTAAGTTAACTCACACAAAAATTTCTATCAAAATCGTAGGAGTCGGTTTTGAGAAAAATGAGATTTTCCATGCCGATTTTTAAACTTTTGTACCCATTATTTTTGGTTATATGAAAACTTTTTATTTAAAATCTGCTAGATAATGTCAAGAAACTGTTACGTACCAAGTTTAGTAAAAATCGACCAACTTGTTTTCGAGATTTTTGAAAATTTTGGTAGATATACAATAAATACTTTTAAACTTTTAAAAAACATTCTCTTTAAAAACAATTGATCAAAATCAGTGGAATCGTTTTTGAGAAAACCGAAAGTCAAAGAAATGGTTCTATGGGAGGTACCGTTTATAACCATTTTTGGGAATTTTTTTTATAAAATGGTAGCCTTTCTGCAAAAAAATTACTGAATTTTTTTTTTTAAGTTATGGGCACGTTTTTGAGACAAATAAGATTTTCATTTTTTGCTAAAACAAAATTATACGACAGGTACCTACCGTTATTTTTGGTATTGAAATGCCCAAAAAACGGTAGGTACCAAGTTTAAAGAAAATCGACCGAGTCGTTATCGTTTCTCTATTTTTAATAATAACTTATTAAGTTTCGATTTCTCAGTAAAAAATAGAGAACTCAATTTTTTACAAAAATGTGAGAAAATGTTTTTTATGGAACTTATGGTTCTTGGGATATGGAGAAAACACTCTTTATAAAGCCAAATGGGGGTTTCAACTCCGAAAAATCAATGGATTATTTCCGAGCCATCAGCTAGGTATTTCGTTTCATCAATTTATTTATTTTATGTAATCAATCCAAAGGGGTAAAATGAAAATCTCTTGCGCTTATGTAGGTAGGTACTGTACCCGTACACACAATTTTAAAAAATTTTCACAACACAAGAAACACAGACAAGTTAAATGTTACACTGCAACTAATTTTGTATTTAACTAGGATGTTTGCAAACTTTACTGCATCTTACGATAAAATAAAACACATCGAATCAGTCGAAAGAAACGAAATGGTTTTGTTTCAACTTCTCGCCTTACGAGCGGGGTTCGAAACGCAGTAGTAAAATTTTGGAGCAGACTTATAAAAAAATAAACGAATTGAAAATTTCTGGAGTAGATTTAGATTTAGTAATTCAGAGTCAGAGTTGGTTGCAAAATTTATTAACACAGTGGTCATTCCCTTTCATGTGGTTTGGCTAAAGAAATTTTGAATTTTTCAGTGTGGAAAAAAATTAGTACCTACCTAAATCTTAAAAAATGGAGTAACGAAGTAGATCTATTTTCTTTCGTAAAATTCAAATAAAATTTACTCCGATTGGAGTAAGATTCGAACGCTGCTCATGAGTGGTAGTCGAAAGAAGGCAAACGGAAAAGCTTTGCACCAGGGCACACATAGAATGAAACAATCATTTATTGTTCCAAATCAGAGTCGTTGTCGATCATTGTACTTTACACTTCCTTATGGCGCAATACACATCTCAAACACAACATGACGATGACACGACAAAAAAAAAAAAAAAAAAAAAAATACATTACCGACAACAAAACCGTGGCGCGAAAGTCTTTTATATTATGTACCTACGTCCTAGGCACACACACGATACTTTCAGCTCAGAAAAAATATATTTCCGAAACGGAAAGTTTATTTTTTCACAATTAAATTTGTTACAAAAGTAAGCTTACACCTGAACTCGGTGTTCTCCTGGGTGTGATGTGTATTTCCTTTCGTGACTGAGTGTTCTTTGAATAAAGCTTTATTTTCAAGGGTGAAACGAAAAAGAGCTGTTGGTGGCTCGGAAATAGTCGAATGAAATGTTTGAAAATTTTGGCTCGAAAACTTTTAAATAATTTATCTGACTAATAAAATTTATTCACAGAAAAATGTAGCGGAATGAAAAGAAAATATAACAACATAACATACAAGAACCATTAACATTAACGTATTTAGAAAAATTGCAGTAAAGTGCCGCCCGGATATTTTGAAAAATTGCCGCCCCCAAGCAAAGTGCCGCTCGGGGCCTGTGCCCCCTTTGCCCCCCCCCCCCCCCTCACTACGCCACTGACCTACAGCTTAACCAGCTAAAGCGATTGTCTTCAAACTCGTTATTTAAGTAAACTGTTTTTCTTTTTAGCTCCAAAACAAACAGTACCTGCCTTACAGCCGTTATCCAAAAAAACTTAAGAAAAAATGTTATTAGAGGTACCTGTCATAGAACCGTTTTTTTTTTGATTTTCGACTTTCTCATTAACGACTATAACGATTTTAACCAAAAATTTTATATATATTTTTTTTGAATCAATATAATATTTTTTTTAAATAATGTCTTTAAATGTTGTCATTAAGTACTAAAAATTTAGATATTAATATTTTTTTTTAAATTTTAAGCAAAATTCAGTTTATAAAAAACATGTTTCAGTATGTCTGTAACTCAACTTACAGCCTAAACCGCTATAGTTATTTTCTTCAAACTCGCTACTTAAGGTTCTTCGGTGATTCGCTAGAGGAGAAATTGAAATTTTTGTTTAGCTCCAAAACTAACGGTACCTGTCATACAGCCGTTATGTTATCCCGAAATCTTCTCTAACGATTTTTATAAAGAATTTAAGTGTGGAATTATGAGCAAATTCCTATTTTTTGTTTTTTTTTGAAAAATCAATATCTTGAAAACGTGTAAAAGATTGGTTTTTGAAAGTATTTCTTAAGATCTATGGCGCAAATTTTAAGCGATTTAGTAATATGTTAAAGCCATTTTAGTAAGTTACTAAGTTAAAAAGAGGATTTTGCAAATTTTTGACGATTTTAGCAGCTTACTATCTCTAAAGATTTTACGAAAGTTAAAATCACAAACTGGTGACTTTAACTTTTAGTAACTTGCTAAATCCATATGAAATCTGTCATTTTCCTCAAAAAAATTTCTTGGCAATTTTATTTGAAAGAGGTAAATTGTGCTTTTTTTATAATTCGTGAGCTAATTGTTTTTTGAAGTAAATAAAATAATATAAAATGTTTTCGTAAGATGAAAATTTTGATATACATACATAGATCAGGGTTGCAAAAGCTTAAGTCACTTTTTAGCTTAAGCTTGGCTTTAATTCACAAGCTAGTGAGTGACTTATGAATTAAAAAAAAAATAATTCACAACCTACCAAGTGACTTATGAATTAAAAAAATTTAAGTCACGAGCAAGTAAGTGACTTAAGAATTAAAAAAAAATTAATTTAAAAGTTACCTAGTGACTTATGAATTAAAAAAAGTTTAATTCATAAGCTAATGGATTAAAAAATTATTATTTGGAAAATTTATAAGCTAGCATGATAATTTTATGACACACAAAAGCTTGAAATCTACCTTCGTTAGTAATTAAATAATTATGTAGTCAAAACAAGCTTAAGCATTTAAAATTTACCAACTAGCTTATGAATTAAAGTTTTTTTAATTCATAAGTCACTTAGTAGCTTGTGAATTAATTTTTTTTTAATTCATAAGTCACTTACTGGCTCATGACTTTAATTTTTTTTTATTCATAAGTCACTTATAGGTAGTGAAATATTTTTTTTCAATTCATAAGTCACTTAAAGGTAGTGAATTAATTTTTTTTTAATTCATAAGTCACTTATAGGTAGTGAATTATTTTTTTTTAAATTAATAAGTCACTTAGTAGCTTATGAATTAAATTTTTTTTTAAATTATACTCGTAAGTCACTAACTAACTTATGACTTAAATTTTTTTAATTCACAAATCATCTACAGACTTATGATTTTTTTAATTCAAAAATTCGCAACCCTGACGTAGATATATGTTTGAAGACTCAGCATTGTGCAGTTAACTGCGATTTTTTAAGTCCAGAGATTATCGATGAGATGGACGATGGAGAATTATACTCCAGGTATAGGTTAGACAAGATAGCAGTTCGGTTTTTGGTTGAAAACCTAAATATCGAAGACAAAATACAAGCCGTGGGCTTCCGATTTCACCAGAACTTCAAGTACCTACTATGTATTTATATTACACTTATTTGGAAGAATTGTCAATGAGACTGGTGCTGGTAAGTTTACCTTCTAATGGAACACAAAAGATATACAGTCACTGGCAAAATTAGTAACATAATGCATTGCTCGCACTTTAACCCACATATAAAGCGGGAGAACTTTTGAGTGTTTGCAGTTTTATTCAAACAGTAAATAAAAAAAATCTAATTCCAACAAGTAACTGTTAAAATCATACAAAACTAAGTGGCAAATCCATCAAGCACAGGCAAAATTATTTAACCAAGTGCAAATAACTGCATTGGGATAGCAACGGTCATAAGTTTCTTCAGTTAAATGATATTTCGATTAATGTCCAAATATTGCAATCAGTTTTGTTAGGTCTGTACTAAAAAAAAAGTTGTACGAGATGGAAAAAACTATTGAGCTTTCCCTTGAAAAAAGAGCGGCCATTATTGCAGAATTCCAGGGGGTGTATCGGCAGTGGAACTCTCTAAAAAATATGGTTGCTGTCGGAAAACAATTTATAATATAACTTCTAAGTTAAACGAATGTGGAAGTGTAAAAAATAAAATTGGTAGTGCCAGAAAAAGGCTAACATCAAAAAGGGAAGATGCTAAAATTGTTCGCTCCTTTAAAAGTTACCCTCGTGAAAGTGTTCAAAGTTTACTCATGGGCACAAACAAAAATCGCTAAAATAATATTAGCCGCGTTTTTTTAAAAGAGTGAATAGCCAAGTTAGCAAAATTTTACATGCAAAACAATAAAAACATCAAGAGTGAATATAATTTGGTCAGCAATCAGAGTGAATATAGAGTGAATGAAAATTATTGATATATTGAGATGTAGATGGCGCTTAAATAGAGTGCAGAAAAACATTTGCTTCGGAAAGGTTGGTTCCACTGATCTCTTTAATTATGTATTATAGAGATCAGTGGTTGGTACTGGGATGTGTTCTGGAACGCATCTTTTTTTCTCAGAGAATTTTATTATGTCGAGACATTTGGAAATAAAGCTTCATGTCTATTTTGTAAAAGACGTACATACATAAAACCTTAAATGTCGATTGATTGGAAAACTTCTGAAAAATCTTAATGTTTCTATAGGAAATTCAAAATTTTTCATATTACCCGTGTTTTTTTCGCAAGTCCATATAGAATTGTAGACTTAGGAACTTCTTTCCAAATAGTTGGAAGCACTGTGTATACATTGCCATTTGTCAGCTGCATTGAGACTAGCATCAACTAGCATCCAAAAACGCCACTTTTGACGTCTCTGAACAAATTATCGATAACAAATAGATAATATCATTTTGGCATCACAGTTTTTATCACGACTTACAAGTAGGCTAGGCGCACACATTTAAATTTTAGTCGCACACATTAAATGTTTGGTTGCTTATAGAAAACAGATGAACCAAAATGAACCAAATAGGTTGAATGTCCGCGCAGGTGCATATAGTTATATGTTACACAAAATAGCAAACTAATTTTAGGCAATCGTTTAGTTTGTGTCAAAACACAAACTGCTTAGTTGCTCGAACCAAAAAGTTTCGCAACTAAAAATTGAATGTGCACGCCTAGCTTTAGGTTAAGTCTCGAAAATTATCTGGACTTAGCTAAGTCCATATATACTTAAGTCGTTGTTATATTTGCATGTAGCGCTTAGTCCCGATGTCGTTTTTTCTTCAATTCCTTATGGACTTGCAAAAAAAACCCGCCTATTATAGCAAAATATAAAACTATATGTAGTTAATTTCCTTAATGTCAATCTAAAAACTGTCATTTGTCCCTTTATTTCGCTGCGATTTTGAAAGATTACGAAACTTCTAAGAAATCTAAATTTTTTTACTGAAAAATCGAAATTTGTTGGATTTTTTTTGTTCAGGAAAATTGCAATTTTAGGGCTTTTGGAAAGCATCTAGAAGGAAATACTCTAAATAAGTCAAAGTATTGTATATTACTCATCTACCAAGCCATAAACTATCAATTTCCATTGGAGGATGACAGAGATCTGGATGGATTAAAAAAAATCTAGAAACCTGATTTTTTTTTAACAAAAAAATCGATTTTTTTGCTCATTAAAATTGTTATTTAAGGGCTGTCAAGAATATGGAAAGAAATATTCTAAATACGTCAAAATAAATTTTAAATTACTCTAAAATTCGTGTCAATGCGACAGTTAACGCATTGAGGCTAGGCGCGCACATTCAATTTTTAGTTTCGCAACTGCTTGGTTTGAGCAACTAAACAGTTTGTGTTTTGACACAAACTAAACGATTGCCTAAAATTAGTTTGCTATTTTGTGTAACATATAACTATATGCACCTGCGCGGACATTCAACCAAATAGTTCATCTGTTTTCTATAAGCAACCAAACAGTTGTGCAACTAAAAATTGAATCTGCGCGCCTAGCCTGATGGTGTGCTACAAGTCAGGGAGACAACGAGTGGAACTTTTGCATTGATCGTCTAATCGTAATTAATGACCGTACTGGACATAAACTATGTTCCGTGAAAACTAGGTGCAGAAACGAACTTCCGAACGCACCCAAACACTTTTGTAGTACGGATGTTTGATTTTGTTTGTGATTTAGAAATTAGAAGTCGAGGATGCCGCCGAGAAGGTAAAACTAAATTTACTAAAACATTTTGTAAGTAAATATATTTATTAACTTTTTTATATTTGCAGATATAAAGCACCAAAAAGATGGACGAGGGAGGAAACGAAAGGTTTCCTCAATTTTTATATGTCGAGGAAAAAGGAATTCGAGATTCCTCGTAAGAGGAGACAGGCATACGTAAATATTGTCGAGGACATGGTTTCCGCTGGATTTGTAAGTACATACTTTTATTCTGTTATGACAATTTTCAATTAACAAATTCATCAATTTAGGACCCAAATATAACCGTGAGTCATTTAGAGGTGAAAATGCAGACTCTTTTGAGATCCTACAGGGAATCAAGGGACAAACAAAAGTTTAGCCGTCGAAAAAGAAAGAAGTAAAATGTCGAGTTGTTCAGTTTGTAGTACAAAAATTGGAAAAACTTCCAGTAAAATAAAGTGCAATGATTGTATTGAAGTGTTTCATGCAGATTGCGCAAAAATAAAACAAGCCGATCTCGACTATTTGGTTAATAATAAATAAAATGCACGACTGGATCACACGAACTTGCTCTTATGTAAAAGTACTTTGGAATTTAAGATACATTTTATAAATATAAAACATGGGCACGAGTACGATAACTTGGCCGCCAAGATTTGATGACGGATTTTTGTAGAGGGGTCAAAAATAAGCACTTTTTACTATGGGAGGGGGGGGGTCTATCTCCCCCCGTTTAGGAGGTAGGGGCACTTTTAGAAAAAATGGTTTAAATTGAAAAAAAAAAAATTAAAAAACAAAGGCAACACTTACAATAAAGTGCTATACTGCGTTTGGAAGCCAGAAAATTGTTCTATAATCCTGCATTTCAACCTGGCGTTGGAGAAAGCAATCCGCGACTCTGGCACGGCAACAAGAGGGACCATCGTCAACAGGTCCAGCCAGTTACTAGCTTACGCAGACGACATTGACATCATCGGAAGATCCGAACAAGCTGTACACGATTCCTTCATTCAGATCGAGCAGGCGGCACAAAATCTGGGGCTGCACATTAGTGAAGGTAAAACAAAGTACATGGTGGCGTCGAATGCGAGAGGAACAGTTGGTCAAACAATCAAGGTAGCGGAGCACGAATTTGAAGTGGTGCAATCCTTTAAATACCTTGGGTCAATAGTAGCAGCCGATAACAATATAGAAGAAGAAATACGCGGGCGGCTTCTCAAATCCAACAGAGCCTACTATAGTCTGTCAAAGCTCTTCAAATCCAGAAATCTCACCATAACTTCAAAACTGCTGCTGTACAAGGACCATGGTCCTGCCAGTACTCACATATGGATCCGAGACTTGGGTGCTTAGCAAAAGGCACTCTGACCTCTTAGCTGCGTTCGAGAGAAATGTCTTAAGGAGAATTGTTGGCCCCATATGTGAAGAAGGACGATTCCGGAGACGGTACAATCATGAATTGTACGCAATCTACCTAGAAGCAGATATCGTGACAAAAATTAAGCTCGGTAGACTCCGGTGGGCAGGGCACCTAGCTCGCATGAGCGAAGAGGAACCTGCTCGGAAAGTTCTTTGAGGTACATTCTATGGTAGACGACAGCGTGGTAGACCATGCTTGCGCTGGAGAGATGGCGTAGACCAGGACGCCCGAAGCCTTGGGGTGCGCAACTGGATGGCGTCGCACAGTGTGGGAATTCGCGAATTTAGCGGAATTTAATTCGAAAAATGACTAGTCTCGATTGATGCCAAAACCGGTTTTTCTTAAAGGTAAAAGATTGTAGACAGTGATAACAAAAGCACTGTTGGGTGGGGATCATGTAAACAAAAAAAAAAATTGCATTGAAGTTGCAGTTGGCGATTTTTATTCTGTATATTTGCTGGAAGAGATTACTTTGCTCTTAAATTTTTTTCGTGCGTTTGGTGTGTGTTTTAATAAAAGTTTTATTTTTTTTATATTTCCTAAATATCAAGGTATAAGGATGTAAGTAATTTTTTATTTCACAGGGTGTTTCACATTTTTGTTTTGGTGATTGAAGTTAAAAAAATGTGTTTTTTTCGATGTTTGTATCTTTATTAGAGCAAAACTTTAGGTATTCCGCGTTATTGCGCCTCGAAACAATATTCACTGCAAAGCTTGATTTATTATCTATCAAGAATCACTAAAATTTGACACCCCAATTATGTTGTGATATATTTTTTTTCAATGTTTCTAAATGACTATGCAGCAAAAAAATGATGGCATACCGTCAAAATCGAATAAGTTTTTGGGATTTGGTTAGAAGAAGAATAAACTAAAAAAACTTTTTTTATTTCACGGGGTGTTCCAAAACAAATAATTTTGTGAATTTGATAGTTACAACAAAAATACAGGGTGTTCAAATGCAAAGTTAACAGTAAGAAAAAAAAAGAACTAAGTTATTTAAAAAATAAAAAACGGAAACTGTCAGTTAATAAAAAAAAAACTATTATATCGGATAAAGGGTGTTCCAATAATAGTAACAAAAATAAATTAATTTAAAAATAAAAAAAACGAATTTTTTATTTGAAGAGCAAAAGTGCTTTTTATGCGTATTTTACATAAAATTTGATTTCATAGGCTGCTTATTACATCAGATCCATATCTAGCAAGCCTAAGGTGTATTCCTAGAAGAAAACGAAGTAACTTAGAGCCTGAGGTTCTTGAAATTTTGGATATTGCAAACTAATCTAAAATGTAAATAAAATGTATTATATGTATATACATATGTTGAATTGTTGAATGTAGTTAAAATTATAGTAAAGGTAAAATTGTTTACAATAAAAATAAAACATATAAAAAACAATTAAATATAATTGTTTTAAATTTGCTTTTTATTTTACAAGAATAACAGAATTGGTAAATAAAAATTGTCTATTCCAGTGAAACTGTATTTTTTCGACAGGAAGTTTTCGGTTCTTTTAATTTTTTTATCCTTGATGATGTATGCCAGAAAAATTTTGTGATACAACACTTACCAATATAAAAAAAAAACATTGATTGTCTAGAAATAAAACTAATTTAAAACTTCCTTTGAAATAGAATTTCTTGTACGTTTTAATACCCTTTGTATGAATGGAGTTTCTTTAGTTCATAAACAACGGCATTGACATATCAGTTTACAAAAAAAAACTAGCAAATTCTGATAATAATTAACTTTTTTCTTTATTTTATTCATATTTGTAATAAAATTAAACAATACATCATTCCTCAAAAGATTTTTTTGTAAATTATGATTTTCAAAAAAAAGTACTTTTTTGGTGTAAACAACCTGTCACTTCAAAGCTCATTTTACAAAAACTTAAATAAAATATGACCAAAATGTGAGTTACATTTGAAAAAAAACTACAAAAAAATTTAAAATGCAAGCGTTATTAATTTTATTCCGCTAAATTCGCGAATTCCCACACTGTGCGTCGACTAGAGACCGTTCGTACGTTCGTACGTCCGTACGTTCTTGTACCATTTTTCGTCGTCGATATCTCAAGAACGGAGTTAAGATATCGACTTCAAAT
This sequence comes from Chrysotoxum bicinctum, assembly GCA_911387755.1. Lineage (NCBI taxonomy): Eukaryota > Metazoa > Arthropoda > Insecta > Diptera > Syrphidae > Chrysotoxum > Chrysotoxum bicinctum. The sequence goes on from OU426991.1 coordinate 4,790,186, forward strand.
AAATTTTGTTTAATAGGTAATAACTTCGAAAGAGGCTGAAAGGGCGTTTATTAAAATTCAGTGAGTAGTTTTTTCACTATAACGGTTTAAAAAAAAAGTAAAAATTTTGGTTAGTTTCAAATATCTCACGAAAAAATAATGCTATTGATTTAAAATAAAATTTAATATACTCATTATAAAGTCGTACAGATTTGGTATGAATTTGGAAAAAAATGAACATACCGTTATTTTTTTAAATAAAAAAAATTAAAAAAAAAATTTCATAACCCAGATATTCTAAGAACGGAAAACAATTTGAAACTCAAAATAATTTTATTTTACGAAAAATAATGTGTTTGACAACTGGTGAAAATTTCAAAAAAAACTAGTTTACAGTTTTTTTACAAAAAATAAAAAACTATATAAAATTCTATTGAAAATTGGTAAAAATTGTTTTTCGACTCAAATTTCTCGAGAACTAGTAGTGATATTGACTTCTAATTTAGTTTATTTTATACATAGTATAATTTTGTACAATTGGTAAAATGTTGACAAATATTGAATTAATAGTTTTTTTTTTAAATAAAAAAACTATTAAAAATTCTAGTGAAAACTAGTTAAAATTGTATTTCAAGTCGAATTTCTTGGGAATGAACACCGATGGTGCCTTCTAAAGTATGTTGTTTTATACATCGATACCTTCCCCTAAGAATGTATACTAAGCGACATTTCTAAAATTGTTCAGGAACGAAAAAAACGAAGAAAGTTCTAGTTGAATCATAGTGTGCTAAGAGACAATTTTGGTTAAACTAAGTGACATCTAACAAAATTTTTTGTTGCTCACAATCAACATCAACAATCTCAATTTCAAATCTCTTTAAATAATTAAAATGCTTTGCAATCTTAAAATAATGTTTGTTTGAATTTAACAGCTAAAGTTTGTTTCGCTGAAAATTTGGTTATTTAAAAAAAACTAAATATAAAGTTTTCAAGACCACAAATGGGAAGTTATCAGTGTGGATCGAACCCAGCCTCTTTTATGAATTTTTTTATCGGACTAACTATGGCCTAAATGAGCCAATTACTCGTTGCATCAGGGAAACTAATGCTGTTTGTTATAGAATAGACATTTTTAGAAACTGTTCAAGAGAAACTTTTAAGTTACATTTTTTAAACGAAATAAATCTGCAACTATAGTAATGTATCAATTGTAATTGTTAAGTTTATTGATTTAAAAATAAACTAATGTATAATATTTATATCTAAGTCTATAAGAGAATATTATCTCTGATTGATGATAAAAAAATAAATAAATATAAAATCTATTTTTTTCCGAAAAAGTGAAAGCATTTGAGATGATTCCGGTATTGCATATATGTTTCAGCTTCCTTTGAATTTCATTGCTGATATGAACTTTGATGTAAATATGTTACGAAAATGGTTTGCATAAGCTAATTGTCTGTAATAAAATTAAACGTTATGTACGTTAGTTTAAGTTCCCATGAATGCCCTGATCTGGATGAAATTTTTCACGCTCTGAAATCCTAATGCTACGGTCTCTTAATTTAGTTCAATTCTAACTCTTCTTGCTTCAAGATGTATATGGTTAATTAATTTAGATTCCTCGGTATCATTTTTGATCAAAACATTGGTTGGTCTCATGACACTTCGAAATTGAAACAGTATCTGCAGTCGACATTTCGTGCAATGTATCGCCTTAAAAAAAATTTGCGAACTGTGTATTTGGAATTTTACGCTCTCAATTAGAGTATGGGTTACGTTGTTGGGGTAAGAAAGTGTAACGAAGCGTTCCATGCCTCTACCAATACCAAACACCCTGGGTGATTTAATTCACCATGACTAAGCAGCCGCCGCCGCAGCACCGGCCGACGACACCATACGACACCGCAGCTACCAACGACACCAGTTACCTCGCTAAGATAAAGGGATTTTATACCTTGTCTTAATACAATATGCAGTCACTATAAGATTATGACGTCACAGTTGGTTGAGCACATTGGGTGATTTACATTCGACCAGTATATAATTCACACTCAGTTTTTACGAAAAATATAACAAGAGGACCTCCTTTTGGGAAGGAAAGTCACTTGTTTGCTACGGTCGAAGCTGACGAGCTAGATTCTAGTTTACGAGTCGTCTGAAATTGTCAGGCAATTTCGTTCCATCAGTTTGGTTCGAAGAATAAAACGTCCTTGTGCCTACCAGCGGCCTTAAACTGTTGATCTTGTGCCTACCAGGGCCTTAAACTGTTGATCTTGTGCCTACCAGGGCCTTAAACTGTTGATCTTGTGCCTACCAGGGCCTTAAACTGTTGATCTTGTGCCTACCAGGGCCTTAAACTGTTGATCTTGTGCCTACCAGGGCTTTAAACTGTTGATCTTGTGCCTACCAGGGCCTTAAACTGTTGATCTTGTGCCTACCAGGGCCTTAAACTGTTGATCTTGTGCCTACCAGGGCCTTAAACTGTTGATCTTGTAAGCGCCAGGAGCGTAGTCCGTAGCCCGTATTTATAAAAGAGTGGCCCGATACCGAATGCCAGTTAAAGGAGAAACCAGATGCCAGAATAAAGCTTTTTAAAGGAAGCCAGCAGGACCCGATACCAGGAGAATAACCGATGTTTACTAGATACACCAGGCAGGGTGTAATTAATTGAAATCAAGAAATATTTAAGTTGTTATATGAAGTTAAGATTTGTTTTTAATAAAGATTTTGTATAAGGTTCTAAAGACCTTCCTACTGAAGTTTCGTGTTTTTCTTCAGAACGACCCTGGGAATCCGGCGAGCAAAACCTCGGCTGGAAAGCAAAAAGCACATCACAAAAGGTATATAGGAGCAAACGCTTTGCCCATACTTTTAAATTGTTCAAGAAATTAATATTTTCTTTTTGAGAAGTGGCTTTTTGCAAAGTACAATCTATGACTTTCAGAATCTACGTAGTGTCTTTAGTTCTGCCGTTTGAATCCCCTTTTTCCGAATTACTCATTTCAGGGATTCTTTATCTGCTCTCGCATTTAAGCTATTTAATAAACTTACTGCCGATATACGATCCATTATATCGTTGCCGATTTTTGTAATAAATTGGGTTTTTGAATTCAATCACGAGAAAATTAAGGTTCTTTTGCCATTTATTGCTTATAAGTAATTATATTATTCTGTTTTTGGTTTTTAATTCATTATATTTTCCTTTCTAGAATTTAAAATAAATTTAAAAATTAGGTTTTTTCATTAGGATTAAAAAAACAAACAAAATATAATCTATAAATATTCAGTCTTAGTCATTAAAAAATGTTTAAGTTTCCCAACTTAACACTTAATCTTTGTTTTTCACTGAAGTTAATTCTAACTAATGTGACAGTTAACACTGTTTAACAAAAAATAATAAATAATAATATTGTTTACAAAAATTTCACGATTTGTTCAGCTTTATTAAATTTATTTAGTTAATTACTCACTGTTTTTTGGGACTTCAATAAAAACACCTAGCATTTGAATTTCAAAAAGAATCATAATCTATCCAAGCAAATTATTACTCGCTGAATTTATTTTATTCCTATCATCTTAAATTGCGATACTTCATGACAAGAAGTGGAAACAGTTCAATTATGAATCTTCATAAAATAATATGACTGCTTAATTCTTCAAACACACAAGAAAATCCAACTTAACGTAGCATTACAATGCTCTGCTCAAAATTACTTTGGATTTGTTGGAAAGACTATGGTCATGTTCCTATAAATATTTTAAGCCACATCAAATTATAATAGAAACACTTTCCCGCTGAGACTAATCATAACTTCGATTCGCCATCACCCCCCACAACCAGCCACAGGCCATAGCTCAAACAAGAGCAATAATAATAAAAAAAGATCAACATACTGAATTGTTATACTTTCGACAACATCCATATAACTCTCCTCACAAAAAAAAAGAAGAAACAAATAAAATAAAGAAAACTAGGGTGGATTAGTGGGATTAGGTTGAGCAAATACACATACTCCCTTCCCCATGTGATAAGCCTTGAAACTTGCTATACCCAAAAGGAGGAAGTATATGAAGAGGCTCCCTGACCGCACGTACAAAATACGAAATACTAATAGAACTTAGACTCTTACATCTAAACCCAAACCAAATAACAAAATAAGCACCTGAATTATATGTTATACCTACTCGTGTCTATACAAGGCCGATTAATGTCGATTGCAGTCCTTCATCAAAATATTGCCAACATAACTGTACATAGTTAAGTAGTTATTTGAGAGCGTGTCCCGGATATAATAAAACAAATTTCGACACACCACCTACGACGACCTACACTATATCTACTCAGAAGTCAATACCATTAAACCCTTTTTGAATTTAACGTTTACCCTTGTTAGAGCTATTAGCAGGGTGACCAAATGTATTTTTTTAGGTAAAATGAAGAGGTTTTGCGAGTATATTAAATGTAGAGCTATTATAATCATCTCAACGGGACTCAGGTTTGTACGAACTTAAGCGAATAAAAGAAAATTAACGATGCGCACTCATATAACGCGTCGGATCGTATTCCAAGCGATATCTTAGTTTCGAGTAGCTTTGCTTCTCCATATAAACGTCAGCTCATTTTAATTTTTCCAGTGGCAGTTCAGAAATTCTAAAATTACGATAGTTATTTCGTGATGAATTAGTTTACATTGACAATGACCAATCATTTCTTATTGATGTTTTGTCAGGTCTTCCGCAAGGTAGTCATCTAGGGCCACTGCTTTTTGATCTCTTCGTTAATGATATTGCGGACCTCTTAGAATTTACCAATTGTCTAATGTTTGCAGACGATTTAAAACTATATCATCAAATATCCGCAAAGGAAGATTGTGAAAACTTTCAAAAAGATATTGACACATTATTTCAGTGGTGTAGATATAATCACCTCGATTTAAATATTTCCAAATGTAAAATCTTTAGAGCCTTTCGTTCAACACCAAGAGTTATTTACAGTTATAGACTCGGCAACAAAGTTTTATGTACTGTTAGTGAAGTTAAGGACCTTGGAGTTATTTTTGATACAAGGTTGTCTTTTATATCACATATAAATTTCATTGTATCGAAGGCAAATTCACTTCTTGGTTTTCTAAAGCGAAATACCCTAGTATTTACAGATTGTTATACGTTAAAAGCTATTTATACTTCTTTAATAATACCTATACTTGAATATTGTTGTGTTGTATGGTCTCCAATTTATGTAAACTCTTCTGATAGGATCGAAAAAATCCAAAAAAGATTCACAAGGTTTGCATTGAGGAAATTGGGTTGGTCAGAAGATTTACCCCCTAAGTTAAGATGCGCCTTAATAGATCTCAAATCGTTAAAAACCTGTAGAGACACTCTCTGTTCACTTTTTGTCAAAGATATCGCTAATGGAAGAATTAATTCACCTGAGTTATTAAATCTTCTAAACTTTTATGTTCCAGAGAGAAATCTTAGAAACAGAAACGTTATTTTTCTTGTTCCCAATCACAGGACGAACTATGGACTTAATGAACCCTTAACTCGTTCACTGAGAAATTTTAATTCTATTAGTTATGAAGTCGACTTTCAAATGAATAGAACTGTTTTTAAACAAATTGCTCTAAATATTTTGAATAGAAATCTATGATTGTAATATATGAATTATTGTTAAAAGTAATCAACAGATAAATATCCACTGATAAATAAATAAATAAATAAATATATTTATATATAAAAAAACTATTACATTTAATTTACTATTTTTTATATATGTATATAAGTATGTAATGGTAAACAACTTACAAAATGTTTTGCTTTATTGACCCTAATACATTATAAAAACGACATAAAAAATTTTTTTAAACACTTTAGAGAAAAATTTTTTAAATAAAAGACTTTTTAAAAAAAGAAGAAAAAACAAGAAAATAAAAAATTTTATCCTAAAACAAACAGAAAAAACGTCCAGTATTATCGCAGCTGATTGTTATCGCAGATTGAGGGTGGGTTTTTTTATTGCTAAAGCATAGCTCACTATTGTGTTGTCTCTGTCTTCCATTGTGTTCATTGTTCTTGAAAGGTTTTGTTGTATTCGTAAGCTTTCAAGTGTGTACCTTGCGTTTGTTCTCTTTTCTTTGTCAAATATTATGGTGTTGTCAAAATCTGGTGCGTGTCCACTTTCAATCATGTGATGTGATAACACCGTTGTCTCCTTTCCTTTCTTTACGTCTGCTCTATGTTCAGAAATTCTCTTTCCCAATTGTCTTTTTGTTGTCCCCTCCCAATGTATATTCGATCGCAACTCTCCCCCTCTTTTCCATTGCAACCAATCTGGTATATGACATTGTGTTGTCGTTCATTTTCGATCGGTGTTTTTTTGGTAGTAAAAAGTTTTCTCAGTGTTTTATTTGATTTGTATGCATAAGTTACTTTGTTGTTGTTCTCAGTGTTCTATTTGATTTGTAAAAAAAAAAAATTAAAAATTATTTTGATTAATCACAATTCTGCACTCGGACACCAATTGATTTCAGGAAATTATATGACATTTGGAAAGTCCTTTTGCTTCCATAAAATGGCAGAGGAAAAGCGTATACTCATAGCTTTTTAGAATTGGAAAAGGCCAATGCTAGATATAATTCGAAATAAGAAACAGAGAAAGATCCATATTTCATTAGATTTAAGTGCATTATTTGTGATTAATCCTTTTGACATGTAAACAACTGTTTTTCAGCATAAGGTACATAGATTCCACAAGTGCTTGCGACTTCTATATTGAAATTGCAACGATATAATTAACTAAAAAACTTGTATTCCTTATTATCCCCTGTCCTAATTCCATCAAATTGTGCTTTAAATATGTGCCTTTCCAATTCTGTAAATCGTGATGCGTGCGTCATGGTTTGGACTCAGGTTATTGTGGCAAAGAATATACTAAAGGAAACAAATGTTGCATACAAAGTTAAGTAATAGCCCACTCTGGTTAAACCTCAGATAACCTACCCAAATCGGTGAGTTGAACCGATGATGAACCACGCTTCTACAATTGGACCTTATATATTTGTTGAAATAAAGTTATGATTACTATAGAGTGCGCAGATTAAATTACCATAGTAAAAGATAGTAAAAGACGTCCTTATGCTTTGATGATTCAAAAGAGAAGAAGGATTTATTGTTTCAAAAGGAAATGAAGTAAATGACATTTGTAAGTGTTATACGTAAAATAATATGACATTTATATAATAGATCTGTTCAATGAACTGAATGAAACACTATACATATTATTAATTACAACAATATTTACTTTTTTAAATCCTTAAATGTATACTTAAAATGTTAGGGTTTGAAAAAAAAAACTGCAGATGGTAACCTTAGACTTTGTATGTGGCAAACTCTTAATCCATTTGAAATTGTAAAGTTCATTTATAATTCAAACAAATAATTTCGCATAAGTAAAAATGGATTCATATAAATCTTTAGTTTATCGTTCGAATTTCTTTTGTTCCACAATGTCGAGACAGAAATAAATTACTGCAAAGAAAAAAAAAACGAAAATACCCAAATCTATTATTTTCTCTTTTTATGTTTTTATTGTTTTTTTCTTTTCGATCAATATTCAATTTGTTTTCTTCTTCCTTATTGTTTATGTTCAGGCTGAATAACCTTTTTACCCTAAGTCGGTGATGATATTGTATGCAATCGACAGATCAACTAATTTTAAATGTTGGTAAAAAGAATTGAATACAGGGCAGGATACGATTAAAATACATAACATATAAAAACGAACAGGTACAATGATGTGTGGAAAATGATTATCAAACGGTTTTGTTTTTAATCTTATTTCAACAAAGTTAAATAAATGTTTAGAGTTTAATTTCAGACTTGGGGCCAGTTCAAATTAAATTAGTTATGTATAGGTATTTGATTCTTAAAAAATATTTAATATTATAAAAAAATAAGTATTGAATAAATCTTATTCATTATTATTTAATCATACACTTTGACATAATGGTAGGTAGTTTGGTTTATCATCAATTATTTTTTTTTGTTCATTTAAAATAATCAATATTTAAAATAAATAAAATTTAGTAAAAATACACGAGAGTAAGAAAAAAAAACTAAATTATAAAAAATTATCCAAACTATAATAATACATTTAAATTATATCTACTAGTAAAAAAGTTTGAGAAAAAGTTATTGGGGTGGGTTGGAGAGGAGAGAATTTCGGATGACTTATTTAGATATATTAAAATCAAAAATATTTGAAGAGTTGTTGGAATTACCCAGCATACGAGACATTGGATTATAGTAGCTATATATTAGTACGGTGAAAAGGAATGCGGAATAGGGGTACTGACCTAACTTTTCGCCGGTTGGTATTAATAGAAATCAGACTTATTAGCCCCGGACAGTATATATAACCAGTTAGTATGTCGTGAATAAAAATCACATCTGCGGCTTCACGCCGTTTTTCAAGCGACTGAAGGTCAATTAGCAGTAGGGTGTGTCAAAGTGCTCAACTATGGTATTTTCAAATGTAATAGCTTTTAAAAGTTGCATTGCTTATCAAAATTAAATCCTGCGTTTACAATTTTCATTTTAATTAATATCTTTGGCTTGCTCAAAAATAGGATGAAACCCAAAAAAATTTTGATTTTCGAGATTTTTGAAATATGTGTTGTTTTAAATTGCGCCGTGTGGATACAAAAAAATTATATAAATTTTAGGCTTATGTATATTTGTTTAAATTGAACACTTGATAAAGAAGCTTACTTACTTACTTAACCGGCTCCCGATCCATGGAGGGTCTCTGCCTGAGTTATTTCGGTCTTCCATCGGTTGCGATTCCTCGCGAGCTGCCTCCAGTCGTCGGGACCAAGCGCTCTTGCGTCTATAACCGCCTGGTCCCTGTAGCGGAGGTTCGGTCTTCCTCGTCGTCTCGAACCTGGGGGCTGGGATTCGAAGATTTTCTTGGCTGGAGCGTTGTTGTTCATTCGCTCGATGTGAACGAGCCAGTGTAGTCGACGTGTTTTGGCTTTTTGGACTACATCCACATCTTGGTACAGCTCGTATAATTCACGATTGAATCTTCTCCTCCATTCGCCCTCTTCGCATATAGGACCAAATATCCGCCGAAGAATTTTTCTCTCGAAAGTGCCCAGTATCAATTCCCCTTTTTTACTTATCGTCCAGCACTTGGCGCCGTAGAGTAGAACTGGTAAAATTAGCGTTTTGTATAGCGTGCACTTTGTCTTTCGAGAAAGGAGTTTTGAACCCATTTGTTTGGCCAAACCGAAGTAGCAGCGGTTTGCTAGGGTAATTCTTCGTCGAATTTCCACTAAGGTGTCATTCGTGGGATTGATGTTCGTTCCGAGGTAGGTGAACTCCTTGACTACCTCGAAATTACTGCTACCAACAGTGACGTTTTGTCCTAGGCGATGGACAGATGCGGCTTTGTTTGTTGATAGCATATACTTTGTTTTGTCCTCATTAACTTCAAGACCAACGCGTTTCGCCTGTTCATCAATAGCTGTGAACGCTTCTAGCACAGCTCGCTTGGAGCGGCCGATGAAATTGATGTCGTCTGCATATCCGAGCAGTTGGGAAGACCTGTTGAAAATAGTGCCTTCCAGGTTAACACCACCCTTGCGCACTATCTGCTCCAGGATTAGGTTAAAGAAATCACATGATAGCGCATCTCCTTGTCTGAACCCTGTGCACGTCTGGAATAGCTCGGATGAGCTGTTATCCATTTGCACGTTGCACCGCGTATTTTGTAACGTCATTCGGCATAGCTGGATCAGTTTTTTTGGGATCCCGAGTTCCGACATTGCCAATGGAAGCTCTTGGCGACTTATGCTATCATATGCGGCTTTAAAGTCGATGAAAAGATGGTGGGTCTCGACTTGAAATTCGTTGGTCTTTTCCAGGATTTGCCTCAATGTGAAGATTTGGTCTATCGTTGATCTGCCTGGCCTGAAGCCACACTGGTACGTGCCGATTATAGTGTTGCAGAAAGGTTTTAGACGCTCACATAGTACGGTGGATAGGATCTTGTAGGCAACATTAAGCAGGGATATGCCCCTGTAGTTTTTGCAGGACATAGGATCGCCTTTTTTGTAGATTGGGCATATGGAGCTATTTGACCAGTCGTCGGGCATGCTTTCCTCCTCCCACACTTGGTTGATGAGCTGATGCATGTACCCTATCAGGGCATCTCCTCCATACTTAAAGAGTTCCGCAGGTAGGCCATCCGAGCCTGTGGATTTGTTATTCTTAAGCTTGCGTATGGCTTTCTTAACCTCTTCAGTACTGGGTAGTGGGACTGGATCTTCATTGACTGGTCTTATGCTTCTTTGCTCCCCTGTGTTTTCGTCTAAATAATACCCTTTAAGCAGCTGCTGGAAATGCTGTTTAAACACGTCTACAATTCCCTGTGCTTCGGTGACTAGGTTCCCTTCGCTGTTTCGAAGAGCTTGCGTGCCGGTCCTATAACCTGATGCCAGTTGTTTGGCTGTTTTATAGAACCGGCGGGTGTTTGTGGTGGTGCTAGACTCCTCGAGATACCTGAGCTGAGAAGCTGCGGCTGCTCTTTTCTTTCTGCGCAGGGTTTTTTCTCTTTCCTTCTCTTTTCACGATACTCCTCTTTTGCTGCTCTTGTTTTCCGTTGCAGCATTTGCATTCGTGCATTTTCCGTCTCCTGCTTCAATACCGCGCATTCATTATCATACCACGGGTTCTTTTTCCTAGGTGGTTGATAGCCTATGGTGGACTCGGCTACCTCCTTAATGATGTCGCGGTACTGGCTCTACTGGTTGTTGACGCTTGTGGCTGGGGGTACGGCAGAGAGTTTCCCGGTCAATTGCTCACTGTAGTCTCTGGCTTTCTCAGGTGTGCTAAGGCATGCAATATTGAATTTCTTCCTTTGGGCGATCCTCATTTTCTTTTCGTTGGACAGTCGGGCTCTGAACTTTGTCACAACAAGAAAGTGGTCAGAGTCCACGTTTGCATCTCGGAAATTTCGCACGTCCAAGATGTTCGACGCGTGCCTTGCGCTAATTAGCACGTGGTCGATTTGGTTGGCGGTTCGACCATCTGGAGATCGCCAGGTTGCTGTGTGTATCCTTCGCCTGGGGAACCTAGTGCTACTTATCACCGTATTCCCGATTTCCCACGCGGAATCCGCATCCTAACATGTGCATTCTTTGATGACAGCTGTAATAAATGTCGCAATCTTTTCTTTTCGCTATTCCTGATCCTATCCATCGTATGACCTGGATCGCGGTAATGTCTGCCTTGTACCGCGAGAGGACAGATTCAAGTTTTTGAGTAGCACCTGGTGTGTAGAGTGTCCTTACATTCCAGGTGCATACTCGTAAATCGTAGTCCATTTTCGTTCCGGGTCTGGTTGCCATTTGAGGGTGGTCGTTATCCGAGGCTTCTCGCGTCTCTCTCATAACAATTGGTGTTTTTTACTGTGGCCTGGCCGGGTCGTTAGCCCGACGCACTAACCTCCAATCTGTAGGGCCATGAGTTTAGTGTTGCAATTGTTTCCTTGGTCAACACTCGCACTTACAAGTTTAGCAAGTCATGACATAAAGCCAAGACCAGTATTCGGCGGTTACCAACGAGGAGGTATTGTAAGCACTTGATGTGTAGGAAAAGATACAGCTCGAAGCCCCCCAGTTCGTACAGCATCCAACCACCTGATAAAGAAGCTATGAAATAATAAAGGAAGGAAGAAAAATCATTTTTTTATGTAAAATCGTTTATTTTTTACAAAAAAAAATTCTTAAAAATCAATGGAACGATAACTTGGCCGCCAATATTTGATAACGTGTTTTTGTAGAGGGGTTAAAAACAAGCACTTTTTACTATGGGAGGGGGGGGTCTATCTCCCCCGTTTAGGAGGTAGGGGCACTTTTAGAAAAAATGATTTAAATTAAAAAAAAAAATATATTAAAAAACACCGGCAACACTTACAATAAAGTGCTATACTGCATTTGAAGGCCGGAAATTTGTTCTATAATCGTGCATTTAAATTAAATTACCTTTGCCAATGGTTTTTGAGAAATTCACATTTAAAGTTCAAATTTTGATAAAAAAAAACGTGAAAAAAAAGTTTAGACCGATTGTTTTCAAAATTTTTAAATGAAATTGTAAATTAACTTATATGTGATCCATGTAAATATCAGTTCTTAATCGAACACAAAAAACCGCATGGTTCTATGTCTTCTAGTTTTTCAGAAAATTGAAAATTACCAAAACTACTTTTTTTGATTTTTGGTGGTGACGGTGATTCCATTTTAAGGATTAATGTTAATAAACATAATGAATCTTTGTTAGTTCAGTACCGCAATTCATTTAGCGTTACCAAGAATGCACCACGAGGAGGTATAATTGCATCTGGGTCAGTTATTTTGTCAGTTAGTCAGGAGTTAGTCAGTCATAGTTAGTTAAAAAAGGTTAAAATGTATTAAAAAGGTGTGTAAGTCTCGTCAATAAAGTCATCGTCCGTACTATAACTGTCGAGTCCGTTGAGTTACTCTTTTATGGTGGGAAGCCGGGGATGTTTTGGCGGTAAAACACTTTCTAAATTTTCGCTCTGAAGGGTGGGAGGATCGATGTCTTTTAATTGTAAACCCTCACCAGGACCGGCCCGAGCTAAATTAGAGCCCTGCGCAAGCTTTATCAGTGGCGCCTCTCATTTGGATTGGATTGGCTGAAAAAGTCATTTCCTCATTACCCAAGGGGTACCCTTTGCAATGCGTTTTTTTAACGAGGGATCCCCAAGAGGCCTATTCCTAGATAATACTTATATTTAATTAAAATAAATATAATTTTTATTAAAAACTAAGAAATCAAAAATATATCACAAAAATAATAGTAAAAAAATATATTACAAAAATTTAGGAACTGAAAAAAGTATTTTTTGAAGTAAAAAATATTTAAAAACTAATTCAAAAACATAACAACATACAAATAAATAATGAACTCATTAATTGTTGCTCATGTAGGAAATAATAATAAGATTATTATTTTAATAAAAATAAATAGAACCGATTTTTTTTGCAATAGATTAACTTTTCTGGCTTCAATTTTAGCAAACTCAGCTACCAGATCATCATAATATAATGACTTGACAAGCTCTTTCTCTATAGCCATGATTGACTAGTTAACTTATCTTTCCTCAGTCATTGGGGTCCTGAAGTAGTTTTTTATTAATTTTAGTTTCAAAAAACTGTTATTTGAGGAAGCTGTGATGGTAGCATATTTAGTAGATAAATTAGCAGACGGAGTTTGTAAATACTTACTAGTTATATTGGCGCAAAATTTTAAACAGCCTATTATTAAGGTATTAGTATGATACTCGTACTACTTAACAATTTGCTAAGTTTATAGTAGTTTAGTAACTCATTCTTAATTTTAAACATTTTCTCACTAGTATCGTACTAACAGAATTTCCTTAATAAATTGCTTCTGAATACACCTAAAACAACGACATTTCGTGTAAAAAAATAAGTACACGAACCTTTTTTGATGTCTGCAAATGTCAGAGTCATACGAACCTAGCGCGATACTAAAAAAATAAAGTAGGTATTCGAGATTTTAACTTTAATAAAAGGGTAGAGAAGTATGATGCTATATTCGATTAAAATTATTGTTTTAACCTAGTATCATACTAAAACAGCGTTAGCATCGTACTAATTCAATTAAAATTTTGCGCCATTATTTTTTTTTTAAATATCAAACTAGATTAATATGCAACATATAAACTTGAAACTAAAATTTTACTTCCTAATGACGGCATGTTTCTATTCTCAACATTTCCAGCCTCAGATATTTCAATAAGAGCTTTATATTATAGCTTCTAAGATTTTTTTGAATTTTTTTAAAGCATTTAATCTACTCCCATCTGGTTTCAGAAAGGGGTTTTAAGGTCAAACCAGCGAAATTTTTTGTATATATTTATGTATGTCCCAACGCATTGTTGAACCTGATACAAAGTTTTATATGCATTGAGCAATGTCAAAAAATTTTACAGCTTCCAACAAACAGCAAGCTGAATCATTTAAAACCAACAACAACCAAAGGGAATGCAAGCAGCCTGAACAAAATAAGCTCTTGGTTCAAGACACTTAATTTTGTTTTGAACACCAGCCTCTTTTCCTTTCATGTTTGAACCATTATCATAACCTTATATCTTTGTATAGGTATACACTCTATAGCAGCCGTCGGCATCCTTTTCAATTAGTCGGGCACAATTTTGAAATCCCAAAGTTCAGCGGGCACCACACAATGAAAAATCAATTTTTTAATATGGCAATAATATCAATTCAAATAAAATTTATTTCATTTATTTTTTGAATTCAATGTAAAATTTGACATTGCAAGTTGTTGTCAGCTAATTCATTATAATTTGGCACATAATTCGAATTGGCAGTTCTTAGGCATTGGTCCAAATGAGCATCTATAAGGGTCGTTCGGTACTTCGATTTTATGAACTTCATATTTGATAACACGCATTCGTAAAAATATGTGGAGGCGCAAAGAGGGCTCAATTTTATAGTACAATTTCTTAATATTGGATAGTTACATTTCCTAACTAAACTTCAGAATTTTTCATCGTGATGATATGACTTTAATTCGATTTCATTGTCATTTATAATTTATACAATTTATTTATAATTTATATATTTATAATATTTATAACTTCCAATTTTCAATTTTAGGTTCTCTTTATTTGAAATATCGAAATAGCTTGCAATTTTAATAGCATTATCGTCATCCAGTTGGGTAAAAGGGTTAATGAAGAATATTAAAATTTTTTCTAAATTATTAAAATCTTCACATCGGTTATTAAATCATTTAAAATGTCATTTTGCATAAATTATATAGCATTAAAAAATTAGTCTTTTGGAATAATACATATGAAATGTGTTTTAATGCGGGCACCTCAAGATTATCTCGCGGGCATCTTGGTGCCCGCGGGCACTTCGTTGCCGACTCCTGCTCTATAGTATTCCTATGCAACACGATTTTGTAGTATTACATGCGGATCCAGATGTCGCAAAATCGCTATTTTAGATTTGAACCTGACCAAAATAAACAAGGACATTTTTTTGGGAAATTGGATTTTGTTTTCCCTTGCAAACAGTCTGCCAATGTGTGGATGGCTGCGGCGTGCGCGACGTAAGGGGATGATCTTGGTGGTTGGTTTTCTTTGATTATTTCACAAATATTTTGTTTCGTTTTCTTTAGCTTATGGATGCAGGTGTAAGAATGAATGCGAGCCTAATATCACAGATAATTATATAATTATATATAATTATCTGTGCTAATATGTAGGTATAATAGGTTTGTACGTATTTGATTATCTATAAGTGTGTATTGTGAGTTTTACGTATGTATTTTGCCTTGCAATATCTTGGGTAGATTGTTTTCTGCGGATTTGTGGTTTGAATTTTCAAATCGCTAAATGTAGGACAAATGCAAGGGTATGGAAAAGGTATCCTTTCGGATATTCTCGTTAAATTGTGTCTTTACTTTTTTGGTGTCTTTCAAAAAAGAGTAGAAAATTTTCAAAGAAAAATGAAAATCTAGCATTATTATCTTTTTACAATTGTGTAGTTAATGTAAGTAGATAAGAATTATTTTTGCATAGGTAGGTATTTAAGTTGATAGATTACGTAACTTAAAAAATGTTAAGAAGGTACCTACATTCTACATATATATATAAGATTTTGAAAATAAGTTTGTTAAATTTCTTTCTAACGAGGTAGGTTTTTTTTTGCATTTTTTAGTTCGCACATATAGGTACCTACCTACCTACATTTTTTTATAATTTTAAAGTTTTAAGGCAATAATATAAATATGTATATGTATATGTACTTGGTTATATGTGCATGTACTATACATCTACACGTTTATATGTATGTTTCTATATTTTTTGTTTTAAATTGCTTTTAAAACTGAGCAGAACAAGCTTTTGTTTTATTTGGGTCCCAGGTTTTCAATTGAAATAAAAATGTGCAAGAAAAATAAAAAAGCGAAATACAATAAGCTTATCGCATTTTGCAGCGATTCGGTTTCAATTAAGAATAGTCCTTTCTATATGTAGATACCTATTTGTGAGGTGATAGATATACCTATCAGTATATTTTTTTTTTAATAAACAAAATTGTAAAGGTTCATATGAACCAAATTTAAGTAGATTTTTTTAATTTTTTTTTATTCAAATCTACATAAATAAAAATGTAAATGTATATGTATGTTTGTTCCTAATAGTTAATCTCAGAAAGTTCTTAACCTATATTGCTTTGAAATTTTGACACACCGCATTCGAGTACGTGAGTGTTTATTTAGGTACATATGTATGTATGTGTAGGTATACACTTAAAACAAAAATAAAAAGGTGGGCTTAAAAGCAACACTAACTTTACTGAGATACCTATAAGGGATATAGAACTTTTATTTATTAAAAAAAAAAATAATGCTTAGTTCTTTTTTGTCAAAAAATATAAATAAACTAATGGAGAAAATAAAATTTAATTCAATTTATTCGAGATAATTTATTATGAAGGTGAAACTGGACAGACTTTTACGGAACGTTGATTAATTTGAAGATGTTCCAAAGAAAAAAGTTCGATTGGAAAAAAACTTGCAAGAAAATGAAATTAACAAAAAAGAAGAACAAGCTATGAAAACAAGTATCAGCGACAAAGACAAAATATACATATCTATATTTTTAAAATTCAAAATTTATTTGAAAGTGAAGATGTCGAGGAACGAAAACAAAAACTACAAAATATTACTAGGTATACCTATCCATTTGTAAAAATAAAACTACAAATGAAGATGACTCTTTGTCTTTAGAAGAAGAATACTAATTAATAAATAAAAAATGATACTTTCACACGTGTCACTCATGGTTACGACAAAGACTACCATAGATAATTAAGTTTCTTAGTGAGTCATAAGTCATATATACAATCAGAGTGCTTAGCTCTACATTTCGAAGTTATGGTAAAGTTGTTATAAAAATTATCTAAAACTTCGGTTTTTGGTATATCTTCTTCGAGCGCGTCTTGCAGGCAGAGGGCTGCCAGGAAAATGTCTTGGACCTCGATGCTTGCAATTAGGGCACTTGACTCTACATTTTGAAGTTATGAAGAAGTTGTTATCACAATTGCTTAGACTTTGGAAACAACTGCATTTTTGATGCAGTATTACTCACTATTGCTCCCACTAGAGCATGCAAGACGCTCACATTTGTAAATAACTACTTAAGAACTATTTTTGTCATCAATCATACCCAAAAATTGATGTGGGCTCTTAGTCTATATTAAATGTTTCCGTGCGGATATTAAGAGTATTAGTATATGAACCTCCTAGGCTTGTTATGCCGTATTGCAACTTTGAGTGTGCAAGACGATAACACAAAATTGTTTAATGTTTTTGAGAACAGAAAGGATTTATTAAGTACACTTTATGTAAGCAACAATAATGAATATTTTATTTTACATTTTGTTTTTCTTCATTCCAATTCAATTAAAACGCATTCTTTTCTTTTTATTTTTTATCTATGAGATCTAAATTAACTAACCTTATTACAAGACAGATAAAATCAAATAAAAAGCAAAACATAATTACAAAGTTTTTGATTAAAGCGGCTGAAATTACAGCAAAGTTTCTAAAAGATAATGATGAAATTTTTGTGTCTTCATGTGACCATTATTGCTAAACGTACAGATTTTGATGATAAATTAGTAAACTTATTTAATGATACTGATAAATTTGAAGTTTTGGCTTCATATCCTACGTCATCGCTACAAGCTAAAAATAATCGCCTAATAAGTACTATTTTTAACAAAAATAGAAAATTAATAAGCCAACAAGAGTCTAAACACCTTCGTACATATATTGCTATTTCACCTCGTGCATTTGGACAATACAAGTATCATAAAGAAAATTTACCAGTCCGACCTATTATTTCAACAATAAATTCTCCGAGTTACAAATTATCAAAATATTTAGCTAACATTCTTAAAGAAACTTATAAATCAAAATTTACAATCAAGAATCCAAAACAATTTGTAATATACTTGTATCTTTCGATCTATCAAATTGTTTTAACAATATTTCAACTAAATTAGCACTACAAACTGTGTAACGTAACTTTGATTTACATACGTATCAAACCTAAAACTAAAATTCCAAAACAAACATTTATGATCATGTTAAAATTTTGTCTTTCTTATTGTAATTATTTTTGTTTTAAAAACCAGTATATTTGAATGAAAACAGGACTTTTCATGGGATCATCTTTGGCTTCAATTCTCGTCGAATGGGTTTTGGATGAAGTAATATTAAATGCGTTAGATAAAATAGATTTTGAACCACAATTTTGGATAGCATTTATGTAGATGATCATTTAACAGCTATTCGAAGAAACAAAATTGACGAAGTAAAATCTGCTCTGGAATCTTTTGACAAAAATATTATTTTTACATATGAATTGGAAGACACACTTACAAATGAAATAAATTATTTGGATGTTACAGTCAAGAGAAACAATGATGTTAATATTATCACAAATTGGTTTCATAAACCAATTGCATCAAATCGATTATTAAATCATTATTCAGCTCATCCTACTCAAATGAAATATAATATGGTTAAAAACTTTATTCGTGAAGTATTCTCATTTAGCCATAAGACCTATTTTAATAATAATATAATAAGGATACAAAATATATTAAGAAAAAACAACTATCCAATTAATATAATCAAAAAAACTTATTTCATCAGTTAAAAACGAAAATCTACAAGCCAAAATTCTTTCACCTCATAGATTTGACCAAAGTTTCTATCTACTAATGATGTTCGGACAAAAGATTCATCAGATACTGATAAGAAAATTTATTCAGCGATGACATATGTACCAAAATTAAGTGAGTCCTTAGCAAAAGTGTGCCAATATTTTATACCAGATGTTAAAGCAGCAATGAAGCCAACAGAACAAAATTCTTTCTAAATACAAAACAAAAAATTAATAAAACAGAAAACAGTGGATTAGTTTACTCTGTAAAATGCAATGATTGCGAAAAAATATACATTGGAGAAACTATTCAAAAACTGGGATCAAGAATGAATTAACACAATACCGAATGTCAAAAAGTAAACAAAAATATAGCTGCTTTAGCTGATCACGTTAAGGAAAATGGACATTCTTTTGATTTTAATGGCGTTAAATTTTAAAATTAGAAAGAATCAAATTTAATTTACAAATTCATGAAATTAACCAAATTATAAAAAATGAGGGCATTGCGTGCAACTAGAAAACAGATAAAAGAGACTACACTAATACATACCTACTACAGTCTAATAGTTAATGCAAATTTACAGAAAATTTAACTTCAAAATCAAACAAATTTATACACTTTAAGTACTTAGCAACTTTATAAGAAAATTTGTTCAATGATTTTTAATTTTTAATTTCAAAAAAAAATGTCTAATATTAAAAACAGATTGTTATCAAATAATTTATTATAAAATAATTTTGGTAATTTTTATATATAATTTTTATATATAATTTCGTATATATTTATGTTAATAAAAAACGCATGTACTTATTTATTTTTAGCTACTAATGATGAGGCAAATAAGTCCTCGAAATATATATACAGATAAAAAATAAAAAGAAAAGAATGCGTTTTAATTGAATTAGAATGAAGAAAAACAAAAGGTAAAATAAAATATAATATAATTCAACAATACAAAAAATCATAATAAATAATGAATATGATCTTTCAAATTTGAATTAAAATCAATTACTACACCTATGTTAGTAAGTACTTAAATTATTGAATTGATTTAATTTTGAAGCAATTTTCGCTACAACGAAAGTTGACTATATAATTATTATTTCCGTATGTACTTATGAAGGTATAGGTAGGTCAAGAAAACTGTTAAAAACAGTGAACGTGAAACCATAAATTTAGATCATATTATAGAGTAATTCCACATAAAATATTAAAGTCCCTCTTATAATACTGGCTTAGTTGTGGAACAGTTTTCCGAAATATCGAGTTCAAATGAAAAATCTGTTTGTTTTAACTCCAAACTACTTTTATTGAAAAATTCGAGCACACAAAACTATCCGAACTTTTGGGGATCTTTAGCATACAAAATTAAGAAAACCATTTTTGAGAAAATGAAAAAAAAGTTCTATGGGCGTACCAACCATCAATAACCATTATCTAGCTTCAACTTAATAAACATTTTAGAATTTTGTTTTAAATCTGTGAAATATTTTTTGGAAAAAAAAAACATTTTATAAAATTTAGAGAAAAAGATCGTACTTATACTACCATTGTTTATGGTCTTACAAAAAAAAAAAAAAAAAAAAAGTTGTGGCTGAAATAATCTATGATAGGTAGGTAAGGTAGGTATCTACCAAGTTTAAGGAATTGCAAGACCCACTTTTTTCATCTTCGCTATCATCGTCATATAACTTTGATTAAAATCTGAGTTCGATTTTTTTTACAAATGTAGGTAGGTATAACTTGCTTTACCTAAAAGTCGCCAGTAAAAATTGTTATGTTAAGACTGATTAAAATCTCGACTTCTACTTTTTTTACAAATGTATAACATGCCATATGGTACCTATTTGTCGCAAGGAAAAATGTACTTGCAGAGACCAGCAAACAAAAAGAAAAAAAAAAAGAACAACCGCCACCAAGTCTACCACCTCATCACAAAAATAACAAAAACATGTTATTCTTCACCCTCAAATGAAAACAGAGAAATCCTTCAAAAAAAAAGTTTATTTGAAACCTTCCTTGATATCTTTTTCTTCTTCTTCTTCTTCCTTTGCTTCGGCGCTGTTATGATCTCGATGTCGAGGGGATCATAACTCTCCCACGTATCTGCTTCACACTAGTGATCCGCCTGTGGGGTTCGCCGGATTGACCTCAGAAATCGGCGGCAAGCCTCCCGGTTTTGTATTGTTCCATTTCTGAGGCCAACTGAATGCTGGTGTTTTTGCATTTGTTTGTACCGGAAGTGTTTAGGCCTACCTTTCTTTCCTTGATATCTTTTTCTGACCTACAAAAATTCTCAGATAACATAAAAAACTCCTTGCTAGTGATCGACAACGCGATGAATGAAAACAAAAATAGATAACCCCATCCTCCAAGTAAATACCTACATACGCATGCGTACAAAGCAAAAACAAATAAAAAAACAATAGTATACCTACCTACCTAATAAAATACTGAAAGCTAAAATAAGATTTTCTTCACAACTGAAAAAAAATCATCAAACACCAGCTACCAGGACAAAACAACAAAAACATACACAGAATAAAAGGTAGGTCAAGAACCTCAACAAAAAATCTTCATAACCAAATTTACAAAAACAAAACTAAAGCAAACTTTCATCCCTCACGTCTCACTTCTTACCAGACACCACGTATTGAATATCTATACACAAAGGTATAGAAAGATAAACAAAAATCATGCACACAAGAAAAAGTCCTTTTTTAATTCCCTTTATTTTATAACCGCCATTTATTTAAAATTTTGAATAGTTTTGCACTCTGAAATAATCTGGGGCCCTATTTTGTAAAACGATTATCGTTGAAATTACTTCGTTATCGTTAAAATGCGACTATGTTTAACGAGAATCGTTTAATTTTAACGATACTCGTTAGTTCTAACGACTGCCATATACCTATCGTTTAGCTTTCGTTTTATCGTTTCTTGATTTATAATATTTTTTCTTTTCAATTATTTATGTCAATTTTAGACATTCCTAATAGTCGAGAAGTTGGTTGCGCTTCAAAAAAAATGTTTTTTTCGGCTAAGCTTGGCAACATCTTTTGTACGCCTTTTTCGTTTTACTTAATCGCTCTTTGTCGTGACTATCGTATTCCTCAGTATCGTTGACTTGCCGCTCGTTTCGTAATACAAAATAGGGCCCCTGAAATAGTAAATGTGCCGACGATAGATGTCCTCTTAAAATAAGGTTTCATGAGAATACTATCAGACCAAAAACATAAATGTTAAAAAAAGCCAAGTTCTTCTATACAAAAGCCTTTGTGTAATAAGTCAGCCGTGAAAAGTACTGAGATCTAAAAGTACGCCAAGTTCTTACTTCATGAAGGTTTAATACCGAATATTTAAAGTAGATAATTATATTGAAACAGCTCCAATGTAATAGAGAAATTTTATTATTTAATGATTACTGACTAAAATTTGATGGGTTTATTAACACCCCTATTATGGAAGACAACTCAACTATGGTTTAGTTGTCATTCTTAGAATTGGTATTATCGATCACAACTAGTTGACCGTCAAAACACAACCAGTTGTCATTTGGCAGACAACTAAAAAAATGGTTGACTTTTCAGTTGTCTATTTGTATTATGCAAGTAAGTTGAGTTGTGCTTCGGTTGTAATAAACGTCAAAATCAAACAACTGGTTTGAAACAGTTGTGTAGAAGATTTTGAAAGAAGCTGAATTCAAAAAACAAATATGGATAAAAAACAGTGTTAAAAAACAATTTTAATAAAAATAGAATGTAATGGGTGTATTTCTAGTTTGAAAATTATACGGCCTTCAATTTCAATTTATTTCAAAAACAAAATTAAATTTACTGTTACTGATGGAATGGGCGCTGAACCTTAAGTCAGATACTTTAGATGCCATCCCTGTTCTTGAATTCGTTTTTGCTTTTGACGTTTTGTATCTTTGACTGCTTTTACACGAAAGCGATTTTTAATCTTTGATTCTCTTTTGACTTCGTTTTGATTGCATGAATGCTTTTAAACACAGCGATTTTTAATGAAAGTTAACTTTTCTTCTATTGAAAAGGAGTCATCTCTCCGCACTCTTTACTCTAGTGAGTAGATCGAAGTTCACTGAGCGAACGCCAAATAGAAATGAAACATACCTGACAAGTAAAGAAAACCACAAAGAAGAAAGAACGATAACTCTGCAATTTTTCCAACCCGTGCAATTTTGTGTACCCCCGCCACCACACACGTCTCTCTTCAACAGGCTTAAAAATCGCAAGGTAATATTGCTTCGTTTAAAAGCAGTCTTTCTTGGGATTCGTTTTCGAAGCGCTGAAGGAAGAGGTTGCACAAAATTTTTAGTCTACGATTTTTTATTCTACGATTTTTTATTCTACGATTTTTTATTCTTGCTACTTTTTATTAATAATAATTTAAACAACTGTTTTTTAAAGAAATAAAGATTAAAATTAAGAACTTAAAAATAGTGCTTGGAAATTTCTTGCTTTGAAAGTTACTGTGAGTAACAATTTCTAAAAATTTAGTAAAAGAAAAAAGTTATTCAGCGTACACGGCGTGGCGATGGAGAATAATAAAATGGCGGGTGACTGCAGCAGCTGCAAGAGGAAAAACGAAGTTGATGACATGGTATCGTGTGACAAATGTTCTTTGTGGTATCACTACGGATGTGCAGGCGTCGACGATTCAGTGAAGGATCGCGATTGGATATGTAGAAAGTGCCAAGGGGGTAGACGTTCCTTGGAAGGAACACCGACCCAGAGAAGTATCTCTACAGCAGAACAATCACACGATACCACGATGGTTCCGACTACGCATAGTGTTAGTTCCAGTAGAAGCAGGCAACTGCTACAGCTCGAACTGCAGCTGCTCCAAGAAGAAAACGAATTGAACGCGAAGATGTTGGAGGAGAAGGAGCGAAAGCAACGGGAGTATTTGCAGAAGAAATTCGAGTTGCTAAAGATAAAGGCACAGAGCGACGATGGCAGCGGTTACGCTGTAACGAATGCACGTACGAAAGTTGAAGTCGTGGTAAATAATGCATTGGCGGCTCGTGATCGGACAGAGAGTTGGGTTGCTCAAACAAAAGGCGAGTTGCAACCAGAGGAAGCAAGAGAGGCGTTAACCCAGAGTCAAATGGCATCCAGGAAAAGTTTGTCAAGGGATCTTCCAGTGTTTACAGGCAAGTCGGAGGAATGGCCGGTCTTCATTAGTTGCTATAGAAATAGCACCAGATTGTGCAACTATTTGAACGACGAAAATCTTATTCGGCTGCAGAAAGCCTTGAAAGGGAAAGCATACGAGGCAGTTAGCAGCCAATTGTTGTTGCCTTCATCAGTGTTTAATGTTATAAGCACATTGGAAATGCTATTTGGTCGTCCCGAGCATATTATAGAAGACCTTATAATGAAGACCGAGAATTTTCCCAACCCAAAGAGCGAGCGACTAGAAACACTTATTTCGTATGCTTTGGCGGTACGGAATTTGAGTGCTACAATGGAAGCCTGCGACTTGACGGATCACATCAACAACCCGGTACTCTTGAGGAAATTGGTTGACAAATTACCTTCAACGATGAAGATGGAATGGGCAATGGGTGTTTCGACCGGGACTATAGTGAAGAATTTGGTTGGCTTCGGAGACTGGATGCATACAAGGGCAGAAGCAGCAGCGGCAGTGACGAGGTACTCGGACGAAGGCAACAAGTCCTACAGGCGAACAGGACATGTTAATGCGCATGCACAGGAAGAAAACAAGAAAGAAAATTCAAGCCCGAAAGAGATTAATACCAGAATGTCGTGCTATATGTGCAATCGAGGTCATCGACTGGTTGACTGTGACAGCTTTCATAAGTTGTCTGTTCAAGAACGAACTCAACTCGTAGAAAAGAAAGAACTTTGTTTGTCCTGTATGAAGCATTCAAAACGAGTCAAGTGTGGCAATGCCAGAAGATGTGACATTGGTCAATGTAAGATCAGACATCATCGTTTATTGCACGACGAAGGTAAAAGCAGTGTTGCATCATGTCATTCTCATCGAAACGAAAACGAAACTGGCCCGCTTTTTCGAATCTTACCGGTTGTTTTGCATGGCAACGGAAAGAATGTGCATACGTATGCCTTTTTGGATAGTGGTTCATCGCTTACACTGCTCGAAGAGTCAATTTCGAGAAGCTGAATTTGGTGGGTACTCCTAAGCCTTTGTGCCTTCGTTGGACGGCCAATTCTTCTCGTAGAGAAGACGATTCGAAGGTTGTATCGCTGACGATCTCATCTGGTGGTGCCGAGAAAGAGAAATTTCCTAGCCTTCGACTCAATAACGTTCGAACAGTAGAGACACTTGCTCTTCCATCACAGTCATTGACACCTGAGTTCCTAAAGAAGTTCAGACACCTACGAGATTTGCCTTTATTACCGTATGAAAAGGCTGAATGCGGAATTTTGATTGGATTGGACAATGAGAAGGCGACTGTTCCCTTGAAAATACGCGAAGGAAAATGGAATGCGCCTTTAGCGATCAAAACCAGGTTGGGTTGGTGCGTCAGCGGTGGCAACGAGCAGGATCTTGGGTCTCACACTAATCTCCAGATTTGTGAATGCGAAGAAGACTTAAATGAATTGGTAAAGCAGCATTTCATCCTCGAAAACAGTGGAGTCTCGTCAGTACGAACGTTAACAAATGAAGACAAAAGAGCCAGAGAAATACTCGAATCGACGACGAAACGAATTAACGGGTCCTTTGAGTGTGGCCTCTTATGGCGGCAGGATGAATTCACTTTGCCGAACAGTTTCAACATGGCACTTAGACGACTGTGCTGCTTAGAGAAGAAGATGCAGTCCAATCCAGAAGTTTTTTCGAACATCAATCAGCAAGTTTTGAATCTTGTGCAAAGGGGCTACGCGAGGAAATGCAATGAAGATCAGCTACAGGTGAATTCAAAGAAGACGTGGTTTCTGCCTACATTCATTGTAACAAACCCGAATAAGCCAGGCAAAATTCGATTGGTTTGGGACGCAGCTGCGTCCGTACAAGGTGTTTCGTTGAACAAGATGCTGCTGAAGGGACCTGACCAGCTGAGAGAGCTTCCGGTAGTGTTGTTTGGATTTCGTTCAAACAAGGTGGCGATAACTGGGGACATTGAGGAGATGTTCCACCAAGTACGAGTACGAAAGGAAGATCAGAGTGCCCAACGCTTCCTTTGGCGCAATGGCGAAGTTGATCGAGATCCAGATGTTTATCAGATGGAAGTTCTTACCTTTGGGGCTTCGTGTTCACCTAGCATCGCACTCTACGTGAAGGATACCAATGCTTCCGAATTTGTTGATTTGTATCCGCGAGCTGTTCAGAGTATTTTGGAACATCATTACATGGACGATATGCTTGACAGTGTGGCGACTGTTGATGAGGCTGTTCAACTGGCTGGCGAAGTAAGCGAAATTCATTCCAAGGCTGGATTCAGAATAAGGGGCTGGATGTCAAATTCTAAAGAGGTGCTTTCCGCGCTAGGGCAAACGATGATGGATGAGAAACAGCGTATCGACTTTGACAATGAGAAAAACATAGCAAATAAGGTTTTGGGTCTGTGGTGGCGACCGTCTGATGACGTTTTTACTTTTTCGTTGCGATTCATCAAGACGCAAGAAGAGATTTTGAACGGAAGCAATTTGCCAACGAAGCGTGAGTTATTAAAAATCTTAATGTCAATTTTTGATCCCTTAGGTTTTCTGGCCTTTTTATTGGTTCGCATCAAAGTACTTCTCCAAGATGTGTGGCGTCAGAAAATCGATTGGGATGACTGTATTGATGGTTCGTTGGTCAACAAGTGGGAGTCATGGCGACGACTGCTACCGAATGTAGAACATGTGAGCATACCGAGATGTTACAGCACACTGCCAGTTGATGACGAGACTTTGATTCAACTTCACGTCTTCGTGGACGCAAGTGAGGAAGCTATGGCGGCGGTAGCGTACTACAGGTTTTCAAATGGGTCTAAACGAGAATGCACGTTAATTTCGGCAAAAAACAAGGTGTCCCCATTGCAGCCCGTTTCCATACCAAGACTTGAGTTACAGGCGGCTCTTATTGGTGCGCGACTTGCAAAGACGATTGCGAAGGGGCATACATTCAACATAAGTCAACGTTTTTTTTGGACGGACTCTAAGACCGTATTATAGTGGCTGCGTTCTGATGCCAAAATATACAAGCCATTCGTGATGTTCCGCATCGGTGAAATTCAAGAGAAGACCAGACTCAGCGAGTGGCGATGGGTTCCAACGGGGTTGAATGTGGCAGACGATGCGACCAAATGGTCCAAGGAACCATGTTTTGAGAAAAAGAGCAGATGGTTTAATGCTCCTGATTTTTTGATGCAACCAGAAGAGGATTGGCCAGGAGAGGTTCCCAAAAAGGAGAGAAGTACGTGTGAACAAGAACTGCGGACAAAGTACGTTCTGGTGATAAAGCAGGATAACATTAAGGTGGATAGAGGCATCCGGTCGCTGGTGGTAGACTTTGAACGATACTCTACTTGGGAACGACTTCGCGGGATAATTGCGTACATCATCAGATACTGCCAAAATCTTTTGAAGAAGGTCAATATTCGACGCTTAGCCAAATCAACATCAACCGAGGTGAATCATCTGGGGTCATCGAGTCTATCTATTCAGTCGGAAGAGCTTTCAAGGGCAGAAATCGTTTTATGGAAGATGTCTCAATGGTCGGAGTTTTCGGAAGAAATAATGATGCTCAGGACAGGAATCCAAATTCCGAAATCTAATCAATTGTACAAGCTGAATCCTTACATTGATGAAGAAGGAATCCTGAGACTCGAGGGACGAATTGACTATGCAGATTTCGTCATCGAAGATACCAGACGACCAGTAATTCTGTCAAGAAAGAGTAGGGTGAGTTTTTTGATTGTCGATTACTTTCATAGACTTTTCAAACACCACTGTGATGCTACGGTGTATAACGAAGTAAGACAACAATTTTACATACCGACTTTGAGAACCCTGGTAAGAGCAGTTCGCATAAAATGTGCCTATTGCTGTGTCAGAGATGCAAAACCCAGGATTCTTTTAATGGCGCAGCTACCACCAGCCCGGTTGGGAGCTTTTCGAAGACCCTTTACGTACATTGGGATCGACTATTTTGGCCCAATGTTGGTTGTACAAGGACGAAGTCAGGTTAAGCGATGGGGCGTATTGTTCACTTGCCTCACAACCAGGGCAATTCACGTTGAAGTGGCATTTTCACTGACTACAGACTCTTGCATCCTCAGTATTCAGCGTTTTACCATCCGAGATATACTCAGACAATGGGACGAACTTTGTCGGCGCCGAAAAGGAGTTAAGGGATCAGTTCCAATTCGTCAACAAAGAGAAACTAGCGCGGAAATTCATCTCTCCTCGAACGAAGTGTTTTTTCAATCCACCCGCTGCGCCACACATGGGTGGCAGTTGGGAGCGGCTAATCGGGATAGTCAAGAAAATCCTGAAAGATGTGTTGGTCAACAGGCGTATGAACGATGAGACACTTCACTCATCACTGGTCGAGATAGAAGCTGTAGTAAACTCCCGCCCACTCACCTACGTAACTCTGGGTCACCAAGATGAAGAAGCCTTAACTCCCAATCATTTCATTCTGGGATCGTCAAATGGTAACAAAGGTCTGGTTGAAGACAACGATAGAGAGCTGCTTTCGCGAAAAGACTGGAGAAAAACTCAACAAGTGGCGAATCTGTTCTGGAAGCGCTGGGTTCGGGAGTACCTTCCTACATTGACAAGAAGAACCAAATGGTTTGAAAAAGCCAAAAAATTAAAAAATGGCGACGTTGTTGTTGTCATCGACGAGAACCTTCCGAGGAGCACTTGGCCAAAAGGCATTGTTGTCAACACCATTGAATCTAGTGACGGGCAAGTAAGGAGAGCTACGGTCAGAACAAAGGATGGCTGCTACGACAGACCAACGGCGAGGTTAGCGGTGCTGGACATCAGTTGTGAGACTAACAACAAGGTGCATGAGGCCCCCTTGCTGAGGGGGGGAATTGTTACTGATGGAATGGGCGCTGAACCTTAAGTCAGATACTTTAGATGCCATCCCTGTTCTCGAATTCGTTTTTGCTTTTGACGTTTTGTATCTTTCTTGGGATTCGTTTTCGAAGCGCTGAAGGAAGAGGTTGCACTAAATTTTTAGTCTACGATTTTTTATTCTACGATTTTTTATTCTAAGATTTTTTATTCTTGCTACTTTTTATTAATAATAATTTAAACAACTGTTTTTTAAAGAAATAAAGATTAAAATTAAGAACTTAAAAATAGTGCTTGGAAATTTCTTGCTTTGAAAGTTACTGTGAGTAACATTTACAAAGATACATTAAGACAAAATCTTTTAGAGTATCAATCAATTTAAGTAGCTTAACATTTCTTAATAATTCAAAATATGAAAAAAAAAACAGTAATAATTCCTAAAGCTAGAAAAAAAAATTATGTAATTATGCAAACTAAAGATACAAACAGTTAGAGAAAAAAAAATAAATATAAATATACATATTACATATATCAAAAAGAATGTATAGAGAACAAAAATATAGAAGGCTAGACCTATAATAAACTTAAGATTGATTTGAATAGTCAAAAATAGTTTCCTCTTAAAAGCTGTAGGCATGGTAGTTCTTTGCAATTCATTTGGAAGTAAATTCCACAAACGAATTGCAGATACGTAAAATGAACGTTCTGCAATGCTGCGTGAAAAAAGAGGCATAATAAGTTTAAGACCTCTTTGTGAATGGGCAAAATTGATGGTTTCACTTAAATAACTAGGACATCTATTATGGATGACACTATGGAGTTTCAAAACAAGTCTAAATTTTAAGTAAGTACTCGTCAATACTCATGTCGTAAATGAGATACACTAGAATGTCTCTGAATAGAGTAAATAAATCGAATGCAATCATTTAGAGCAACATTAAGTTTGCGTTTACACTCACAGTCCAAAATTGGGTATACTGAATAGTTATAACTAAAATATGGCAAAACTATTGATTTTATTAAGTGTTTCCTCATATTGGGTAACAAAAAGTCAGACGAAGATCTCAGAGTTCGTAATCCATAGTTAATATTTCTAATGGTTTCTGAGATTGCTCTACAGCAACTCACACTTCCATTTATTATATATCCTAAATATTTTACTTCCTTTACATACATAATAACTTCATTATTGAGGACAACAGAGGGAAAATATGAAGAATCAAGCTCATCTCTGGAGCATAACATAGCAACAGATTTCACAATTTGAAAGACTTGTTGCTCTTCTCCACGAACAACCTGAACTGGCTAGGGGTAAGGGACAGTTCGGTTCCTCGAAAAAGGAGCATGATGATCAGTGGGAGAAAATAACTGTGGAACTGAACAGCTTTGGGCCTCCATCAAGAACATCAAAAGAATGGCAAAGAGTATGTTATAATGTAAAGATAATAATAAAATAGTTTTTAATAGACATTAATGTCGTTTTTATTTGGCAATCCGGAAGCCTTTCGGACTCTTCTGAAAGTGTTCAATTGGGAAAAAATGACAGTTCTGATTCTGAAAAGAAGAGAAATTTGCTTCTGGATTTGAAATCAGAAGCAAAACCAGAAGCACTCACACATTCATATACTTAAACGTCAACCTCAACAGCTGTGATTTTTGGTATCCAAATTGTGCGAACCAGGGTTGGCCGAATTAACTACACTACATTTTCTACATGATTTACTACGTTTATATGAGGTGTTAAAGCGAGCTTGAAACTCGTTTCAAACCTTTAAATACCTGTATTGAGTTGAAATCAGCTTCGTTCGACTCGATCCCAATCGCTCAGCGGTGTCGAGTAGAAATGTGGGTCGAAAATCCGACCCTAATCCAACTCGATCTTTCGATACTGCATATAAACGTAGTATTTAACTACGCGTAGTTTATTGAAGAAACTACATGCCTAATTTACTACAATTTGTTACGTCTGCTACATATGTATGTAGTTAATTCATAAAAAATCAATATAATAAAGGAAAAACAAACAATTTTACACTTTTATGATCTAATGAAGGTTTGTAAAAAAAAAGTTTCATTTACCATAAGGATGAAGAATTGTAGGAATAACTGAATGTTTAATTTAAAAATTCAAATTTCAAATGCACAACTGACAGCAATGTTACAATTTGTTACATTAACTACAATTAACTATTATTAACTACATATACTACGTTTATATGCAGTATCGAAAGATCGAGTTGGATTAGGGTCGGATTTTCGACCCAGGTTTTTCGTCATTTGAGTTGAGAGCTCGATTTGGAGTTGAGTTGAAATGGTGTTGAGCGATTCTGAAACATTTTGTTAAGCCAACTCCTCGACCCAGGTTTTTCGTCTCATATTTCGACTCGACACCACTGAGCGAGTGGGATCGAGTCGAACGAAGCTCATTTCAACTCAATACCCGTTTACAAAGGGTCGAAGCGAGCTTCAAGCTCGCTTCAATACCTCATATAAACGTAGTAATAAACTACGTAGCAGACGTAACAAATGTAGTTATTTCTAAAAAGTGACAATTCGGCCAACCCTGCTTTCAACAAACATTTTTCTTGATTTTGATTTGTACGCATTTGATGTTTCACATATACAATCAAACAAAACTTCAGAATCATCAGAAGCAAACAAAAGTGTTCAATTGGGATTCCGGATCGGAGAGATTCCGGATTGCCAAATAAAAACGACATAAGAGTTGAGTTGTGTTGATGACAACTCAACTAAGTTGAGTTGTAATCCATAATAGGTGCATAAGTTTTTAAAACCTTTCGAATTGGGCATTAAAAAAAAACTTGCCAAGTAAACCCATCAAATTTTAGTCAGTAACGGAAAGATAGAAGGGTGGATTCAACCTACTAAAATCAACTTAGTTTGTAACTTCCTATTTCTTTTGGTATATTTTCTTTTTGTTATTGGTTGTTTTGATTTGCACTTCAATCGTTTCTTCTTGTCCTGGCAAGATACCTAACACTAACATACCTACCTTAATTATAAATACAAGTACCTACATCCGCTCAAGGCCATAAAAAAACAATAATTGTTAAGGATGCGATGGTGTTTTTGTTGCAATTTTAACTCCTTTTTTTAAATGAAGGTAGCCCACCAATTAATAGCCTAATTAGTGGTTTGATTTTAGTTCACATCGCAGTTAAGAGTTTTTTTATGTAAACTCATAATTTTTTCAGGTATGCAAATGTTTTCTTTTTTTATTCATGTTAACATAACATAGAGTACCTACCAAATTGAGCACTCTAGTTCTAAGAAAAGTCATGAATTTTTAAGATGCATGTATAGTTTCAAAATGACAATAAAAAGACACTTCGAATGAAAAATCTTATTTTTTTTTTTCGCTTTGAATGTACATTAAGCTATACCGCTCTACCAAATTTCTTCATGCTACAGCAATCGGAAGTGCTCCATATAAATTAAACATTTTCTCAGAAAGTGGGGGGATACCACGTCCCCTGAATGGAAAACCTCAATATTTATTTTTGATCCTTTATATGTAATTTGAGCCCTATCGTTCTACCAACTGTCATGTCAATCGAATAACATCACATTTATTTCGTGGAAAAGAAATTGTGTTTGTTTTACATATTTGCCTGAGAATTTTAATGAGTTAATAAGAATTTAATAAATAAATTTAAGAATAAAGTAAATATCTCATCAAAAAATATACAACTTTTGTGTGAAACTCAAGGCAAACAAAAAAAAAAAAAAACAGCAAAAATATACACTATAAAAGAGAAAAAAAAAATAAAGCCGGCTAACTACACTCGTGTTCACTTAACCTCAACCTGAATAAATTTCCACTTTTTTTTTTATTATTTCACAAATTTAATTTAATTTTACACTAAAAATGGCTAAAAACAATTAAGTGGTTACATTAGAATCATTGGCTAGCCAATTAAATGAGCTAGTAAATTTGAGTCTTGAGCACAAAAAAGAGTTAGCTGACTTTAAGTTGCAAGTTCCTGCTATGATCGCTCCAATGACTGTGGAAATAAATAAAATGCACGACTGGATCGCACGAACTTGCTCTTATGTAAAAGTACTTTGGAATTTAAGATACATTTTATAAATATAAAACATGGATTTAATGAGATAATAATGTTCAAATGCATAAAATTGCCGTCTGGTTTCCGGAAAAGTATGAATTTATGCAAATAAACCTTAAAAATCGTTTTATTATTAAATACATTTTTTATATAAGAAATTTCTCTAAAATTTTTCAAGAAAAAAATGTGGGATGCGAATTTTAAGTATTTAATAATATTGGCCCTTAGTAATAGACATTCATAGAATCGGTTTTAAAGTCACTTTTTGTTAGATGTAGAAAAGTTGCTTTTAAAATTTCGTAGTAACAGATCAAATTTACAAAAGTCTTATTTATACCAATAATTGTGACTCATTTTCATCATTTCGTTATTGTGAACTGATACACAAACAGATTTCTATTAACCAGATTCGTAAAGTTCTATTGTGATTCTATCATTTTAAATTTAACTTAGTTACAGGAAAGCCGCTTTTAAGTATTTATACTTGAAATTTGTTTTATTTCTACGAATGTTTGGTTAAAATCGAACTTAGGCTAGATTCGGATCTATTACTCAGGGCCATTGGTTTTAGGAAATAATTTCAAAAAATAATCGTTCATAGGTTTTGAAGATATTGATTTGAATTTTTTTTTTTTGTTAAAAACCCAATAAATATTTTTTCGAATATTTTTATATACAATATTATTTTAAACTTAAGGGGACTCCTGCTAAAAATTTTGGGTTAAGATCCTTAGAGCCGTTAATGAGAAAGTCGAAAATAAAAAAAAACGGGTCTATGGCAGGTACCCCTAATAACATTTTGCCCCAAAATTTTTTTTTGACCAAAATGTAGTCCATGTCCATAATATCACACTTAATTTTTTTTATCAAAATCGTTAGAGCCGTTTTCGAGATAAATAAGATTTTGCATTACGGGTGTATGGGGGGTACCCTTAGTTTTGGAGCTAAAAAAAAAATTTCAATTTTTCCTCTAGGGAATCACTGAAGACCCTTAACTACCGAGATTGAAAGAAATAGGTCCAAGGGTTTAGGCTGTAGTTCGAGGTACAGACATACAGACACACTGAAACATGTTTTTTGTGTACTAAATTTTCCTTAAAATTTTTATAAAAAAAATTGATATGCAAATTGTTAGTATTTAATTAAATACATTTTAAAACGTAATTTAAAAATTTAATCTTGTATCGGTTTTCAAGATATTGAATTTTCAAAAAAAAAAATGTATTATTTTTTTAAAAATCCAAAAACCGTTCTATGACAGGTACCCCTAATAACATTTCCCCCCAAATTTTTTTTTCACCAAAATATAGTCTATGTCCATAATATCACACCTAATTTTTTTTATCAAAATCGTTAGAGCCGTTTTCGAGATAAATAAGATTTTGCATTACGGGTGTATGGGGGGTACCCTTAGTTTTGGAGCTAAAAAAAAAATTTCAATTTTTCCTCTAGGGAATCACGCAAGACCCTTAACTACCGAGTTTGAAGAAAATACGTCCGGTAGTTTAGGCTGTAGTTCGAGGTACAGACATACAGACATACAGACATACAGACAGACAGACGGAATTGTCAGACCCACTTTTTTCGTCTTCGCTATCATCGTAATGTCAACTTTGATCAAAATCTCGAGTTCGATTTTTTTTCCAAATGCAGAACTTGCCCTATAGTACCTATATCGCAAGTAAAAATCTTAAAGAGGAGAATACTAAATTACAAAATGACAACGAGAGATTGTCCATGCTGCTAAAACGAAACGACATCTTAATTTACGGAATTCCTGAATCAATTTCGGACTTCAAGACTTTTTTCATGAAAATCGCACAGTATTACAATATCCCTCTTGTCGACTCTGATATTTCACAGTGCGTCCGTTTGGGAGTTTCTGTGCTTGTTAAATTTGTTTGCATTTGGAAGAGAGATCTTGTTATGAAAACTTACCTTGCCGAACGAAACCTTCTCATCACTCACATCGACGCATCATTTCCAGTCAGTTCTCGCATCTACTTCAACGACAACCTACCGCCGAAGTCAGCAGCAATGAAAAAAGCTGCCCACCGCGCACTCAAGCTTGAGATTATCAAAAAATATAATCTTAAAAATAATAAAATAATACTATGCTTGCCAAGTGATGAAACTGCAGAATTCACTGACCTTTCGGATCTCAATGAGTTTATAGCACTTAAGATAAAAGCAGGTGCTCAATCTGATAGTGAAATCAAAGAGAACGATCTCCCAAATAAGGTACCTACTTTCAAAAATCCTTTGATGCACATAGAAAACGTCACATCAGCTGGAGCAAGGAAAACCAGCCGCGGGAGACGGGGTGCTCCTCTTATAAATACAGCTAAAAAACACAAGGGCCAAAAAACTGGTTATAACCCTAGCACTTCTACGATGAACTCTGAAGGTGTATTCAATGGAGGTAGCAGTGAAGTTGTTGTTCCTGTTGTTACAAGTGCCTAAGCTGATGTCTATCATTTTCTCTATTTACGCTCTCTTGAACCAGTCATGTGAACCATGTGAAGTAAAGTAAACACTTATTGTTTTGTTTTTTTTTTATTATTATGGTTATTATTATTATATATTTATATATGCTCCATTCAACCAACACAAATTCGGAGAAAGTGGGCGGATACCGCGCCCCTGAATGGAAAACCTCAAATTTTATATTTTTTTTTCTTTGTGTGCAGTTTAAGCCCTACCGTTAAACCAAATTTCATCGTTTTACAGCAGTCGGAAGTGCTCCATTCAAACAACACCAATTCGGAGAAAGTGGGTGGATAACACGCCCTTTGAATGGAAAACCTCAAATTTTCGATTTTTTCCTCTGCTTGCTTGACAAGACCTACCGTTGTGCAAAACTACAAGATTCTACGATGTCGGAAAGTGCTCCATAATTTTGATGATCTGTCAGTCAGCCAGTTAGCTACGGTTTTTGTGATTTTTGAGGCTTTATATAAGCGCTTATGCTAGAAAATTGAACTTTGGTGAGGCGCCTGTACCTGACCAGCTTAGCAAATATTCGGAATTTTAAGCTTCTGACTTCATTGGTACTGAAGATAGGGAGGGGTCGAAAATCGGGCGTTTTCCTAAATGCAGTGTTGCAGCGCATGGTGGATTTTGATGCCCTCGCAACGCTTTTCTTCACTCTGAAATTCAATATTTACTTTTACAATTCATTAAAAAAAAACTTTAAAATTTAGTATTCGTATTTAATAACGTTTCTTTATTGAAGCAAGTGAATAAAAAAAAGCATCAAAATTCACGATGCGCTGCATTTATAATTGAATTTTGGGAATAATTATAGAAAATATAGTTTCACGTTTCACTAAATTCCCTTTTTGTTATATATCTATATTATTTATATATGCCAGAACTTGGCTGGGCACTACCGTGCCCTTTGATCAACCGAAAAGTACGAGTATGTTAACCATCTTTTCAGCTTAAATATTTTAAGGTATCTTGAAGGAAGGCTTGGTTCCTAAACTTGTTTGTCCCCACCTATGACCATCATCGGCTGCTCGTCAGTTTCCATTCCTAAGCTTCAGTCCACGTCTGTAAGAAAAATTTGCTTGAATTCCTTGTCGTTTCTCTAGTAAATATACTTACTTTATGCAGTACAGAAATTGGGTACCGAAACAAACAATTTTTTTTTCTTAAAAATAACATTTATTATTGAATTTTGGGAATAATTATAGAAAATATAGTTTCACGTTTCACTAAATTCGCTTTTTGTTATATATCTATATTATCTATATATATCGATTTTGAGAAACACATGTTTATTTATGCTTTTTTGAATGGTAGTAATTAGGATATTTTTGGGTTACATTTAAAGTTACACACTTATTATAGATTTCAGAGATGACAATACATTATTTATACATTTTTCATTGAATACATTAGTATGTATGAAGACAACAATTTTGTTTTTGCTTTTTTTTTAAATGCGAAGTAATGCATAATACTGTTCCTTGTCAATTAAATTAAGCTAGTTAAAAATATACAATTTTTAGGTTTTGCATTAAAAATGTTACATTTTCTCCTTAAATACCATTTTGTTGCTTTTTTTTGTGGAAAATTAAGTTTTAGAAATATTATTATTATCGATTCAAAATAGCTTTTTTGGCCTTTAGTCCACAAAAATTGGCGTTTCGTCCGGGCGATCTCACATGGACTCATCAGTTGACTGTGAGGACCTTGTCAATACGCAATTTTTGTTAAATTCAGTTCATTTTACATCGATTTTTTGACAAAAATCCAATGTGAACTATACCCAACCAAGATTAAAATTGTAATCATTAACGTTGGAAGATTTTGCCCGTAGCCTGGCATTGATTCTATATGAAGGTTTTATAATACAAATTCTATATACTACTGAAATAAATCAGCCAAGTAGAAGACTTAGTACTATTAATGGACTTGTTGAATTATTGATTCATAATAGCTTTTTTGGCCTTTAGTCCACAAAAATTGGCGTTTCGTCCCGGCGATATCACATGGAGGCAAGGTATTGACAAGGTCCTCACAGTCAACTGATGAGTCCATGTGAGATCGCCGCCCGGGACGAAACGCCAATTTTTGTGGACTAAAGGCCAAAAAAGCTATTTTGAATCAATAATTCAACAAGTCCATTAATAGTGCTAAGTCTTCTACTTGGCTGATTTATTTCAGTAGTATATAGAATTTGTATTATAAAACCTTCACATATTATTATTATCATCCATTAAATTTTATTTTTTTAATAAAGAAAACACAAATAGAAACATACGTCGTCGAAATGCGATTAATTTTCATTTTGTCCGTAGATTTTTTTGTTTGTTTTTAATACTTACTTAACATGTAAACTATTTCATTTAAGCACATTCAATATCAGCTCAAATCTTGGGACAATATTATTTACATACACTTTATTTGCTGCTGAAATGATCCGTTTAGATTGTGCATTCCAATTTACAAGCATAGTATGCATAAATTTTCTTATATAAATCCGAAAAATTTTAAACCGATTAGTCTTAGACTGAGCTAATAAATTTGCAATAAAATTGAAAAAAAATATAACTAGATTTTACTTTTGTTAAAACTATATATGTAATTTCGATCTTTTTATGCTGATCATCAATTAAGCCTAGTTAAGTTAAGTCTAATACTACGTTTTCACCAAAAGATAATTCGAGATTTAAGGCAGGAGATTTATGTTGTTTTCACCGCACTGAAAGATTAAAAAGAAGATTAACTTTGACAGCACCTAATCAAAATGCTAATGGTGTTTCAATGTTTCACATAAAGTGGAAGCGGGAGAAAGAAAGTTTCATTTGTGCCAGACGATGAAAAATCATCGAGATAATTTAGCACGATATAGATATACGAGTACATAGGTCAGTTTGAATTATAGAACTTTAACAAGACTAATTTCTAATCTACTAGAAACTAGATGAACGCAATAAATGTGTATGGTAAATCTTCGAGATTTAAAGAATATTTTTGTTAAATCCAGGATTATCTCTTGGTGAAAGCGTAGTATAAGCATAAAAAGAATCTTATAAATCAAATGAAAATTTCAATTTTTTTTTTTCAAATATTCTGAAAAGTATTTCTTCAAATGATTTTCATAGTACTAATTGAAGCGATATGACTGTATACTTTCAAAATAAATGGTATCAAATTATTATCTTAAATAATTTAACCTTCCTTAAAATAAAATAAAGAAAAAAGTTTGATTAGCGCCATGAAAACATGTAAATATGTAGTAGGGGTTTACTGAATTCACGAGTGATGGTTTTGTTATTGAGTAATCGTTTAAATGATCGTTTTTTTTTTCATTTTTACCAACAAAAGTATTTGTTGGGAAAAGGGAAACAATCCTTAATATCTGTAAAAAAAAAGGAAAATATTAGATATACTCTCATAATGAGAATCATAAAACAAAAAAGAAGAACATAGTCAGAATAGTGGCTTAACTATGGAATTCGAAGTGAGCTCAATTTCGAATATGTATTTGAATGGCGACGAAGTTCAAAACGTCACTTTGAAATTGAAGTTAAATTTATAATACCAAGAATCATTACTTTCCAATAGGACTCGCTTCGAATTCAGTAATTAGGCCACAGCAGCATTTGTGACCGAGATGATTGTGGCAAAGGATGTGGTTTTCGTAAAAGTATGGTTGCATTGCTCTAAGGTGTGTGGCCATATCATAGACGGACATATTCATGTAAAAACCATTTTGTAAATACAACAAACAATTGAGTTAAGATTACGAAGATGATATCGTTTCATCTGGGTTTTAGATCTTTAAGAATAATTTGTAACGCTTTTTCCTGGGTTATAACCGAGTAGAATAGGCATATATTTGAAATATTTAAGGTTATTTTAAGTGATATAAATTTAAATGGTTTATGCTACAAAAAAGGTCTTTTCGAAATATATAATAAAAAAAACTGATTTAAATAAAATTTGATGATTACTATCAACAGAACTGCTGAAAATGATTTTCAGAGTGTGT
Source organism: Chrysotoxum bicinctum (assembly GCA_911387755.1). NCBI lineage: Eukaryota > Metazoa > Arthropoda > Insecta > Diptera > Syrphidae > Chrysotoxum > Chrysotoxum bicinctum. Next base: position 4,829,607 of record OU426991.1, read on the forward strand.
TTCTGTTTGTTTTAGTCGAATTAACACTTTCTTACAGAATTATTCACTTATAATTATTTTATTTTATTTTGTAAACAATAAAAAGTATTGGGAATTTTGTACAAAGGAACAATTACTTCTATAACCGATGAAATGGTAGGGTAAAAAAGATATAAAGTTTTCCGTTGTAGTTCTATCACCTATAATTTTTATAGCTCTGTTTAAGATTAAATGTGTTATAAGATCGATCACCTACCCATACATATACATATGGGAATTGCAAAAAAGCTTGAGATGAATGAAGATTTTATTGATTACAGCCAGAGCAGAGCGGGTGAAAAATGTCTTGCATCTTCGAACGAATGAATAAATATGGAGTTTAAATGCATTAAAACCTTTGCTGATTAAAACAAAAAAAACATCAAAAGTGTTTTTACAAAATTCGGGTGGCATATTGTCTTAGAAGTAATGAGCATTTACTAAAAAAATATCGTGGAAATAGACTGATTTCTACTAACTGAGCAATAATATAACTTCAGAAAAATCATAAACATTATAATATTAACTAGAATATCCAAATATTGATATAATGTATGTATGAAATGTTTTGCAATAAATATGTACCTTCGACTCACCTATAGTAATTAGGCTTAAACGGTCCAGCCTTATTTAAACCCATATATTTAGCTTGTTCGTCAGATAGTTCTGTTAAATGTGCGTCAAACGTCGGTAAATGTAAACTGGCTACATATTCATCTAAAATTAAACGTAAACAAATAAAAATGATCAAACAATTAATAATACAAGAAACCTACCCATTTTTTTAGGCAAGAGATATACATCAGACTTATATCGACCAGGTGGAGCGTTGAATAGCTCAATCAATGCAAGTGCTTGTGTTGCAGATGTTATTGAAACAACAAATGAAGGAATACTCGAACATGATAAATTTACTAAACGCCCTTCAGCCAATAGAATTATCCATTTTCCATCGGGCCATATAATATGATCAACTTGCGAACGTACTTTTTCCCATGTCAAATCTGGTGTACGTAGACTGTTCTATAACAAAAAAGTAAGTTATAAAATCCCAGTGAAATGATTTGCGTAGGAAATTAGTAAAAATCTTTGACTAGAGAATAATCACAGCCAAACCACTTTTTTTAGATGCTGAATAGATAATACAAATTATTATTTAACTTACAACATCAATCTCTGTGTTTGAATGACCCATATTGCAAATTATACAGCCACTCTTCATTTTATCCATGTGCTCACGATTGACAACATTTTTATTTCCAGTAGCAGTGACTACGATGTCAACATTGCGAATAACCTCATTTAATTTAACAACACGAAAGCCATCCATGCTGAAAAAATGACATTTTAAAACTATTTGTACATATTTCAGCTATTTGGCTTGAAAACCAAGTAAATAATTTAAAAGAAAAGTGAATTAAATTGGATCCTTAGTTAATTTTTTGACAATTGTATGTATATAATTACGAGTACAAAGAAAAAACGTCAAAAATGAACTTATATATTAAATTTACCCAAAATTTTAATTCAATCCACAAACCGCTACCCCCTATGAAAAAAAAATAATTTCGAATGGAACCTTGATTTTACTAGAAAGAAGGAATAGAAATATGGGTAATCAATTTACATACCTTGCTTGAAGAGCACAAATTGGATCAATCTCAGTAATATATACAATGCAGCCATGTCCTTTCAAAGCTTGTGCGCATCCTTTACCAACTTCTCCATAGCCACATATTACAACTTGTTTTCCACCAAACATAACATCAGTTGAGCGTTTCAAGCTAACAAAAAAAAAAACAAATACAAAAAAAGTATTGGGCAGATTAGCTTTTTTTCCTTTTTGTTTGTATATTGTATATAATAAACCTATCCAAAATTGATTCCTTGCAGCTATAAAGATTATCAAATTTTGTTTTTGTCACCGAATCATTAACATTCATTGCTGGTACAGTTAATTTGCTGGATTTCGACAACTGGTATAAACGATGCACACCAGTTACACTTTCTTCTACTATGCCTTTAACCATTTTGAACATAGCCGGGTATTTTTTCAACATCAAATGAGTAGCATCACCACCATCATCAAGAATCATGTTTGGTTGCCAATTTTCAGCATTAACGCATTTGTCAATGCACCACCAAAAATCTTCTTCTGTTTCACCACGCCAAGCAAATATTGGATATCCAGCTTCAGCCAGCGCAGCAGCCACTTCGTTCTGGTTACATAGAAAAAAAAATATTTTTAAGGGGATTTATAATTAAAGCGGCGTATTTTGTATAATTTGTATAAATTTGTATAAATTAGAGAATAATTTAAAATAATTTTTAGAAAGGCTTACTAAAATAATTGTTTAGGTTGAGAACAGTTTACACAAATCAATCAACTACTGATCTATAATCAATTGTTATGAGCAAAAATAGTTATTTCGGTACATAAGAGTTTTTTTTTTATAATTAGCACACACTCAAAGGTTTTTTATATACCCTTAATATGTCAGAGACACAGCGTGAGCATTAGGAAAAAAGGTAGGGGTTAGAAAGGAGGTGTCGGTGTACATTAGTTTTGAATTCTTGAACATTGCAATGACTGGGAAAGACAGAGCGTGGTAAGGAATTCCACATTAGCGTAGTACGGCTAAAAAACGAATCTCTGTACTTCACAGTACGACTGAAGTTGGGCTCGAGGGTAAATTGATGGGCATTCCTAGAAGTGCGAGTATTACGGTTGAATTGTTTAAGGGGAGGAAAGTCCGTTAAAATAACGGTAAAAAAGGGTGAGGCAAGAAACATTACGACGATGTTGGAGTGACGTAAATGAGCCAATGATGTTATTGTCACCAATCATTTTAAAAGCTCTTCTTTGAATACTGTCCAAGAGACTTAAGTAAGTTACTGGAGCACCAGCCCATAGATGGGAGTTATACTCAAGTTTTGGACGTATGTATGTATGAAAACATTCCAATAAAAGCTTTGTTTTAATGAGGGGCAAATAAAATTTCATTGAAAATTTCTGTTTAAATGTTGACGGTTATTATTTTTTGTTATTTTGTTATTTTTATGAGAACTATCCTAATCCTAATGAATAAATAATCCTTAGTTTTTTTTATTCACGGTAATACTCAACTTTAAAAATTGTGGCCAAATGTTTCTTTAAAAACCACCAGATATTTTTTTAAAATATAGGCACTAGGCATATACTAAAGAACAAAGTGGAGTTGTGAAGGCTTGTTGTGGCACTTTACGGCACATTTGTAGTGATTGCAATATTAAAACGCAAAATAATATAATGCAGTCAATATTGTTAATTAATAATATTTTCCGTAGACATTTCATGACCTATCTTCTTATGTAGTAGTATTAAGTAATTATTATTAAGTAATAATCAGGTTGGTCGTAGTCAGCAAAATGACCAACCTGCATTATTGATATATTATTGTAAGAAGTATTCAGAAAAGCAGCATTAAATAAAGTAACTTGACAAAGCAAAGATATACGTTTTTATTGAAAAAACCTACAACAGGCTTTAACTTTATTGATGGACTTATGTATGGAGCTTTTTAAATTAAAAAGAGGGATGTGTGTTGTGATGAAAAGAGATGATTTAATAATTCAAAGATTACAAAGATTTATTCAAATTAATTTAATATGTGTACATATAAAAGTATAATGTGAAGGGGTCACATTAGAATGCATTGCCTTAAGCACTTGATACATAACAATCAAAATACAATGCAAAGCATTGTTCTGCCTTCTACGTCAGGGTTATAAAAAATACACATACACTGAGCATATTCGACTAGCAGTAGATGAACAACCAAAAAAAAAAAGGTATCATATTGCCGTGAAGAATGGAAGTATGGAACAATTTCCATAACAAATCGGATAGTATAAATAATAAGAATGTTTTTAAATAAAATTACTTCGTCTTTGGAGACCAAACCAATATTTCTTTTATTTTTTTGGGAAGCTGGCGAGCTACAGAGTGAGTGAAGAAATAGTATTGTGTTAGTTTCTAGACCAAAACCTCGAGTGAGGAAGCCAGAGGCCCGAACTGAGGCATTCGTTGAGTGCTAAGCAATTTGGTCGAAGATCCAATTCAGATACTAAGGCGACACCTCCCAACAACATTACAATAAATAAAATACACGACTGGATCGCACGAACTTGCTCTTGTGTAAAAGTACTTTGGAATTTAAAATACATTTTATAAATACAATGCCTAGAATTGCCGCCTGATTTCCGGAAAAGTATGAATTTACGCAAAGAAAGTTTAAAAATCGTTTTATTGAAGTAATTTTTTATACAGGGTGATTGTCATAAGGTGTGACAAAAAGCTAGGGCGTGTAGGTTGGACTTAGACAAGAAAAAAATCGTATGGGAGGGGGGGGTCTATTTCCCCCGTTTAGGCGGGAGGGGCAATTTATGAAAAAAATCACTTAAAACAGAAAAAAAATTATTAAAAAATAACGGTGATACCTACAGAGTAATGCTATAGCATTTTGAAAAGCCAGAAATACGTTCTTTAATTTTGTTTTTAAATAAAGTTGTTCGAGTGAATAGTTTTTGAAAAATTAATTTTCAAAATCAAAATTTAAAAAAAAAAAATGAAATTTTTTTTTTAAACAATTTTTTTTCAAAATTTTACGTAATTAAGTATTATTTTTGTATTCAATATTCAATGCTCTCATTAATTTTTGATCAAACACAAAAAACCGGATGTCAAAATGTTTTGTAGTTTTTGAGAAAATCAAAAATAACAAAAACTACTTTTGTTCTAAGAAAAGCCTTTTATTTTAGTTTTTACGTTTTTGGATTCTTATGTAGGTGAATTTACGATTGAAAGGATTAACTTTCTTTTTACTATTCTTTTAATTATCGTCTTATAAGCATACAATAATGTGACAAAGTACTGGATTAACCATATTTCACACATTTTTTCATTGAGAACACCTGCGTGAGAGCATTGGTTTAAAATTGACCTGTCACTTTTTTATTATGGTGGGGTCGACTTGGCTTAGGTGCATTTACGAAAGAAAGGATTAACTTTAAATAAACAGTAATTATGTATTTTATCTAAATATGCATGTATTTATTATTTAAATTGATTTCAAGATTCAGGAACATTTTTGTTCTTATTTCGCAATTGCATTTTTCTGTCACTAGTTAGGGCGTGTAACGCTGCATTATTTAAAAAACATTCGCAGATCAATATTAATCCAATGCTCTCACGCAGGTGTTCTCAATGACAAAATGTGTTATTGTATGCTTATAAGACTGATAATAAAAAAATTGTACAAAAAAAGTTAATCCTTTCTTTTGTAAATGCACCTAAGCCAAGCCGACCCCACCATAATAAAAAAGTGGCATGCCAATTTTAAGCCAATGCTCTCACGCAGGTGTTCTCAATGAAGAAATGTGTGAAATATGGTTAATCCAGTACTTTGTCACATTATTGTATGCTTATAAGACGATAAATCGCATCGTCACCTCCGCGCGGTGCCCGCTGGATAACAGAAAGGTGAACTAACGACGAGCGTTGGATCCATCGGATCCATAGGTTGTAGATACCTGAGTTCTCTTCTCAGGAACTAGGAGCAGGAGAAAAGATGCGCTCTGAAGATCCAACCACCAACACGATCTACACGTCATGCACAGGCCTCACTAGCCGGTCATGAAAGGGAAAATTTATTGTGATGAAAACCGCAAATTATGCCTCGGATGACAAAACCAATAACGTTGACGACCCCCCCCGCAAACGAAAAACGGACAACGATTTACGCATTTGCACATGGAATGTGCGAACTCTAAACAGGCCGCGCAAAGCCGAACAGCTGGCCGAGGCCCTCACCAGTCTACAAGCTGATATAACAGCCCTCCAGGAGATGCGATGGGATGGACCGGGCCTGAGAATTACAGATGACTGCAACTTTTACTATGGGAAATGCCACCTTGATGGAGGATCGCGCCTGTTTGGGTGCGGATTTGCTGTCAGAGGAAGACTTAGGCAAAATGTCTTGAGCTTTCGCGAAGTCAGCGAAAGAGTGACAACAATCCGCATTAAGGCCAAATTCCACAATATAAGCCTAATAAGCGCCCATGCCCCTACAGAAGAGAAGGATGACGCTACCAAAGAAAGCTTCTATGAGCTCCTCGCCAAAACCTATGAGCAGTGTCCCAAACATGACATTAAAATTCTCTTGGGAGACTTTAATGCCAAGATTGGGAGGGAGGACGTCTTTGGTATGACGATCGGAAAACACAGCCTGCACGACACCACCTCCGATAACGGATTTAGGCTCATCGATTTTGCAGCGGGAAAAAACATGGTGCTGAGCAGCACACGATTCCCACGTCTCGACATCCACAAGGGCACATGGCGATCCCCAGATGGTCGAACCTGCAACCAAATCGACCACGTTGCGATTGATGGAAGACACTCCTCCAGCATTATGAATGTCCGTACTTTCCGAGGAGCAAACATCGACTCGGACCACTACCTAGTCGGTGCCAAACTTAGAGTACGAATCTCCATGGAAGTTCTTAGGCGAACACCGACTACGCCGAGGAAATTCAATGTTGGGCGACTTCAATCGGAAGAGACCGCCGCTGCCTATGCCGACCGCGTATCCCTTGAGCTTGCGAGAAATCCTTCGACTGATGATATGAACCCGGAAGAACAATGGCAGCTATGTCAACAAGCTATAAGAAGTGCTGCGTCAGAGGTGTTGGGCTTCTCACGCCTTCCCGCCAGAAACCCCTGGTTCGACTCCGAATGTGCTCAGGCAAACAAAGCCAAAACGGAGGCATACAAGTCGTGGCTCCAGAGAGATACTAGAGCATCAAGAAATCTCTATGTTGAGCGAAGGAAAGAGGAGAAACGCCTACTCAGGAGGAAGAAAAAAAAACACCAGCAACGCGAAGTCGAGGAGATGCAGAGATGTTTTTGCAGAAAAGAGGTGCGGAACTTCTACAGAAAAGTAAAACAGTCTACATCAGGTTTCACAAACCGCCCTGGGCCCTGCAAAGATCAGGATGGAAATACCATAGTGGAAACGCAGGCAATGTTAGCCATCTGGAGAGACTACTTTAACCAGTTGCTTAATGGCGATGACAGTCAAAATCCCGCCCAAAATCAACTTGTACCAGCGAATCTAGATGACGTCCATGAGTTACATCCACCCGACCAAAATGAAATCAAAGTAGCCATCAACAGACTAAAGATGAACAAAGCAGCTGGATGCGATGGTCTACAAGCGGAGCTTTTTAAGCATGCTGGAGATGACCTGGTCAGGAGCATACACCAACTCATCTGCAAAATATGGTCGGAGGAAAGTATGCCCGATGAATGGAATCTCAGTACCATCTACCCGATCCACAAAAAAGGAGACCGCCTACTCTGCGCCAACTATAGAGGCATAAGTCTTTTAAGCATCGCCTATAAGATCCTGTCCAGCGTTTTATGTGAACGTCTCAAGCCCTTTGCTGATGATCTTATGGGTCCTTACCAATGCGGCTTCAGACCTGGAAAATCTACAACTGACCAAATATTCACATTGCGCCAGATCCTGGAAAAAACCCAAGAATATAACATCGATACCCACCACCTGTTTGTCGATTTTAAAGCAGCCTACGACAGTGTTAATAGAGCTGAACTTTATCGTACCATGTCCAACTTTGGAATCCCTGCTAAACTGATACGCCTTATCAGGATGACATTGGAAAATGCTCGCTGTTCCGTCAAAGTTGGTAGGGACTTCACTGAATCCTTCGAAACCACCAGAGGGCTAAGACAAGGTGACGCACTGTCATGCAGCTGTTTTAACATTGTGCTTGAAAATGTCATACGAAACACCCATGCAAGCACATCAGGCACCATCTTCAATAAATCGACACAATTACTTGGGTTTGCGGACGACATTGACGTGATAGGAAGAACAAAGCGAGCAGTAACCGGTGCATTCACTACAATGGAGTCAGCAGCAAGCAGAATGGGACTGAAAATAAACGAGGGCAAGACGAAGTAACGGGTGATTTTTTTGAGGTTAGGATTTTCATGCATTAGTATTTGACAGATCACGCGGGATTTCAGACATGGTGTCAAAGAGAAAGATGCTCAGTATGCTTTGACATTTCATCATGAATAGACTTACTAACGAGCAACGCTTGCAAATCATTGAATTTTATTACCAAAATCAGTGTTCGGTTCGAAATGTGTTTCGCGCTTTACGTCCGATTTATGGTCTACATAATCGACCAAGTGAGCAAACAATTAATGCGATTGTGACCAAGTTTCGCACTCAGTTTACTTTATTGGACATTAAACCAACCACACGAATGCGTACAGTGCGTACAGAAGAGAATATTGCGTCTGTTTCTGAGAGTGTTGCTGAAGACCGTGAAATGTCGATTCGTCGCCGTTCGCAGCAATTGGGTTTGTGTTATTCGACCACATGGAAGATTTTACGCAAAGATCTTGGTGTAAAACCGTATAAAATACAGCTCGTGCAAGAACTGAAGCCGAACGATCTGCCACAACGTCGAATTTTCAGTGAATGGGCCCTAGAAAAGTTGGCAGAAAATCCGCTTTTTTATCGACAAATTTTGTTCAGCGATGAGGCTCATTTCTGGTTGAATGGCTACGTAAATAAGCAAAATTGCCGCATTTGGAGTGAAGAGCAACCAGAAGCCGTTCAAGAACTGCCCATGCATCCCGAAAAATGCACTGTTTGGTGTGGTTTGTACGCTGGTGGAATCATTGGACCGTATTTTTTCAAAGATGCTGTTGGACGCAACGTTACGGTGAATGGCGATCGCTATCGTTCAATGCTAACAAACTTTTTGTTGCCAAAAATGGAAGAACTGAACTTGGTTGACATGTGGTTTCAACAAGATGGCGCTACATGCCACACAGCTCGCGATTCTATGGCCATTTTGAGGGAAAACTTCGGAGAACAATTCATCTCAAGGAATGGACCGGTAAGTTGGCCACCAAGATCATGCGATTTGACGCCTTTAGACTATTTTTTGTGGGGCTACGTCAAGTCTAAAGTCTACACAAATAAGCCAGCAACTATTCCAGCTTTGGAAGACAACATTTCTGAAGAAATTCGGGCTATTCCGGCCGAAATGCTCGAAAAAGTTACCCAAAATTGGACTTTCCGAATGGACCACCTAAGACGCAGCCGCGGTCAACAATTAAATGAAATTATCTTCAAAAAGTAAATGTCATGGACCAATCTAACGTTTCAAATAAAGAATCGATGAGATTTTGCAAATTTTATGCGTTTTTTTTTAAAAAAAAGTTCTCAAGCTCTTAAAAAATCACCCGTTATATGCTTTCATCAACAAAAGTCCAATCCCACCACCGACTGGGTCAGAACGTGACCATTGATAGGTATAACTTCGAGGTAGTCAGTGAATTTGTCTACCTGGGCACTGCTGTAAACTCAGGCAACAACATCAGCGCCGAAATCAAACGCAGACTAACTCTTGCTAATCGCTGTTTCTTTGGGCTGAGTAAGCAATTGAGGAATAAAGCCCTATCGAGAAGAACCAAGGTGACACTCTATAAAACACTAATCATCCCGGTCCTGCTATATGGTGCAGAAGCATGGACCCTCTCCCAATCGGATGAAAAATCACTTGGAGTCTTCGAGAGAAAAGTTCTGCGTACGATCTATGGCCCTGTTTGCGTAAATCGAGAAAACAACATTTGGCGAAGAAGATACAACGACGAACTATACGAACTGTACAGCGACATAAGCCTAGCCAGAAAAATTCGAATTCAACGACTAAGATGGCTGGGCCATGTAGAGCGAATGGACAACGACGCTCCAGCTCGTAAAGTCTTCAACGCCAAACCCGAGGGAGTCAGAAGCCAAGGTAGACCTCATCTTCGATGGAGCGACCAAGTAGAAGGAGACCTCCGACAACTTGGAGTGCGAAATTGGAGACGGCAGGCTAGCGATCGAGTCGGCTGGAGGGGCATACTAAGCAAGGCCCAGGAGCACCACGCTCTAGTGGCGCCATCGTAAATAAAATAAAAAAAAAAAAATAAGACGATAATTAAAAGAATAGTAAAAAGAAAGTTAATCCTTTCAATCGTAAATTCACCTACATAAGAATCCAAAAACGTAAAAACTAAAATAAAAGGCTTTTCTTAGAACAAAAGTAGTTTTTGTTATTTTTGATTTTCTCAAAAACTACAAAACATTTTGACATCCGCTTTTTGCGTTTGATCAAAAATTAAAAAGAGCATTGAATATTGAATAAAAAAATAATACTTAATTACGTAAAATTTTGAAAAAAAATTGTTTAAAAAAAAAATTTCATTTTTTTTTTCAAAATTTTGATTTTGAAAATTAATTTTTCAAAAACTATTCACTCGAACAACTTTATTTAAAAACAAAATTAAAGAATGTATTTCTGGCTTTTCAAAATGCCATAGCATTACTCTGTAGGTATCACCGTTATTTTCTAATAATTTTTTTCTGTTTTAAGTGATTTTTTTCTTAAATTGCCTCTCCCGCCTAAACGGGGGGAAATAGACCCCCCCCTCCCATACGATTTTTTTCTTGTCTAAGTCCAACCTACACGCCCTAGCTTTTTATCACACCTTATGCCAATCACCCTGTATATATTGTATATTGGTCAGAGAAACATACCGAGAACTGAAAGTTTTTGGGTTTTTTCAATGCAAGTTTCTATTTAGTGACAGAAGGCAGCATTGGGTTTTGGAGGCATTGAATTCCACGCGGTTAATGATTCTCCATTGTACAATGCTGCGAAGATCAGAATTTAGTAAGCTTATCATAATATGTTGAGTTAAAGTTCCACATCCGATGAAAGTGGAGGTGAGTCTCGAAATTATTATGAGAAACTCTGAGTGCTGTCATCAGCAAAACAATAAAGTGGATAAGAAGTTACAGTTAGATGAACATTTATACAAATAAGGAAAAGAGTCGGAGTTGACACAGAGCCCTGTGTCACGGTCCAAAAGATAACTTCGAATCCATCGAAGTAGAGAATCATCAAATCCAAATGCACTTACTTTCGATAAATGAGCTTTGTGCCAAATTCTATCAAATGCTTTGGAAATATCAAACGAAATACTTTTGCTTTCATCAACGCGATGCAGAGATTGGTTCCGTCTTTCGGTCAGATCTTACTGCTTTGACAAGAAAACCATTTTGTCGATCCATAACAAGTGTACGTTCTGCCAGATATTACATGACCTGACGATTTATTAATGTTTCTCTGCCTTGAAAAATGAAGATGATACACCTTTTTTAGGTACGGGCTGACCAAATACAGGTTTCCATCTATTTGGAAAGAGACCACAAGAATAGGAAAGACAGACAAGCTAACGTAAAGGTTTAGCTAGTGCGTTAGAACACCGCTTCAAAACTAAATCAGAAATACAATCTGGGCCAGCGGATTGGTTAATTTGATATCTTTGAGAACTCTTTTAACTGTGCGAGGGCGCAAGAAAATTTGTATTCTTGTATTGTTTGGGGTTTCATATTACTCTGGAGCAGGGTGGAGTTTGCTGGAAGATTGTTTGCTTTTTCTAGAGAGCTAACAAAAGGAGTATCCTTAAAAATGAGCGTGTACCATAAATCGGACATTAATAGTAAAAGCTCCGCTAAGACAGCACTGGCGAGCCATTGGGTGGTATGCAGAAAGCTTTATCTCAGTCTCAAATCTCACTTTTTTGAGCAATTGCTATCTTTCGGATGCAGAATAATTCTGAGACAAGAATTATTCTTCTCAGTCTCAAATCTCACTTTTTTGAGCAATTGCTAGCTTTCGTATGAAGAATAATTCTTGTCTCAGAATTATTCTGCATCCGAAAGATAGCAATTGCTCAAAAAAGTGAGATTTGAGACTGAGATAAAGCTTTCTGCATACCACCCATTGTATCCAAACCAACCATCAGCCAGATTTTGAGGAGGTAGAAATTCTGCAAACGGAGAGACATTTTGCCAAAAGGTACACTCTAGAAACTCTACACATCCTCTAAAACAACAATAATATGAATAGAAAACAAGACACTCAAAACATCTCCGCAGTCTACTGCTCACTTGTAACGGTCAAGAAATTTTAAATTTTGAGTTAAAAATAAAAAAAGACTGATCTTCGCATTAGAAGTGCAAATTTTTTAAATTTCCAATTTTAAAATTAATTTACTTTATTGTTTCGAAAATGTTTTTAACGTTTTTTAATATAAAACTAGACAAATAATTCACTTTATTTTATTCTATATGTACGAGTACTATATGTAAGTTTTTTAAAATTTCAATCATTTTGTTTTTTCTTTGTAAGCAAATTTGTTAAACTGTGTTTGTGATTTATGGTTTCAATAAAGGATCCCCTAAAGACAGCAACCCCTGTCGACACGTTGGGAGAAGTAAATGAAATCAAACTAGTATCATTGCACTTCAAGTGACCAAAATAACCGAAGAGGAACCAGATTCTTCAACAAAACAAAAATATTTCAACTTGGTCAGATACAAATAATTTAATAGATTTTAGATTTGGAGGCAAAATCTCTTACTGAATCACAAAGTAAACACGTCAAAAAAATATGATATGGAATTTCATGCCACTGTAAAATTAGTGTGTTAAAAATGATTTTCATATAACTCAAGCATCAAATACAAATCAGTTTCACCGAGATCTCATTCACTGAATGAATGATGGTTTTAGAACAAATTCTTAAAAGTTTCATGTATTAACGAAATATGTAAAAAAGTTTAAAATGAACTGTCAGGTTTTGTTTCCGCCACAATTTTTTTTTCAAAAATATTTGACGTGTTTATACTTTTTGGAATATTATGAGGAATTTTGAGTGTTACATATTTTATTCTTTAGTATGTTAACTTTTAATTGCTACAAAAAATTCAACCATCTTTAATTTAGGTATTATCGTTTATCAATGTATTGCTGTAATTTAACTTTATTATGTGGGTCAAATTATCATTTACCTGTGTTGAGTATATATTACAAGCAGCCCAACGAATCGATGCTCCCAGTTCAACAAGTGTCTCAATAAGTACTGCTGTTTGTGCGTTAATATGTGTACAACCGACAATCTTAGCATTTTTTAATGGCTTATCTTCACTTGCTCGCTTCCGCAGAGCCATTATTCCAGGCATTTCCTGTTCGGCAATTTCAATTTCCCGCCGTCCAAATGCATGTTGACCTTGAATATTACGAACACAAAAATCCAAGCTGCCTTTACTGTTTTTTTGGACTTTCTCACGTGGCGGAATGTCATCCTCGTCTGAACTACTTCCAGTGTATGATGCTGTGTAAATTTATACCGAAACTATATATAAATTATATTTTAACATATATTTTGATTTTTTGAAGACTTACCCGAACTGTAAGAATCTGTCGACGAAGCAGAAAGAGATCGGCTACGATAGCGACTTGTTTTTTTCAAAGCTCCAGACTGTTTCGTTTCTTGCTATATATAGATTAAAAATATAATATTGCAGTATAGGTTAATGAACGACATAAATGACTAAGAACAAACTTTGTAATATGTAATCAAGAACGAAAAATATAGGTTAACGGTTAAAAGAACAGCATTATGGGCTAGCCAGGAGATGAACGAATATAACGAATATCGGAACCCTAACCTTAACTAATCTAAAGATCTAGAAAGACATATATTGGAAAATTCCGCAGTTATGAATGGTGATGGCACTCTTTATCGTTTTATGTATTCATACACTGCAAGTCATAAGGTTAGAAGTAGGCAAATTTGAGAAGTAAAATTGATATTTCTATAGAGTGTCAATTACAACAAAATTAAAATTTTTTAAATTTTAAAAGAAAGATTAAACACAAAATGAAGGTAATTAAATCGAGTCATAAGATTACAAGCAGTCAAAGAATTCAGGTTATTAAAGAAGTGGTTAAGACTTTAAATTGTGTATGGCTGAAAATTTGAAAGAAAAAATGTGAGTTTGGAGGAACGGGTAAAAATGGATGTTCATCACTCTGAAGGACCGGGTTATAAAAAAAGAAAAATCAAGCGGATCGATCACGCTGTGAGCCATTATTTCTAAGGCCCAATATCTTGCGGGAAAAAACTCCAAGGAAATACTTCTTCCTCTTAACACTCCGCGAAACACGAAAATTGCAATGAATTCGGCCTTCTTCGCAACTAAAATCAGTAATAAAGCAAATGTAACAGCAAGTTTATCCACAGTCCTCCGCCTGATTCGCGCTAAATATTTAAAACAACTAAAGCTTAAGAAAACCACACCGCAAGAAAAAACAAGTCTCGTGTTTTGCGAAAGACCACATAACCTGGAATGAGCAACGGGGAGTATAATTTGTATGGCTCAGACGGCCATTGTTATTATTTCTATGATCTGAGGAAGGAGGATCGATTTCTGAACCGTCATCAAAGCAGAGAAGGAAGTGTAATGATTTGGATGCGATTTTGTATTATGCGACGATAGACTTTGTAGTTAAAAGTACCAATCAAATCAAAATCAACCTTTACCAGAACAGATCATATTTCATATCAAGTAAAATTTTTACTTCCGCCCTACATGTTATCACCGATGCCCTACCTTAAATTCAACTCTAGCTACGGCCCTGCTTCCCTACCCCCCATGTCATCCAAAATAAGCAAAACAAAGACACACCCATCCCCTCATAGTGCTTACGTAATACTTGAACGGCCCCTAAGTGTTTAAGATGTAGTTTTCATTCTTTAAAATTATTCAATCCAAGTTGAAAGACAAATCGTGTATTGTTTCACAGCAGTAAATAAGTGTAAACACAATATGTATGTATGTACTTTGGGAAATGAAATATTGGCTAAGTCAAGTTTTTGAGAAATCAGAGTCAGAGGGTACAAAATGAAGAAAAAAGATTGATATTAAATGTTTTTATTAATAATGTGTTTTCTTAATAATGTCTATAGCCACCAGCTTTCAAACAACTTCAAAAATTCGGTCTTGAAGTGTCCAGAGAAATCTCACTCCAGGCAAACTTAATGGCAAGAATCAGGTCTTTTTGTCTTCATACTGCTTCGCTTCTTCATAAACTTTTCGAGTTAGCCACCCCACACATTTTCTATTCTGATAAGATCTATTATGTTCAAAATACGACGGCCAAGGCAGTAAGTCTACATTTTGCTTTCAATGAATGATTTAACTATTCGAGCTGTGTTCTGTAAAAAAAATCCATAAAGTGAGTTCAAAATGTCGGGAGAGGGTGATAGATAAGTGCTAAGCATTCATTTATATAATGGTTTATATTATTATTTCTCTTAACATATTATATTTAGTATACCTACATAGTTAACAATACAAAGTTATTTTATTAAAATAACTGAATTCTTTGATATATTATAGGAAAAATATGAAGGATCAACTGACTTTCTTTTCAAAGGCCAGAAATACCATGCCTCCTTCGTGACTCAATGATAGCCTCTGAGGCTTATTGATTGCAGTCAAAGTTGAAAACGTAGATTCACACAGCAGTTCTACATCCTATAGTCGCCGCAGATGCAAAAAGTTCATAAATGTATCTTTGAACGTCTCTCGCTGGTACAAAACATCAATTATTGTGTTTTCCTTTTTATTCTTGAGGTGAGGTTTTTACCACAGCAGCCTTTTTCCTTGATGGAATTGTAAGACCTAAAAATCAGTTTTAACGCATTGCATTTTTCCAACAAAAGTGACTTAGGCCCGTTTGTTTAATCGAAAATTAATGTTTTAAAAGTTTAATCTTGATTAAAAGCTTTTTTGAGACATAAGTTGAAATTGAAAATAAATACATATTTATGTTTCTTTTCAGCAAATGGGTCTTAGGATTTTTGTTTTTATTGTCATATAAAGGGGAGCAATCGAAAAGACTTGATTTTTTTGCAGTTACTTATGGCCAGTTGCACCAAATTGCAATTATATGGGTTTTCGCTAAACGTTTTAAAGTTTGTTGACCTGATAAATTTATTTGTTTTGGATCGTTTATTGGCCTTCAAAGTGGCTTATTGAAACTGTAGATTTAACAAATAGTTTTGTTTTCTTACACTTACTTAAGCTTTTTAACGATATCATTTTGTTTACATCCAACTCATCTATACTCGCTACTGAATTTAGTAATTTAGTAGATCTTCGTTGTCCGAAAATTTCCAAATGTCCAACGTTTCGAAATACTCAGACTTAAATTGCTAAGCGTTCTGAGGTTCTATATTTTGTCTAACAGAGGAACATGAAGGGCCATATACTAAGTAGTCATCCATCCGATTTGATTTTTTGATTTGTCTCTTTTGGGTATAAATCGTATTTTCAGTATCGCCGCTTGTCATAGACTTTGCTTCTTCCAAAATTTGATGATACATTTCTGATCTAAGTATTATGGCGTCTTTCAATCCTGCGCTTCGGGATTGTAGAGCTGCGCCTGCAGGCTGGAGCATGGATAATATTTGTTTGGCAACAATCAAGGCCCTTCGGAATTCCAAATTGAGCATCACTTTTTTATTGTCCACACGCTTTGCGACGTCATCACCCTTAAATCTGTCATTTCTAATTTCATCCAAAGTCGTCAAAATCAATGAATAATTATCATGTACAAATTTTGTTACGGCCAAGTGTCCTGACCAACTCTGTTATAGGAGCCGGTAAATCTTTTTTCCATCATAAAAGGCAGCTATTTTTCCATGCTGAAAAAATTCATGTAACATGACGCATGGATCAAAAAATAAACGAATGAAACATGAAAGTCATTTCCGAGATATAACCTTAATGATTACCAAATGCAAGCGATGGTTAAAGCAGTGGACATAAGGGATTTTTCGGCCCAATTTATTTTCTATTCTGGTCGCAACTCCCAAAACGTTTCCACTCATTACACTTGCGCCATCATAGCATTGGCTTAGCATACAAGAGTGGTCAATGTTATTTAAGGTTAATTCCGTAAAATTGGCTGCATCAAGATTTTCAGTAGTAGTAACTTTCAGCAACGACTCATTGACAATTCCATCTTTAACGTAGCGTATTGCTATTGCAATATTTTCGCGGTTATTTTTCTTCCATTATAGTAAACCAGTTTAGTCCGGATTCATTAATATCTTTAACAATGGAACTTCGTACTGGTATAATCATTGCTTGAATTTTTTTATTTTGAATTCAGGTGAACGGTATGTTGCAATTTGTGTATATGAGTAAGAAACTCTTTCAAATTTGGATCTTTCATGCAGGTGTATTCAAACAAATTCTGAAATAATCCTTGTTCTTTTTCTTCCTCCCAAATATAATTTCCACGCAAAGCTAATTCGTTGACAAATTGTATAACCTCAATAATAGACCTAACGTAGTGCCTACATATGTCTCTCTTAAGCTTTTTGATGTATCAACGTTTCAACACTGCTAGTTGTAGACTCTATTTAATTTGTCCTGCCACATCGCCATAGCTTGGATATGGGAAACGGATTTTTCTTGTTTTGGTTTTCAGTTTTTGAATCAGTGGCATTACGATACGATAGTTGATTTTTTAAGGTAGGACATTGGAGGTTTTAAGGTAGGGCATTGCCCCCTAATGCCCTCCCCTAGCTACGGCCATGTAGGGGAGTCTAGATGATGATTACGTCATCGGTAGTTATTTACTTTTTTACACGAATGGTAACCCTCACATTGTCTATGCTTGAAAACGAAACGCATTTTCGGGGATTCCCGCAAATAATGCATACGTTTATGCACTCGCTTTAGAACCGATTAGGGGAATTACCGCGAGCTATTTACTTGTCTAAATTTCCTCTGTCAGTGTATTGTTTCGTTTGGATACTATAGCGAGTAGACGTATTGTAAGCATAGCAAAGCAAGTTAACATTTGTGTTACCGTTGATTCCATTAGCCAAAGTTTAACGTTTAAATAAGATTTTCTGCAAATGTCCTACGATTATTTTTGTCCGACGGCAAAATTGAGGCTATCAAGTCGAATAGGCAAAACGTGTAGTCTTTATCATGCTTCCGTCAAGTCACTAAATCGTCACATCGAGAAGATCTATAAAAAAGTAAACACGCACACTGATAGGAAAGTTAGACCTGTAAGAGTCGCTGCTTGTCGTGCTAATGAACTGATGTGCATTATTCAAAACTTAGAGCACCATGATGTTGAATGGCTCGATGAGAACGACTTAGACATTCCAAAATCGGATAAAAGTGAGCAGACTCACAACACTGAGCAGCAATCTAAGCAATCCAATGTCATCGAAAACTTAGAATCATGAATTCGGCTTTCATGGACTGAAGACTGTTAATTTGAATTTAATATGTGTACAAATAAAATGCACGACTGGATCCCACGAACTTGCTCTTATGTAAAAGTACTTTGGAATTTAAAATACATTTTATAAATATAGAACATGGATTTAATTAGATAATAATGTTCAAATGCATAAAATTGCCGTCTGGTTTCCGGAAAAGTATGAATTTATGCAAATAAACTTTAAAAAAATCGTTTTATTATTAAATAAATTTTTACTTGCGATATAGAAGGAATTGTATTAGTACAGTATTGGGTTACATTTCTTAATTTGCTCTATCGTTACGAGTACAGTCGCAATTGACATAGCATCTCTAAGATATAAAATTGAATTGAGCTCTTTTGGAAATAAAATCAAACTCGTGATTAATATTACGATATTACGATGGTGTATTATAAAATAAACAATGGGTAAGGACTGACAGAAAATATCAGTTGTTTAAATCGAAAATAAACACACAAATGCAAAAAAAGGAAAAAATAATAACGGAGTGAATGTTTTCATGCACAAAGTTTCTCAACAATCAAATACCCGCTTAGTTTTTTGTCATTTATTTGAGACAAAAAATTAATATATACACGAAGCGTCAAAAGTGAGTAAACACCTAAATGATTTCTTGAGTTACATGGAATTGAAACCAAAAAATAAACAAAAATTGAATTCCAATAATACAAAATAAAATTTTTATTTAATAGCAATAAATCAAAACCAAAATAAAAATTCAAAAAACGAACTAATGCATTTTTACCCAATAAAAACGTAATAAACTTCATATTTTACGCGTCAAAAGTAAGTAAACATCTTCAAATTATTTATAAATATAGTACCTCAAGTAAAAAACTGGGTATTTCATTTGATCAACTTTAGACTTCATAACATCTCTTAGTCAGCGTGACATGGAAACAACAATGTTATTTCTAACATCGGAAGATATTTGGGACAGTTCTTCAATTAAAGCCTTTTAAGGTCGTCTTTGTTCTTGATGGCCCGTTTGTGAAATTTTCCGGTCCAAATGATCCCATAAATGTTGTATGGAGCTTAGGTGCGGCAATTGGGGAGGGTGGTGGAAGTGCTTTGAAGTCCTATAAAGTATTCATTCTTTAAGGAACTGCGAGGTATGCTTAGGATCATTGTCTTGGTAACAGATCCAATTGCTAAGCATCCCTAAATTGCGTAAGGTCGGTTGAAGGTTATTGCTTAGGATGTTTAGATAGTCTTGCTCTTGATTATTCATTGTACTTTCAATGAAAACAAGATTCCCGATCGAATATGCTGCCATACATCCCCACACCATCATGTTTTACTGTGCTCCTTATATTCTGTTTATGATGTTTTCTTACTTCTGACGCGTTAATATGTTTAGCTTTTATTAGGAAAAATTGTAAGAAGCTATATTTTGAATTTATATTTGTGTTTTGATTTATTTTTATTATTAGAATCCATTGTTTATTTGTTTGTTCGAATTCCATGTAACTCCAGAAATCATATTGGTGTTTACTCACTTTTGACGCTCATTGTACGTGTAGATAAGGAAATTGCATCAAAAATATCTCGGGAGCCGGTCGTAACCAACCGTTAAGAAGTTAAAGGGTCCTTATTCGGAATCCCCCCCCCCCACCAAAATGCACTTTTTTTTAATGAATCTATAAAAAAAGTGTGCTGTTGATAAAAAACATCAAATTATGGAGGAGAAACACTTTTTTATGGTAAAAAAGTGAAGTATAAAAAAATGAATATAGACCATAGGGTAAATTCAAAGTTTCTTTAAATCCAGATTCTGCAAATGCAAAAAAAACTTTGCATACACCCAACCTCGCACCTAACCCAAATCCTATAGTGTGTCCAAGCAGGGGGGTTGCAGGGGGGCAGCATGCCTCCCCATACATATGTCACTGTTTATACGCCGCACTGTGGTCCGAAAAGGAAAATTTCGTGGCAAAAATACTAATTTCGATGTTTTATTTTTAAAGTTTTGTTTTTTATTTCTAATAGAAATATAAACGGAGCTTCAAAAACAGCAAACAAAAAAATTTTCCGCTAACTAGTTTGACTTATAGAGCTTTTCAAAGTTGGTCAATAGAGTTAAAAACAAACAGAAAAAACTAACTTCTTTGTTTTCGTATTTAAAATTTTGGCATATTAAATGTAAAATATTAATTTTCTATAGTTTATTCTAGTTGTATTATTTGTGCGTAAATCAAAATTTTAATTAAAAAAAAAATAAAAAAAATATTTAATATTTTTAATAAATAAAACAAAAAACACCCTTTTTTAGCAGATTTTTTCGGTTTGAATAGAGCTACAAAAAAATACTCGCGAGTTCGCGCGAAAAATTGACCATGATAGTTTACCCTAACTATTTCTTAAACCATATGCAAAATTGTAGCTGCAACTATTTGCAACCTTCAGAAAAAATTTAATTTGTTTAAAAAAAGTCGTGTTCCCAGTGCTGACCTTTTGGTCTTAAAAGCAAATTCCCTTATGGAAAATTTCAATTATTTTATTAATTAAAATAGTCGAGAACGTGAAATTTTCTTGTTAATTAAAAATCGTTTTATTACTATCTTGATTCTGACAAAAAAAAACCGCCCACTTCTACGCCCCTTTTTATACAAATGCCAATTATTATTAAAAAAAAATATAAAATATTGTACACAAACTATTGATTACTTTATTGAACATTAAATTTTTTAATCCGCCCACTTTAACGACCCTCTTTGAATAAATTCCCCTTAACTTAAATTATTGTAAATATTTATTGATCTTTTTCTAATAACGGGTGATTTTTTTGAGGTTAGGATTTTCATGCATTAGTATTTGACAGATCACGCGGGATTTCAGACATGGTGTCAAAGAGAAAGATGCTCAGTATGCTTTGACATTTCATCATGAATAGACTTACTAACGAGCAACGCTTGCAAATCATTGAATTTTATTACCAAAATCAGTGTTCGGTTCGAAATGTGTTTCGCGCTTTACGTCCGATTTATGGTCTACATAATCGACCAAGTGAGCAAACAATTAATGCGATTGTGACCAAGTTTCGCACTCAGTTTACTTTATACATTAAACCAACCACACGAATGCGTACAGTGCGTACAGAAGAGAATATTGCGTCTGTTTCTGAGAGTGTTGCTGAAGACCGTGAAATGTCG
The DNA here is from genome assembly GCA_911387755.1 of Chrysotoxum bicinctum. NCBI lineage: Eukaryota > Metazoa > Arthropoda > Insecta > Diptera > Syrphidae > Chrysotoxum > Chrysotoxum bicinctum. The sequence goes on from OU426991.1 coordinate 4,851,075, forward strand.
ATTCGTCGCCGTTCGCAGCAATTGGGTTTGTGTTATTCGACCACATGGAAGATTTTACGCAAAGATCTTGGTGTAAAACCGTATAAAATACAGCTCGTGCAAGAACTGAAGCCGAACGATCTGCCACAACGTCGAATTTTCAGTGAATGGGCCCTAGAAAAGTTGGCAGAAAATCCGCTTTTTTATCGACAAATTTTGTTCAGCGATGAGGCTCATTTCTGGTTGAATGGCTACGTAAATAAGCAAAATTGCCGCATTTGGAGTGAAGAGCAACCAGAAGCCGTTCAAGAACTGCCCATGCATCCCGAAAAATGCACTGTTTGGTGTGGTTTGTACGCTGGTGGAATCATTGGACCGTATTTTTTCAAAGATGCTGTTGGACGCAACGTTACGGTGAATGGCGATCGCTATCGTTCAATGCTAACAAACTTTTTGTTGCCAAAAATGGAAGAACTGAACTTGGTTGACATGTGGTTTCAACAAGATGGCGCTACATGCCACACAGCTCGCGATTCTATGGCCATTTTGAGGGAAAACTTCGGAGAACAATTCATCTCAAGGAATGGACCGGTAAGTTGGCCACCAAGATCATGCGATTTGACGCCTTTAGACTATTTTTTGTGGGGCTACGTCAAGTCTAAAGTCTACACAAATAAGCCAGCAACTATTCCAGCTTTGGAAGACAACATTTCCGAAGAAATTCGGGCTATTCCGGCCGAAATGCTCGAAAAAGTTACCCAAAATTGGACTTTCCGAATGGACCACCTAAGACGCAGCCGCGGTCAACATTTAAATGAAATTATCTTCAAAAAGTAAATGTCATGGACCAATCTAACGTTTCAAATAAAGAATCGATGAGATTTTGCAAATTTTATGCGTTTTTTTTTAAAAAAAAGTTCTCAAGCTCTTAAAAAGTCACCCGTTAGTACCTAAACATAGATTAACTTGCCAAAACAAAAGGATTAATAGCTTTATTGCCTACTCCATATACAAAGTAGAAAGAATTATTTAATTTTGGATTATTATTTTATGATCTAATAAAACAGGTAGGAATAATAATTTTCTTCCGATACCCCATATTGTTAAGCTTAAATTTCACATTATGGAGGTATATATAAACTATGACAATGGATATATGTTGTTAGTTTTCAAGAGGCTTTACTGACGAGTGGAGTTTGCAAATTAAATATCAATATGAATATTTCAAACAGAACAATTTTTGAACATTTTATCAATGTTTCGAATTCTGAAGAATTTGTAATTCTGATCCAAAACCAATACGAAGATATAAGTGACAACGATGAAACGAAAAAGAAACTCCAAAGATTATACGCATCATTTAAAAAAAATGGATTGTTTAGACTTAAAACAAGATTTCTCTCAAAATATGAAGAATTTTTGAATGGAACATTTACAATCCAATGTAATGAAATTGAAGACAGTGACGTGCCAAGTACATAAAGAGGAAGGCCTTCGAAATCCTTAGATACATGTTCAGTATATACCAAAAGGAGGAAACTATTGGAAACTACGGGCCATATTTCGACTGAAAATGTTTCCACAGCTCTGAGTATAAAATATAAAAAGGAATACGAAAAGATAAAATTGGATGTCACAAAAGCAAGCCCATTGCGAGTGCAACGGATATAGGAGAGTATTCCCACACCTCAAAGGGATTCAATAAAATACGATGGTCCCACTGCGCTAGGCTTGTTCTTGGATATGGGGCTTTCTAAAGAAAAATATAATTTGATGAGAAAATCATTAAGAAGCCATAACGTTGATGTGTTTCCGAGCTACAATTTATTAATGGAAGCTACAAGCAACTCCATCAAATTTGATAGTAACAGAAACTTCTGTTGAAGTGAATTTCCAAGATTTGGTGGACCATACAGCAAAGAGGATTTTAAATAGCCTAGTCAATCAGGATCTTCTTTACTTTCAACAAATCTTACTTTGATGAGCAAATGGGGATGCGATGGATCTTCCGGACAAAGTGCATATAAGCAAACAATAGTTTTAGAAGATGGCCAGGTATCTGATGCGAACATGTTCATGGCATCACTAGTTCCACTTCGTATAAAAGGTGAATCAACCGAATATTGGAAAAATCCAAGGCCGTCATCAGTTCACTTTTGCAGACCGATTCTTTTTAAATATGCAAAGGAGTCAAGTGATATTATTCAGACAACTGTCAGAAATATAAGGAACCAAATAGAAAATTTGAGGCCAACTGTAGTGACTGTTGCTGAAGAAAAAAATGTGATGGTTCGACATGAGTTTTTTCTAACCATGATAGACCGGAAAGTGTTGAATGAACTAACAAATACAAAATCAACATTGTCATGTCCAATTGCAAAAGGACACAAAAAAATTTTCGAAAAGAAGACGATTCAGCCGAAGCAGATGAGAGGAACTACGAATTTAGAATTTCACCATTACACGCTAGAATAAGATGTATGGAGTTCGTTCTTAAACTAGCTTATGGACTATACCAAGAAGATGAGACAACCGACAAGAAGGAAGCCAAAAGAAGAAGAAAAGCGGATATTCAAAAGGAATTTAGGGAACAACTCGGGTTAATCATCGATACGCCAAAACAAGGATTCGGTAACACAAATGATGGAAACACTTCACGAATATTTTTTGAAAATCCAGAAGTTACTCGTACGTCAGCTATAACCCGAGTAGACAAGGATCTTATAAAGAAACTGCAAGTTATTTTAAATGCGCTGTCATCTAAAGAATATATTAATGTAGATAAATTCAACGAGTATACCAAAACCACTTCGGATCTTTTAAAAGCCAAATACAGCTACAAACTCCTGACACCAACTCTGCACAAAATTTTGGACCATGGAGGGGAACTTATAAGACATCAAATTTTGCCAATCGGGGAGCTTTCAGAAGAAGCACAGGAATCAAGGAATAAGGACTACAAGCGATATCGATACTCAAATACATGCAAAGTCTCACGGAAACGACAAAATGAAGATTTATTTAATATGCTAGCTATATCATCAGTTCCACTTGTTTCATCTTTAAGACACGTTAGATCAAAAAAAGAGCTGAAAAAGAGTTACTGCCCAGAACTAATAGGTCTATTAATTGTTCAAAATGATAACGATGCCGATGAATTCTTTTCTGAAAATTAGATCTATAGTAGTTAATTGTAAACAAATATTTATAAAGTATTCTATTTTATTTTGTTAATATAAATTTTATATTCTATTTGATTTTTTTTTAAATTTTTTTTTCGTCCGTTTACTTTTTTCCTACACTGTTTCATATAAAATATATAAGTCAAACAGTTTATAGAATAAACTGATGCCCCACAACATGAAAAAATACTGTTTTATAATACTCCTTTAAAAATATTTCTGAAATTGGTGCGTTTACTTTAAGCATCCACTGTTGTTATGAATTCACTTAAATAGTCAAAAACTTTTATTTTACAAAGTTTTAAAAAGCTTAGGACTGTTTTTAAAAGGTTTACTTTCAGACTTTATTCTGTTAACTCCTTTTTCTAAGAAAATCTTACATCAACCAATTATTCTGAAACACCCTGTAAAGTAATTTTCTTAAAATTCACAATTTGTATAGCCTTGGAAATTATCTTTAAGGGAAAAAAAAAATTGTTGCGATAGCTTCACGTGTTCAAAAGTTATGATTTTTGCAACGAAAAAAGTCATTTTGGACCACAGTGCGCCGTAATGCGTAAGCAAGCAAAAAAAGCAAATATCCCACAAAAAAGAAGTAGTTTTAGTTATAGTACTGTGGGTGGTCCGCTTATACTTCACTTTTTTACCATAAAAAAGTGTTTCTCTTCCATAATTTGATGTTTTTTATCAACAGCAAACACTTTTTTATCGATTCGTTAAAAAAAAAGTTAATTTTGGTGGGGGGGGGGGGGGGAATTCCGAATAAAATCCAGTTAAAGTCCCGTAAGTAAGTAAAGAATTAATTTATTAATATCTATCCGGGAAATTTTAAGGACCTAAATGCCTTTATTTGTTGTGCGCGGACAGGTACTAAGAATAAAACCTACTTTCCAACCCCCAACCTTCCATTCAAATCTCGGAAAATATAAATATGGATGAAATAAAATTTAAATTCTTACAATTTTAATTTTAAATATCTTGTAAAAATATTTTGCAAACAAAGCAGATACATACGTATGAAAAATGATTCAAATTATAGAAAAAATATTGAGATTTTTCCATTATTTATATCCACCGAAATGGTGGATAATAACGTTAAATTTCACTTCAATTTAATTTTTAGATACGTACGTAGAAACGGCAAACAGTAACCTACACATAAATGAAACTTCACCAATAGTCGACCTCAATTGACACACAAGTCAAGGTAAACATATTGTTTGCTCTAGCCTTCCTTTGGAAAAGCTGTCATAAGATTTCACTAACAGAAACAGTCAAAGAAGTTCATTAGTTTTCTCTCACTGTAATGAAACACACTGAAGTGTTTGAATTATACCCCTTTTTCAAAAAAAATTGAACAATTTGAATAAATTGTAAAAGCAAAATAAAAAACACCTTATTGACCACAAACCCGAAAAATCCTCCGTCGCTGCACACGTCCACACCAACAAATATGTCAATGTTAGTTTAGAAGATGTAAAGCTTAAAAAACACGTCACAAACCATCGACGACTTGATGCCTATGAAAGCCTTTACATCCATAATAACAACAACATTATGAACAGTGATAATGGAAATATTATTTCATCTTTGTTTAATCTTATTTAATGTTCTCTTTTACTTCAATTGCTAAATGTAAAGCTTTTCCTATTATTTTGATTGTTATGTTTTGTATTTTCTTTTCTTTCTAAATAAATTTTATTTTTAGCGTTATAGCTTCTATCTTTTTTGCATTTCAATTTAAAGACTTGAAATTTGGCATGGAACTGTGTTTATATGTCAGTATTATAAGAAAAAATTTGCAGATCGATTGATGGTAACGAATATCCATGGTAATTAATAATGTGTAATCTCCGTGGCCTTTTTGGGATGTGATTTTGATGCTTAATCAGTTTTATTAATATTTTTAATGATGAAAATGTTTTTTTTTTTTAATGTTGGGCCTTGTCGTTTGAAAGGCCTTTTCTTAAACTTCAATTTTATGATAAGCAAAAAAAAAAAATTTGTTTGCTGTCCCAATACTTAGTTAAATGAGTGTGACAAGATTTTGAAAAAAAAAAAACATAATTAAACATTTTCGCTTTTTCACACAACTAAACAATTTTTAATAATTTTGTACGATGCATTATCTTATAGTACGTCAAAAAACCTTTAATTTCATGTTTTATTATAATTTAATTATTGCAGTTAATTCCTTTAAAATTTATATACAAAATAATTTTTTCATCTGAGTAAAAATTCAGTGTAATCTCCGTGGCCTTGTTATCTTTGTTACATATTAATATTTTTTAGTCTAAAAAAAAGGTATTTAATCATACTTGAACCTACTCGTAATAATTTGGATGACATTGAATTACATTGACTATATTAAATTATTAAATTAAGTCGATTTTGTAATCTCCGTGGCCATTTTCGTATTTGTTTTTTAATAAATGTTCTTTTAGTTTATAATGGCTCATATTATTATTAATTTTTTATATTCTAGATAAATATACTGAATTTCATCATTCCTTACAGTATTGGTACCGTAAAAGTTCCAAGAAAGTTATGTGTCGATATTTAAAAATATTTTTTTGACTCTTTCATGCTTTTAAACAAAATCATTTCGTAGACAAACAACTTTTTTATTAACTATCCTATTAAATTTATTTGCTTTCCACAAAACTTCAACTATTTATTGTTACTATTTATTTTGTGGATAATTGTTATTTTATGCAAGAAAAGAACATTTTTAATACATTCGAAATTTTCAATTTTAATTTTTATCGAAAAATACTCGTTAAATGAATAATATTTGAAATTATTTTTGCGCAACTCGGAGAACTCCTTTTCTACTTGTTTACTGTAGATTTAGAAACTAAAACCCAAGAAAAACTGAAAAAAATTTGTTTTCAAACGATCAATAAATAAAATGCACGACTGGATCGCACGAACTTGCTCTTATGTAAAAGTACTTTGGAATTTAAGATACATTTTATAAATATAAAACATGGATTTAATGAGTTAATAATGTTCAAGTGCATAAAATTGCTAAAAAAAATTTCAATTTTCCCTCCAGGAAATCACCGAAGATCCTTAACTACCGAGATTGAAAGAAATAGGTTCAGTGGTTTAGGCTGTAGTGAGAGGTACAGACATACAGACACACTGAAACATGTTTTTTGTGTACTAACCTTTTCTTAAAATTTTTATAAAAAAATTAATATGCAAATTGTTAGTATTTAATAACATAAATTTTAAAACGTAATTTAAAAATTTAATCCTGTATTGGTTTTCAAGACATTGAATTTTCAAAAAAAAAAATTGTATAATTTTTTTAAAAATCCAAAAACTATTTTTTCGAAAAAAATTTTAGTTTATATTTTTTAAAATGCAAGGCAGCTCCTGCATAAAAATTTTGGTTAAAATCGTTAGAGTCGTTGGTGAGAAAATCGAAAAATTGAATTTTTTTTTTTTTTTTGAAAAATCAATATCTTCAAAACCTATGAACGATTATTTTTTGAAATTATTTCCTAAAATCAATATTATTTAATACTTAAAATTTGCACCCCACATTTTTTTCTTGAAAAATTTTAAAGAAATTTCTTATATAAAAAATTTATTTATTTAATAATAAAACGATTTTTTAAAGTTTGTTTGCATAAATTCATACTTTCCTAGAAATCAGACGGCAATTTTATTTTAAATTCATGTTTTATATTTATAAAATGTGTCTTAAATTCCAAAGTACTTTTATATAAGAGCAAGTTCGTGCGATCCAGTCGTGCATTTTATTTTTTTTATTTTCGTGTTTTTTCGCTCTTTAAAGTACTGTAAAAATGAAAAAAATCCATGGATCAGCTCGATCGTACTCCAGGTTCCCTAATTTTAATATACTTTAAAACAAAAAAAGAAAAAAGGCGATCCATAGAGTAGTTTTTGAGTAATCGTGGCGACCAGTTCAAAAAACGTGGTTTCGAGAAAAACGCGTTTTTACCTCATCACTTTCCATATGTAGGATTAATCTATGTTAACATTAAAATAACATATCTTACGGTTAATCAGCCGTTTTGGAAATATATTCTACACATAATTTACTACAAGAAAATGCAAAAAAAAATCGATTTTTTCCAGAAAAAGGTAAACCTCCCCTTAAATAAAATCAAAAACTAATATCTACAAAAAAGTTGTTTGTTTTTATTTTAATTGTAATCGTTTGTGGTCAATGTGGTGTTTTTTATTTTGCTTTTACAATTTAACGAGACTCCAAATTAAGTTCAATTTCTTTTAAGATCTTTGTTGGATTCTCCTTTAAATACAATTTTCTTTAAAGACTTTAAATAATTTGAATAAAATCGCTTAACTTTAAGACGTCCCACGAGGACTAGAAATTTTTCATATACAAGAGGGTCTTGTCAATACGCAATTTTTGTTAAATTCAGTTCATCTTATATCGATTTTTGGACAAAAATCCAAATAAAAAAAAACTTTCCAATCAATAATTCAACAAGTCCAATAATAGTACTAAGTCTTCTACTTGGCTGATTTATTTCAGTAGTATATGGAGTTTGTATTATAAAAACCTTCATATAAAACTCTTATAGTTGACGGAAAATCTTATCTTTTAACTTAACTTGGCACATTAATATTGTTTTGTATAATAGAAACTTGATAACTCAAAAAATATTCCTTAAAAAAAATTTTGGAAATAAAATGTACGACTGGGTCGGACGAACTTCCTCTTATATTATTTAAGAGACTCATGGCCGACTTCAGAAAGAATTTAAATGGATTTTTTGAAGTAAAACTTCTTTTCCGATGTTGGGGGTAAAAAATTTTCTATGGAGCTGTCAGTGACATGTCAAAACGTCACGCTATAACGACATGCTTCCTACAATTATTTTGTATATATTAATTATAGGAATAAATATGTGGTTGTGATATTGTATCTATGTTAATCCGAAATTTCGAAATGCATTTTATTTTGTACACAAACCTGGAACCCATGCGACATCTAGTTGTAAGTAATGAGTACATTTGACAAAGGTTTTTACAGAGGCTTTGTTTGAGAAAAAAGAAGTTTTACTTTTTCAGTACTCGAACCTTTGTATATATTATCTTATAGTAATATCGACAAGTCGAACGATTGTGGCGGCATCTTCAGGCTACGGACCGCAATTGCTAAATGTGTCTCTGCTAAATGTTGGAGACTTCAAAATATGGGTGTAGAGATAATGGAAGAATGAGAAAAAATAAATTGTATTGAGAATGTGCGCAAAAAGAAAAAATAGGAATAGTAACAGAACGAGAAAATTATATTCATGGATGTGTATGTGACGTTTTGTGAGGATAGGGAAAATATATGTGTATGAAAAAATATATTTCTGTGACCATGGTTGCCACAAACAAATAAATATAAATATTTGTACCTATGTATGTATAGTACTCAAATATCTCTACAATCATAAATATAGATTCTCATCTTACTCCTGTAAAAAATACATATCAATAACCCTCGAAAAGTCACATAAAAACACTGTTCATCAAAGAATCACATTTTTTTTCGATTTTATAAAGTCACCCTCATCCGACATTTAACTTATAAGGTATTATTATTATTATTAAAGGTATTTTGTTGAGCATCAATTTTTGTTTATTTTTCTTTGTTGCAAGGTGCATTAAAGTCACAAAATATGTTTGACAAAAATTTGGAAGTAGTTGAAATGGCAAACATAAATATTTTATAAAAAAAAATTAGAAAACAAAAATCCACTTTCATAAAATTGAACGTTAATCGAAAACCTCGAACAAAGTTACTATATTAGTTCATGAGCACAGTCACCGACTAGCTTTTAAACCGATAACATCGTTCCGCAAGCTACTGTGATTTTAATTGTGTCGCCAAGTGCGTTAACCGGTTTCTCTTTTTAAAACCGTATATCACTATTATCTTTCTTTTTCTCCCATTTCTTTGCTCTGATACATACCCCTCATTTATACATAGCCCTTATACTACAAAGCCCAATGGCCGGCAGGCCTTAAATCTCCGGAGGTCGCTTCGGGATTCTTGATCCCAATGGTGACTTCCAACCAAAAAAAAGACATAAAGTCAATAATATAACCCAGAATGCATTCCCTGAACTCCCATCTATCTCATGTGTCAAAAACCCCCGATTCGTTGTTATGTCTTCAACAATTAGCGAAAAACCCATTTCCTCATTGAGCCATTTTCTTCTGAAAAAAGCAATCGATGCTATAAGCAAAGACTACGATAGTGTAAATCCACTCCGTGATGGCAGTTTGTTAATTTTTGTAAAATCCTAAAGAATAGCAGACCTCTTCCTTCGTGCTAAAAATCTTGCTGTAGTCTGTCCTATAACGGTTAAACTACATGAATAACTCAATCAATCAAAAGGAATCTGCTACGCTCTGTGCCTTATCAACGTCGCGGAAACACAAATTGTGAACGAAATGAAATCTCAAGGTGTCAAAGACGTGTATAAATTTATAAAAAAAAGGGGAAAATGGGAAGCAGGTACTAACAGGTCTCATGCTCTTTACATTTGACTTCTACCAAATCCCCAGTGAAGTGGCTTTCGGTTTCTACACTGCTAAATTAACGGAATATATCCCCAACCCTATGCGTTGCCGCATAAAACGCTGCAACAGCAGTACGAAATGCGAATCTTGTAACTTGCCCCCTCACAATTCTGACCCATGTACCCGCACAATGTGTGCTAACTGCTCGCTCTCCCACACTTCATCATCAAAAACCTGTCCGGCCTATAAACAGGCAAAAGAAATTCTTACCATTAAAACTGTAAATAAATGCACGACGGCAGAAGCTAAACGATTGTATAATCAAAAAAATGCAAATCAAACACCCCCTCTTAACCATACATTCGCTGAAACAACAAAAAAATAAGACATTTACCTACTCCTTCTAACGATTTTCTAACCTCCCCAGCCTCACCTCCTTGCCCATCACAATCTATCACACCACCATCGAATCACTCTAATTCTACATCATCGATCTCACAAGCAACAACATCCTACACAAAAGTTACAGAACCCAACTTAACTACTCGTAATACAATAAACACACTAACACATCAAAAATCAGCAACTCTCAATAAAACACAAATAAATAAAACTCAGCATCATTATACCACTTCTTCTAATAAAAATGCTCATACTTGCTCTACTTCCAACTTAAACACTTCTGTTGAACCAGCTCAAACCATTTCACATAACTCACAAGCTCCCTCAAATTCAACTGCTACATAAATACTCAATCCACCTATATCACACGTATCAACAACCACTCAAACACCAATCTCACTCAATCTCCGTTATCAACAGTTACTCAAAAACTCCTTAATAGTAATGATTATTTTGTAAACACCAATAATATTGATAGCGATGATACTGAAATGCAACAATAAAAATTGCAACCTAATCACTGACTCTGCGGCTCGGGAACGGAATCAGGCAGGCTCCAATAAGAGCCTGCATTATTCAGCGTCCGGCCCGCGGAGTCTGATCCCCGACCAACATAATCTTACCAACTCGCATAATTTTCAACAAAAAACCTGCAACGCAAACAAAACACAATCTACTCGAAACACAAGCCAGTCTTCTTTTACTAATGGTAAAACAAGTTCTTGGAATCTACTAAACCCTAACAAAGCTCTCACCATTCTTCAATGGAACATGAAGGGATTTATTAATAATTTCGATGAGCTTAATGTTATAATCGGCCTTATCGAGGTAACCGACGGAACGGAATTCTCTCCGATTTCCTCCGAATCGGAGACATTTTGCTTCAAAGTATTTCTCCGATCAGCTGATCGGAAATTCTGTCCGACGAAATTCAACGCATGCCATTTGTGTGCGATGAAGCACTTCTAATGGTCTTATTTTTGACACATACAAACAAAATTATCTCCGAAATCCTCCGGCAAGTTCTTGTTGCGGAAAGCATTTTCTTTTTAAAGAAATTGTTAATTAAAATGTAAGTAATAAGAAAATTAACTTTATTTGAGTTAACTTGTGTTACCTATTTATAATAGACTTTTTGTTCTTAGGCAGAACGAAAAAACAAGTTCGCAACAATATGAGCGGATTACATCAAAAAGACACCAGAAATTGTAGCTGTGTTTGTGAAGATCTGGCCCAATCAGTTAAATTAATTGGAACCAAGACAAATGGATGTTTGAATGGAAAAAAAGTTCGTTCGTGATCTTTTGTTTTGTGCATTGATTCATTTCCATTGTGATTAAAGTACCTATTAGTCAAATAAATATAAAATATTGTTTTTCATAAGTTTTTTTTTCAATTTATTCTTTTTTTGACACTTCGGTGCATCTAATTACATTTCTTAAAAACGCTAGCGCATTATAATTGAAAAAAATACTTTTTATAAACAATAAACTAAACTCTCTCACCGGTTTTTTATGGTTTAAAACGCTTATGGTGTTTATTTTATAAAAAACTATCGAAAATATATCGCATTTTCGATATTTACGGTTAATTAGCGCATTTCTGTCTGAAATTTATATCCATCGCAATGCGTCGCTGGATTTCTGTAAAATTTCTTCCGATGAAAGCTACTTCGAACTGAAATTGAATCTCCGACGAAGGATGCGTTGCGGAGAAAGTTCCGCTCCGACAGTTACCTTAATAGAGCCGAATAAAAAAACACAGGCCATCCATAATCGCCCTCCAAGAAACTCATTGCCCTTTCCCAAATAAATTTATCCCTCCCAAAGCATACGATGCTTACTTCCACAACTTACCCATTAATAATAGTGCCAAACAAGGCATCGCCCTTCTTATCAAAAAAAAACATTGCACACAAAACATTAACTCTTAACTCAAATTTGCAAATATTAGCCGTCGAAATACAGCATACAATTAAATTCACTTACATAAACACATACTTACCTCCAAACGAAAAATTCATTATGAACGATATGCGCAACGTTATTAAACAAATAAAAACTCCATTTATCCTCGGCGGGGATTTCAACGCCTGGAACTCACTCTAGGGATCCCCAAAAACAAATAAAAGGGGCGAACTAATAGAAAAAGTCTTCACCGACAGTAATTGCTGTATATTAAACGACGGATCTCCCACCCACCTCTCAACCCACAATACATTGACACACATTGACGTGACTTGTTGCTCATCAGAGCTACTTGCTAAAACTCATTGGAAAACGCTAGACGATTTACATAATAGCGACCATTTTCCTATCCTTACGAATGTAAATATGGGACGTATTTCAACTCCAACCACAAAAATCGCGAAATTCAAAACTGACGAAGCCAACTGGCCACTTTTCAAGAAAAAAACTTCAGAACTACTGTCTAACATAAACGTATCCTACAAAAACAACAAGGAAGCTGTTATACTGCAGAAAGGAATTAGAACAGCTGCGAACTTTGCTATCCCTCAGACTATCCCACATACCAAGCGAAGACAGGTAGTAGCATGGTGGAACCCGGAACTGTCAAATTTACGTAAAGAAAAAATGATCGCACTCAAAAACTTCCAAAAAAATCTCTCAACCCAAAACTTGATACTTTATAAAAAGGCAAATGCAAAATTTATACGGCTTCTTAAAGTAAGCTAACAGTTTTTCTGAAATGACATCCAAGATCAACCCTAATACTGAACTGCCAAAATATGGCAAAATATCCGCGTTCTCACCGGTGATTCTTCTCCATTCTCGATAAGCAATATAGATAGCAACAATATAACGATCATTGATCCAACAAGCGTTGCTAATCTTTTCGCCCAGAATTGGTCAAATGCTTCAGAAAACATAAACTTCTGTAATGTATTTTTAGAAGAAAAAATAGCGCCCTAAGGTACTCTCCATCCCTACAGCCAGCCAACACAATTGCACTAAGAACAGAAGACCCAATAACTTTTATTGAATTTGAAAGTTGTCTTAATAAAGTAAAGGGAAAGACTCCAAATAGAGACAGAATTTCTTACCCAATTCTGAAAAACCTCCCCATCGAAATCAAACACAGAATCCTAGCTCTCTACAACAGTATCCTCAACAACCATGAAATTCCTCAATCCTGGAAATACGCAACAGTCATACCTATTCCAAAACCCAACAAAGATAAAAATGAGATTGGAGGATACCGTCCCATCTCTCTTATCCCATGTTTGTCCAAAATAATGAAAAAAATAATTTCGAAACGCTTGTTGTGGTTCGCTGAAACGAATAACCTTATAAGTCATAATCAAGTGGCGTTTAAAGCCCAAAGAGGTTGTATTGATGCTTTGCTTCACATCGACGGTTATATAAAATCTTTTTTAACCAACAGAAAACTGTGGGTGAAAACCAATAATGTTTACTCTTCCAGCTACCCACTTCATAACGGTATTGCCCAGGGATCACCTCTTTCGGTTGTACTGTTTATTATTGCTTTCGATGATATAAATGAAAATTTTAACAAAACATGCAGATGACATTTATATTTTATGTAAAGTTAATGAACTTAGTAAAAGTAAAGCCCTATTCGAAATTGCCTTAGTAGATAAAATTGAATGGTCAAAAAAATCTGGTGCTAAAATTTCTGTCGAAAAATGTAAACATCTTCATATATGTCGAAAACAAAATTGTCAACAACTCAACATTAATATAAAGAATACCTTGATCAATAATGTTAGCAATTTAAGTATTTTAGGACTGATGTTTAACTGTAAATATTATTGGAAAGAACATTGTATAGAAATTAAGAAATCCCTAGCTGCACGTACTAATATAATAAGATATTTAGCACCAAACAATAGCAATGTACACATTAACACCCTTATATACATAACCAAAACTTTAGTTTTAAGCAAAATAGATTATGGGTTGTGCATATACGGTCACTGCCCAAAGTATATTTTAAACATCATTAAACCCAGCTACCACACAGCAGCTAGAAGAAGCATAAACGCCTTTCCAACAACTCCAATAAAAAATATCCTAGCCGAAGCAGGACTTCCTAGCATAGAAGAGCGAAGAGACACTTTAACTTGAAGAATGCTTGGAAAACTCGTATTCTCCAAAAATTCAATCATCGATAACGATATCAAAAAAACTATTAATCAAAAATTAACAAAACGAACTCCTTCCGCCATCGCTACGATTCTAAAATAATGAAAGCTTAACAATCTGCCTTTTAAAAGAGAACTGCTCATAGCTCCACGTTACCCACCATGGTTCATCAAACCAGAATCTTTTATATTTGATTTAACCAAATACAAAAAAAATAAAAACAGCAAACAGCACGTACCACCAACTATACTCAAGTATCGCATCTGATTTAGGAGCTAACGGATGGCGATTTATCTTCACCGATGGCTCTAAAACTCCAGACACTACATCTTATGCGGTGACCGATGAAAACGGATCAACCATAAGCATAGGAGTTCTTCCAGACTTCGCCTCGGTCTTCACAGCAGAAGCATTCGCCAATTTCTCTGAAAAATGCATTATATGCTCCGACAGCATTTCAGTAATGAATGCAATACAGAACCCAAATAATAATACGGAAATTATAACAGTAATTAGATATCAACTTATCAAATTAAAAAACATTAAACTAATGTGGACTCCTGGCCATGCTGGTATACGCAGGAACGAATATGCTGACAGTGCAGCAAACTCAGTCAGAAACTCACCTGTATTCACCTTCAACATCTTCACCAAAACTGACCTCCTCAAACAAACCGATAAGATATCTGGAGCGAAAATTAGCCACGATTGGAGTATGTATCGTCATCACTACAAGGATATAAATTCCTCAAAGTCTGCACCAATATACCCATCTAATTGTTCAAAACAAAAAATAACGAACTTCGTAAGACTTCGAGTAGGACACACCACTGCATCCCATCAACACCTCCTCAACAAAAACAACTCTCCAACCTGCTCCACTTGCAACACCAGAATGGATCTCAAACATATATTGGAACATTGTCCGTTAACACAGCCCGTAATCAAAATAATATTCAAAAACAACTCAATATATGATATTTTAAAGAACCCTAATTTAACAAATATAATGAACGTCACTAAATTTCTAATACAAACAAAAATTGTAAATTTAATCCTTATGCAAAAAAGCCAATAGTCTTCGCAGCTAGGCTTGTCAAATATTTAGGTTGTACTTTTAATTGCTTGTTAATAAATAATAATAATAATAATAGTTCATGAGCTGGTCTTTTACCGGTTTGAATTATGAAGCCTGTATATTTATAAAGAGTCATAAGGATAGAATATTTTTTATTGTTTTAAATACTACTGTCTTTTTTGTTCACTATTAGAAATAACAATAAATACTCGTACACTATGTGTGTTTTGTGCAGGAAATTTCAAGTGCTCGATGCCACGGGTTACCGTTTTAGTACAATTTTGATCAATTATGATTTTTAGCAGTTTTGTGGGGCAAAAGAAATTTCACTTCAAAAATAATCCTTTTAATACAATACAATAACACGCAATATGAAAACATTTATTTGTGTGATCTTAATTCAAACATGATAACTGAGTACTAGCTAAAAACGAGGAAGAGAAAGTGAAAACTACAATGAAAGCAAAACTCTACAAACTACGTATATATGGGCATATGCCAAAAAACTTTTAATATTCAAGGTAATTGGATAAAAATCTTACTTGCATTATTTATATTGCCTTCAAATAAAATCCCTCCTTTGTTAAAATATTGAATGTAGGTGCCTTGATGCATTAACTATATAAAAACAACATTAATTTCATTCTAAGTAGCAAAAAAAAAGAAAAAAACGAAAAATCTTTAAATTTGGCGTGTAATTTGCATAAAACTTTATATTCTTAATTTTTTTTCTTCAACGCCGTGACATTTTTGAATCATTCTCTTAATTCGGAAGTTAAATTTTATTACTACAAAGCTACATCTCCAAAGAATTTGATGTGCAATTTGCAGGAAAAAAAAATTAAATTACTTTTTTGCGTGTAAGAGAATTTTTTAACTTTTTCAATATTGTTGAAATTAACAAATTTAAATGCATGCCGTCTTTATAAATCTAAAAATGGTAATGAATATTTGTAGTTGTCATCAAAACGAACATTTGAGCTGAAGCCTATTCTTGTGCTATGAATACTTTTGATACAAGAGCATTTGAAAAATTGACTTGTCAAACGTAATTCGTATTTAAAAGTCAGTTTTTCACGTAGCACATGTATACTATTGTTTTCATAGAATTCATTATAGCTGTAATTATTTTCTCAAAACCCATAACTAACGAAAAAAATAGTCGCGTTAATTATAAATTCATATCTGAACTTTTATAGGCTTAACTATCTTAAAAACCAATATACATTAAAATAAATATTTACTGCATTTTTTTGGAATTATAAGTGAGTAACGCGGGTATTTTATTAGTTTTTAAACTCTCTCTAAATAGAATAACTAAAGGAAAATAATGTACCTACAAGTAAAAAAACAAAATTTTTCGCTAAAATAAAAAGTTTTTGGGATATGCCCATATATGAATATTTTTTGAAAAATACCTTGGTCAAATCAAACACTTGTGCCGGATCATACGACTTAAATTTGTCAATTTTTCGTCTATTATTTTAAGCCATTTATTTTTATAATTATAGTAGTTTTATGAAGTAAATGGCCAAAAATCACTAGATATAAATAGCAATTTTATGAGTCCTGTTAATCCGACATTAGTGTTCTTCTCTTACAAACATAATTATCTGTTTCAACAAAACGCTTACCATTGCCGTACGTTGTCCCATAAGAGAACTTGATGCATCCATCTCCTATAATAATTTGTATTCAGTTTTCTTTTTTATAAATTTTTTAAGTTAAGAATTATGTATGCTATAAAATTTCTAATACATATAAATAGGGTATATGAAAATTTGTTCTTTGTTGCGCTTAAATATGTAACAACATCTGTTAAATGAGCTGTTTGTTGATTGCGTTTATAAGTCACTCTTATATATTTGAACTCCATTCACCCACACAACACTAAACACAGTATACACACGACAAATACATCCATAAGTGTATTTATTTGTCAAAAGTAAATTGAAAATTTTAATATTTGTTTTTGTTTTTTTATTTTTCGTAGCTTTTAAGGAGCTGGTGAACAAAGACCGACTAGTCACAAAAAATACACATGACTAATGGCGTTTTCGATTGGTAGATTAGACTTTACTAGAAGCCTTTGAACACTTTAAAATGACAGTTCGTCTTATGAAACGAAGAGATGATTCTGGATTTGCGTTCAGAATCTTAATAAGAACAACAATAACATAGTTAAAATGTCAGTAAAAACGTGGTTTCTTGTAAGTTTGCTAGATTCATTGTATTAAAACCTCTTTTCTGATATAAAAATCAGATTAAGCCCTAGCAGCTGGTTTTCATACTTTCTCTAGCAATTTATTAAAGTTAAAGTCATTATCATAGCTATATTTTTTTGTATATTCGAAAGACTTTTTGAAATTTACAAAAGTCACTGCTTAAAAGAGAACTGCTTTATTGCGCTGCATAAAGTAGGAAAAACGAATTCTTATATTTCCAAGTTTCTAAAAGCTCTCGAGATCAAACGTATGTTCATTTTTATGAACAAAGGCGTAAAAACAAGAGCAAAACCTAGCAAAACGTTTTAGATAAACAATACTCTGTTCAATGAAAGGAATTGGGTGTCTGCTGTAACACGCAGTTCGACCCAACAAAATCCATTCAGCTGTGGTATTACATTTCCAGGCTCCGATTTCGATATGCATTATTCTTTTTGCTCAGAGCTGTTGGGTTGCCACAGAGGACATTCGAATTTCGAAGGTTTGAAATCAAATCTTGTTCGAGTAGTGGCGAAACGACTCAAGGCCTGTGTTAAGGAAAAGGGTGAACATTTTACAGATGAGCGCAAATCCAAAACAACTTACTATACAAACCTCTTCAGCTGTTCAATATTCTTTCTAGAGATGAGAAAGTTATATACTATATTTTGAATCAATTAAAATCAAAAATTACCTTTCAAAAAAAATATTTAATTCAAAAGCTGAGTTTGTAAATATAATTTAAGTTTTTTTTTTGTAAACTTATAAATGAATTAAAATATTATTTATATAACAAAAATAAAAACTCGAAAAATACTACCTTCAGTTTATGGACTGTAGTGCTGTTCGCAGCTCTTTTTTATAATTTTGCGGCTATAAAGGGATTTATGAATATCCTTAAAATTTTTGAGCTCAGTACGTGTATTTACAAAAGTTGGAGTGGATTTAAAAACCAACCCTTATTTCATAACTATCTATATACATATGTATATGTATGTGTACACACAAATGAATGTGTGTATATTCCCTATGGACTCCAAAATTGCGTGATCGATTTTTATGAAATTTTCAGGTAATCTCAGAGGGTGATCCTGTGAAATTGGTATCAACAGAAATTTTGTTAAGTTTCCAAAAATGTTTTGTAATATTTTCATTTAATATAAATAAAAATCGATGTGTATGTACTCTGTTCTATGACAAAAGCGAGGGCTGCCACACGCCCATAGTTAGTCTGGCTAAAACAAAATATCATGATCGAGGATGTGCATATCCATTAATAA
Organism: Chrysotoxum bicinctum; assembly: GCA_911387755.1. NCBI lineage: Eukaryota > Metazoa > Arthropoda > Insecta > Diptera > Syrphidae > Chrysotoxum > Chrysotoxum bicinctum. The sequence goes on from OU426991.1 coordinate 4,869,846, forward strand.
GAACGTCCTTATTTAATTTGGAATGCCAGCTTCGATAGATGACAGAAAAAGTGGTGCGAGGATAGTTCGATGTGAACCAGCATTAACAACATGCGGACACAAGATGGTTGGTTGATGATCAATAAGGTACTTACGCAAAAGCAACATGTAATTAACAGAAATGGCGGATTGTACTCGTAGCAACATCACTGTATCAACGATATTGGACGGCGAATGAACTGTGCATTCGACAACCAAGATCTCATGGAATTTGAATCAAACAGTATGGCCACAATCCTTATAACGTGCAAAACTATCATTGAGGACGAGCACAATAGCCTTTAGTAAAATGGCTCAAATCGCATGACCGAACTATGGGTGATCTTCGAGCAAACAAAAAAGCGACGAGAGCCGCCATTATTCTTCTTTCTGGTGATTTTTGCCGAACTTTGCCTGCTATACCGCGAACAATACCCGCAAATAAGTTATGTTATGCGCTTTTGATGTAAGACCTGTCTGCCCAAATACTTTCAAAACAACTTATGGACATCTGAAATGGCAAAACTTTAATCTATCGGGCTACCAATGAGATTTCGCTCACGTCGAACTTCTGTCAAATACAACTGAATATTCAAGCCGTTTCCGACAAGGTATTTAGAAGTCTACAACCAATTACAAACATCGATACTTGCTATACAAGCGTCCAAGTTTGGCACTAATATATACCCTAATAACAAGTTTAATTTTTGCTTTTTAAATTACTAAATTAAATAAAATAAGCCAACGACACAGTTAAATACAAATCGATCGACGCAGTAGTGGACGAAGAACAAGCCGTTAATTATTATTAATTATAATTGCATGCTTTAAAGGTCATCGTAAGGTGCTTTAGAATAACAGTTCATCTTCTGTGGACAAAATACTCATGAACTTAATCCTAGAATCCAAACGCGAAGCACTTAAGCTATACATTTTTAAAACAACGAAAACACGGTTGATTGAAATAGAAAAAAACGTCTACTTCGAAAAACACTTTAATTCAAAAGGGCGAAAAACACTTTAACTTTAAATATTTAATTTATTTTGTATCTAAAAGCTACCAAGTGCGAAATACCGTACAATCAACTAGTCCCACTCATGTCCATAGTATCGACAAATCCTTTATTTCACAAACTAGCTAGTCGTATTTATAATAGTAACATCAAGTCTTCCAGTGAGTTTGTTATTCATGTTTTGTTTATGAAAACAGCTTTCACGACCAAATGAAACCTTGATCGCAATTATACTTACGAACAACCTGAAAGGTAACTAAAAATCTTCACGCGGCACCATATCATGTGATAAGAAACATTGTTTTGCTGAACTGCGAGTTCTAAGATCACATTAATTCGCAGTTGTTTAGATTAATTGAAAATATGAATTATGTTAAGACGACTAAACGCTAGAGGAACAGCCTAATTAGAGAACCTAGACATGCAGACATTTAAGCTGCATTCGATAGTCTAAAACAACTTGCATTTATTATTGCCATTGAATAATTTTCATATCTAGATACCTATACCTATCTCTAAAATAAAAACAAGATTTTTCTAAGACTTTTTTTGTTCAATAAAAAACTTATGTCATAGAAAATATGTTGTGCACAATCGGTGGTGAAGGCGGGTGACTGACTATTCCAAGGAACACATTTCAAATTTTTTTTTAGTAAAAATAGGAATAGTAGCGACAGAAAACCTAGTAATTAGATAATTGGCATTGATTCTTATTATCTAAATGATTATGCCTAAGTGTCCACACAAAAAAAAAGTACACAAATACTAACCTTTTCTCCAGAGCCGGGGTCAGGAACGGGCGTATCACTAACATTATTCATTTCGGCCCTGATATCTTCTCAACTTTTTTACTACAAAAGGGAAAAATCTTGCTTTTTCGCGAATATAATTGTTTTTAAAACGAAACGAAGTAAATGCCACCAGTGAGTGAATGAATGATTGTCAGTTAAACTTGTGGCGATTTGATACTTTTCATGTAGCTGAATAAAATGATACGATTTACCATTTATAATCAATATATCCACAAAACATTACACGCAATCATTAGAATTTGATTCGATCTATTGAAATTAGAATCCATCCATCATCGGAAGGAATTAATTTCAAGTTTGAGTTTGGAGGAGGAGGTTTTATGAGACACCGACAGTCGACACAATTTTAATGTCAAAAAAGAAAATTCCAGGAGACTTTGAATTTTCGTTGGAAATTAAATACTGGAAAATGGAAGGAATTGATTTAACCGCGACAACACAACTCGGCAGGATTTTTTAGATCTGTTTCCGAACTTTTTTTTAATTCACAGCCGGTCAAGCTTTAAGTGCTTTACACATGAGCTGCGAACTGCGAATGCGAATAAATCTTTTTAAGCAATTTTCACAGCTAATATCAATTTTTGTTTTGTTTTAATTTTACGACGAAGTGAATTAATGATCGAATCAACGATTTAAAAGGAAAACACTGCATAAAATAACTATAAATTGAAATATTTTGTATTTTAATATTTTTTACGCGACTAAAGTGCTTTACACGTGAGACACGAACTGCGAACTGCGTAAAAAATATTAATTTAAAAATTAAAATTAAATTAATTAAATTAATTTTAATATTTTTTACGCGACTAAAGTGCTTTACACATGAGACACGAACTGCGAACCGCGTAAAAAATATTAAAATACAAAATATTTCAATTTATAGTTATTTTATGCAGTGTTTTCCTTTTAAATCGTTGCTTCGATCATTAATTCACTTCTTCGTAAAGTTAAAAAAAAACAAAAATTGATATTAGCTGTGAAAATTGCTTAAAAAGATTTATTCGCATTCGCAGTTCGCAGCTCATGTGTAAAGCACTTTACAACATATCTTCTGCGAACTGTCAAATGTAAATTCGCAATCCACAACAACTAGTGAACGCATTCCACAAACCGGCGACTAAAAAATTCGTTCGAACCTAACCTCAAATGTATAACATCTCTACTGTGTTGTGTTGCTCGTTGCTAGACGGAAAATTAAAAAAAAATGAGTGAATCTATGGAAAAAAGGGTAAAATAATTTAAAATAATATACATAATTGGTAACAATTAAACTGCATAAAAGCCACCTTTTCTTTAAATATTTTTTCTTAGCACTCACTACTACTTTAATTTATTTACTTTTGGTTTTGTTTTGTTGACAATTCGCACTGTTCGGCGACCATAAAAATTACTCATGTGAAAGAAATGTCAAAATTCGCAATTCGCAGTTCGTGTCTCATGTGTTAAGCACTTTAAAGCGAAAGTTATTATAAGGTGTGTTTTTTTACATTTTCAATAGGCGAAGATAAAAAAACGATGCCTGGGGCAAACAATTCACATGTTAAATGCAACAACAACTAAGCGACTATTCGCATCAGCGATGCCCCGAGAATTTTCGGGGCATAATTTTTATCGAGGATTAAAACTGTGCTACCAAAGCGATGAATTGTATAAAAACGTCAGATAAAAGAAAACAAGAAGAAAATTGTTTTTTTATTCAGTTGACATTGACAGCTGCGCCCAAAATATCTAGTTTCCAATATTTAGTTTCAAATATCTAGTTTCAAATATTTAGTTTCAAATATCTAGTTTCCAATAGTGCCGATCAAAAATATCTCACAATCGGTGGAAAGAGAGTATACGTATCTGAGTATCAACTTTTTCCATCCCGGTGCAACAATGGGACGCATTGAAGGTGGAGTTTACCCACAACCCAAAGCCACATTCGTCAAAGAAGTGTAAGTTTTCTGAAAAAAAAAATGAATTAATTTGTGAAAGACGTTGAATAAGAAGTATTTCTTATTCTATGGTGAAAGATAGCGACGAAGGATGGAAATGTCAAAAATGTTCGATAGAAGATTGTTACGGACACCTGGCCAGATCTCACCGATAAAACCACGGAGCACATTATTATTGCAAATCATCGTTGAGAACCTCAGCATTTTCTGAAGACATTTTCTATTTGTTGAATGGTTGCACATTTGTGTCTGAGTTGGTAGAAGTTCGTTTGATTTGTTGAACAGGCCTAGTGATTTCGGGGTCTAAGATCGTTATCACTCCTAGCGCCCTCTATTAGTCAAACTAGCTATAGGATATTCTCTGACATTTCCGAAATGTCAGAAACAGAGGAGTAGATGGTAGAAATTAACACATACATTGACACTTAAAAACAATAACAAATTATGAGGAAGTGGAATTTCTAGCAGAGGTTTAATGGGATCGGATGATACAAATAAAGTGGGAGGAGGAATAGCTGTACTGAAATGGGATGATTCTTGCACCGCAAGTGGATCTGGTGACTTACCATTAGAACGAAGATTTACTCTGACGGTTGAAGAAGTTTTTTCCAGCCCTGAAGCTCTACTGGCTGGGCTATTCTGAGTGTAATTTTACCTAAGAAGGTGTAAGAAAGTTGATTCGTTTATACTATTAATATACTTACTTGTGCATTGTTTAAGGCCAGTTAGTGCCAGTTTTCCTTCTTAAAAATTAAATTACCTATATATTCATATAAATAAAATACTAGGGTTACAATACCAGAATTTTCATACATTTATGGCGGTCCCAGATTTTGAAGATACTGGGCCGCCACGCAAAGAGAAAAAAAAAACTAAAATTTTTCGAGAAGCCTCTATTATTGTTCCGGGATCGATATATGCTGGACACCTGTGGAAGCTGCCTTTGATAACCATTTGTCCTCACTCGTCCGCTGGTTCATCAAAGGATACGTTACCCAACGACGAGGGTGCGGTTGCTATTTGGAGAGCCCTGAACCAAACAATATTGGATTCAGTTAAGTCCTCTGAAGCTCCCCGAACGAGAAAGTCGCCAACCGGAACCTGCGCCCATTAGTATTTCCACAACCGATGTGAAGAAAATACGGTTTGAACAACTGCACAGTGAGTCCTATCAAACTAAATCAAAAGAAGAAAAAGCAAATCAAAGCTATAAATATACATAAAACCAATATTAAAGTACGATATATATACCAAGAAATAATAAATATACTTGCTCCAATTTCCTACATGGGCCAAATTGGTTAGTTAAGTAGACCCAAAAAAAGTGTACGATTAAATACAAATACCACTGGAAGCGCCTGTCAGTACTTGGGTATTTTGTATTCTAAGGATGTTAGATGTTAGATTTTAAGCGGCGTTGAAGTTTTCTTAGTTGTTTGTTAGTTTTTCTCTGTTAAATTTAGCTTGATTCAATTATTCGCTACATTTTGAATAAATTCATTAGTTTTAATAATTCTTGTGAGTGATAAGGTTGTATTTCTAAAGTGATTCGTTGTTCGCGAGCCATAAAAACCACCTTCTTTGGTGATAGTAATTCCCCCCTTCAAAAGAGCTCTATTGAGGTAGGAAGATTTTAACTCGAAATTTCAAAGTCCACGAGTATCATAAAGGGTACCACAGATATCTTTAGGAAATGCCCCTGTCACAAAATTGATAATTAGTTTTTGTTTGTTAACCTGATTATTTTTTTTCTGGAATTTATTTCAAATGATTATTTATGTCAAAACATACAAAAAAAAATCATAATTATATCAAATTAAATTTACCTTTTTTTTATATATAGTAAATTCATTATAATTTGAATAGCAACTTTTTGTCTACCTATAGATGTCAGTCATTTTGAATAAAACTTCGCAAACGCCTGTTTTTGGTTGAAAACTTTGTGTTTACTTGTTTCGATATTCGAAACATGAATTTTTGAAGACGTTTTCAGGGGGTGTGGACGGTAGCTGAATAATTTCGGTGAAGATGGTATAATCCGAAGCTGGTCATCGATTAAATTAGGGGAATTCCGAGAATTGCCAAGGGATTTCATGGTGGGGTGGGCCGGCAACGCTGCGACAACACCGGCAGTGCCTTGAAGTGGTGATAGTCCGTCTGTGGTCTTTTTCCCTTTATTATTTTTTTTTGGTTACAGGCCTGATTTATGTATTTGTTGCTGGTGAGGTCAAGTTCCGCGGACAAGATCCCCCCCATTCCGACGAGCTAACTGCCGCGCAACCACAAGCAGGCCACGTCACTCGGAACTTGACATTCTTACCCCTCCATTCCAAGCACTTCCTTTCTTATTTTCCAACCTATTCCTTTTCCTAATCTACTCCTTTACCAACGATCCAACACTCCTCTTGCCTCGCAACAAATTGGCGCCCAACGTGGGGCCCGAACCCACGACCCTGAGATTAAGAGTCTCATGCTCTACCGACTGAGCTAGCCGGGCTTTGTGCAAGCAGGCCACGTCACTCGGAACTTGACATTCTTACCCCTCCATTCCAAGCACTTCCTTTCTTATTTTCCAACCTATTCCTTTTCCTAATCTACTCCTTTACCAACGATCCAACACTCCTCTTGCCTCGCAACAAATTGGCGCCCAACGTCTTGGCGTTTATAGCTGAGATTTTTTGTAGTTTTCGTTTTTGTGATAGTCGAACCAAACTTACTGTGAATTTTTAAACTCGTAAGTCTTTATTAAGAAGGTCCCTGACGAACTTAGATAAATCGCGACGAGATTTTGAAAATTCACAGTGACTGCAGTTCATAGGTGTTTTTATGTTTCTTCTTTGTAATTTTAAATCGCAGTGGATTTTTAAGATTCGTAAGTCTTCACCAGGAAGGTCATAGACGAACCTAGGTGAAATGCGACGAATTCTTGAAAATTCACGGCGATAAAGGTTTCGAAGGTCTTTTCTTTGTTTTTTTTCACTGAACTCATGGCAGATTTTTAGGTTCGTATGTCTTTACTCAGAAGGTCATAGACGCACTTGAGTAAATAGCGACGACTTTTGGAAGTTTGTAACGAGGACAGTTACTTTTTCTAGGTATTGTTTTCCTTTAATCCTTATTCCACAATTTTAATTTTTCCATTTATTTTTCATTATAATTTTTTCAATTTTGTCTCGTTTTTTTCTTTTGATTTGGACGCAGTGATCTAGTTTGGCGAGTTGTCAGACATCGATACACGGTCCAACTTGCTTTTTTCAGTTTCTTTTCCCATTATTGTGTTTTGTTTCCCTCACCGTTTCAAGTCTTTTAGCAAAGTCCAAAGGGCTGACTAGAATCGCGGAAACGGTGAGGAAAACCACATTTTCTAGTAAATTGTCTACTTTTTGTTATTCCTCTGCTACCTCACCACTTCAAGGGAATTATTTCTTAGTCCGTCTGCAGTCTTATATTTCAAAGATGCCACAAGTAAGATTATACCATTTCGCTAAGAAACCACTGAAAACGCTACCCGAAGCACCCCGTATGCCTATGAAAAAAAACCCAAATTACTTTAAAAAAAACAATTATAACAGAACAGAAAAATAGAAATTTTCAAGTCACGCTTTTGTAAGAAAGTTTTCTTTGAAAAAAATTTATAGTTTTCAGAAAATAAAAACGGTTTTTCTTCCATTTTTTTCTGTGTTGTCAAATTTTTTGTTGTTTATTATTTTTAGGATTTTTCTACATAACCATACCTATTCAAATTCTTATACTATTATTATATATATTTATTTTCGTTTACGTAAGTTTCCTTTAAATTATACATAGTGTTTTTGAAAAATTCGTTTTGATTTCTAGTCTTCCTCTCGAATTTCATAGTTGCAAAATGAATCCCACCAGTAAAGATAAAGATGATCAAATTAATAGGATCATTAGAGAATCAGAAATAGAGGATAACGTCAGACTGACTAGGTCAGCTAGCCAGCAATTTAACAATGGTGAGAGACGCCGCGTATTGCATTCTCCTCTCACTTTTGACAGACCATTCCGATCTACGTCCAACTTACCCGCTAGTTCAGGTATTCCCCTCGAAAACCTTCAAGCTAACAGTTCTATGGAATCAGTTCCTACCCCTCCTTATAGCAGTCTTAGTGAAAGGGGAGCGGAAGCTTTGCCACCTCGAAGTGAAAGTTTCAACTCTTTGAACGAAACGGTAATGCCTAAAACAGCTAGAGCCCCAGCGGCAAGACCCCTTAGTACAAGTTTGCTTAATTTGGGTGGTTCTAGGGACATTTTAGAGAGTTTATCTCAAAGACATCCGACAAACCATAGAAAAGAAAAGGGGTTACCTTCAGAAGACTTGAAAGCTTACATTAATTTAGCGGTGGTGGATGCTCTCTCCTCATACAAAGACTCCTTAAAAACAGAAGTTACCAGCACTTTGAAGTTGGAGCTGCAGGCTCAGCTCAGAGGATTCTTTAGAGAGTTGAATCTGGGACAGCCTTCTCCGACAAATAATGAGCAAGTGTTGCGACCGACGGCGACGTCGTACAACATTCCACCACCAGTCCATCCGCCACAGCAGCAACGCCATCAGACTGATCCAATTAGAAGTGCTTTCGTTCCAAATGTACAACAGCGTAAGAGACCGCAAGAGTCGTTTAGGCGAAGTCAGGATAGGATATATCAACCCAATGAATTCCGTGAAGTCCACACAGGAACTTCAAGAAATATACCTCAATCGCAAACGCCATACGCCCACCAACTTCATTTGGCACCTCAAACACTGTCCTCTGGATTTAAGGCTCCGATTAAGATCAATAAGTGGGGTCTTAAATTCGAAGGTCAACCAGCCACTCTTACCGCTGAAGACTTTATTTTTAGACTTGAGACGCTACAGAGCCAATACGAATGTCCGTGGGCGGAAATACTCCGAGATTTCCATCTATTGCTAGGAGGAAATGCCCACGACTGATTCTGGCAATTTCAGCGCGACAACTATCAACCCAACTGGCCTACTCTGAGAGATGCTTTATTGCGTCAATTCAAAAACCCTCGATCAGATTACGAAATAATTCGTGAAATAACTGATCGCAGACAGGGTTTCTCAGAAAAGATCGATGACTTCTTTATGGCTATCAACAAAATTAAATCTCAGCTGAGAATACCGATACCAGAAGTTGAGTTGGTAAAAATTTTGAAAAAGAACTTGAATGAGCGATTTGTAGGATTGGTATATCCCATGCCCATCTTTTCCCTGGATCAGCTGAGGAATGCCTGCAAGGATGTAGAAAGTGCATTTCCCAGAAGAGAAAGAGACTTCCCAAGACAAAATATTAGACCACCTGTGAAATACGCAGCCAATGAGCTGGAATATGAAGACTGGGAGCAGCCTTCTGAAGAACAGCTAGCGGCCTACCAATTCAGCGGAGCCCGTCCAAAATTTCCAAGTCGAAAATTTGCAGATACTCACAATTTAGTATGTTGGAACTGCAAAGCTCCGGGCCATACATATTTTGAATGTGATTCAGATGCCCGTAATTTGTTTTGTTTTAAGTGTGGCCTGGAAGGAGTGAAGACTCCGCACTGTAAGCGTTGTAACCCGGGAAACCAATCGTTGAACGCGAAGGTTCCGGGGGATTCGCGTTCTACCCAAACCCAGAACCCCCAGTAAGTAACAAATCAAAAATCCCTACCAAATCAGACATTTCAAAGAGCCCTCTTACAGTAGCGGGCGATACAAAAATTAAAATTTTAAAAAGAGATACAACCATAGATTCAAATGTCAAAAAAGAAAATGAAAGGAAGATATACCAACTTAAACCACTTCACGTTAGGATAGCTGAATACTATCGTACTAGAGATAGAATTTTTAACGCGAATAAGCCGTCACCTTCTAAGAAAGTCCTTAAAGCTAGAGAGCGGTTTAGAAAGAGAAAAGAAATTAAGAACCGAATTGCTTCCACCGTCATAGATTTGTCGTCTGACCCAAGACCTTACGCTCAAATAAAAATAGGAAATAGGGATCTATTAGGATTGCTAGATAGTGGCGCGAGCGTCAGCATCTTGGGCAAAAATTGTATGAAGCTCATAGAAGAACTTAAACTTCCAGTCATCAAGTTTTGCTCAGGAGTTAAAACAGCTGATGGAAAAAGTCAGTCGATAGTGGGGAAAGTTCTAGCCAGAGTAAAATATAAGTTTCAGGAAGAAGCAGTAACTTTCTACCTGGTTCCAAACTTAGACCAGGAGCTCTACCTCGGAGTAGATTTTTGGAAAACGTTCCAACTAGCACCCAATCTAATAAGTTCGATAACGTTAGCTGACGAGGCCGACCTGTCGAACGCTCACCAGTTAAACTCTTATCAACAGACCAGGCTCGATGCAGTCAGACAGAAATTCCTTTGTTTCGACCGAGATGGTCTTGGAAAGACGTCAATAATGGAGCACGTTATTGATACCGGAGATGCGATCCCTGTGAAGCAGCGTCACTACCCTGTTTCGCCAGCGGTACAAGCCATGCTGTATGAAGAGCTGGATCGGATGTTGAGCCTCGGAGTTATAGAGGAGAGCGAAAGTCCGTGGTGTTCACCAGTGGTTCTCTTACGGAAACCAGGCAAAAATAGACTTTGTCTGGATTCTCGTAAGGTGAACGCCCTGACGAAAAAGAATGCCAATCCTCTCCCCCATATCGAGGGGCTCCTCAGCCGACTCCCAAATGCATACTACATTAGTAGTATAGATCTGAAAGAAGCTTTCTGGCAAATACCTCTGGAGAAGCAGAGTAGGGAAAAGACTGCCTTTGCGGTACCGGGAAGACCCTTGTACCAATTCACTGTCATGCCCTTTGGGTTGTGTAATGCAGCCCAAAGGTTGTGCCAGTTAATGGACAAGGTTATTCCTGCACGACTCAGGGATCGGGTCTTCGTATATCTAGACGATTTGTTAATTATGGCTCCGGACTTCGAGACACATATCACCCTGATAAGCGAAGTAGCTGACTGCCTGCGCAGAGCTAATCTCACCATCAACATGAACAAATCCAAATTTTGCTTCAAAGAGCTGAAGTATTTGGGGTTCATTGTTGGTGGTGGGAAGCTTAAAACGGACCCTGCCAAGGTGGAAGCAATTGTAGACTTCCCGGTTCCCAAAACCCCGAGGCAGGTTCGGAGGTTGCTTGGCTTAGCAGGGTGGTATCGGAAGTTTATAAGGGATTTTTCAAGTCTGACTGCACCCTTGACTGATCTGTTGAAAAAGAGGAACGAAAAGTTCCAAATGACTGAAGAAGCCCTGAGAGCGTTCGAAGACTTGAAAAATACACTGACGACCGCTCCGGTTCTAACGCATCCCGATTTCTCGAAAAGGTTTTACATCCAATGCGATGCTTCGGATTCAGGAATCGGGGCCGTGCTTTTCCAAAAAAACGCCGAAGAAGAAGAAGTTCCTATTTCTTACTTCTCTCAGAAGTTCAACAAAAGTCAGAGAAACTATAGTGTAACCGAGAAGGAGTGTATGGCTGCGGTGATGGCTGTGCAAAAGTTCCGGCCGTATGTCGAAGGCATGGACTTCACAGTAATAACAGATCACTCAAGTCTTCGCTGGCTAATGAGTATGAAAGATCTGAATGGTAAATTAGCCAGATGGAGTTTACTATTGCAGTCATATGTCTTCGACATACAACACCGAAAGGGCAGTCTTAATGTCGTTCCGGACACTCTTTCTCGGGTGCACGTAGATTCTCTGGACATTGAGGAAGTGGCCCCTCTTATAGACTTAGACTCTGCTGAATTTAAATCCGATGAATATTTAAGCTTAATAGATACAATTAAAATGCATAAAGAAGAACTACCACATCTCAAAGTAGAAGACGGGTATGTGTATAAACAAGCATTCAGAAGTCTAGGGCAGGAAGCAATGGTAGAGCATTCGTGGCTTTTGTGGGTTCCGTCGGCGTTAACCGAAGAGATTATATACAAAGCTCACAACCCACCTAAAGCAGCTCATGGTGGCGTGGCCAAAACCCTGCTTCGAATTCGAAACTATTTCCACTGGCCAAACATGACGGTACAAGTGCGTGAATACGTGGCTAACTGTTCGACGTGTAAAGAGAGTAAAGCCTCAAACCAAATATCTCGCCCCCCTATTGTCCACTCCTACTGTTCCGATCGACCGTTTGAAAAATTATATATCGACTTTTTGGGTCCTTATCCCAGATCAAAATCGGGGAATGCTTTTGTGTTCGTCGTTTTAGATCATATGTCAAAATTTGTTTTCCTTAAAGCCATGAATAACGCAAACACGTTAAGCGTTATAAAGTTTTTACACCAAGAAATATTTAATATGTTTGGAGTTCCCCGTATAATCCATTCAGATAATGGAAAGCAGTTTCTTGCAAAAGAATTTCAAAATCTTTTGCAAAAATACGGAATTGAACATATGCGAACGGCAAACTATGCACCCCAATCGAATGCATCGGAGAGAGTCAACCGTACGTTGTTGGCAGCAATCCGCTCATATCTTAAATCGGATCAGCGAGATTGGGATTACCACCTAAACGATATTGCATGTGCCTTGCGAAGTTCTGTTCATAGCTCTACTGAAGTATCACCATACTTTGCGCTGTTTGGCACAAATATGATAATGCACGGTAGCAGTTATAAATTAGCACGAAAATTGAATGCCATAGACGACAACGAGTTGTTGATTCTTCCTCGGCACAGTCGATTGGAGTGCATACGAAAACGAATTCAAGAAAATATTTTCAAATCCAATGAAAAATCAGCAAGGATATACAACACCCGCACACGAAACGTTAGATTCATGCCCGGTCAGGAAGTTTACAAAAGAAATTTTATTCTGAGCGATTCCTCTAAGAACTTGTCCGCAAAATTATGCCCCAAATTTGTTAAGTGTCGTATAATCAAACAAATAGGAAGACAAATGTACGAAATAGAAAATCTTAACGGAAAGAAACTCGGTATATTCCACGCAAAAGACCTTAAGCAATAGCTGCAGGAGCCTATACGCGAAAATGCTCTGCTAAAAATACTTAACACGAATTGTCTCGTTACTAAAACTCCGAATATTGATCTCAAAACTTATATGTTATTCACTTCTTGTAAAATCTTTTATCACCATAGCGTTTCTTCGTAAAAAAATAAATCGTATGTATTTTGTTCAAAAGCACTGTTAAAATTCCAAACATTTTTGTTTGTTTGTCGCTACTCGCTTAGTACTCGAGTTATGTACATATGTATGTATATATATTTCGTATACCATTCCCGCATTAAATCTTCTCGGCCCACCGAATATCAGTGCCCCATTCAAACTGTTTTTATTTCGTGATTAAAATTTATTTTATTTATTAATCCTTAATGCTACTCTCCTAATTGTTAAATTTATAAACTATATATTTTATGTTTAATCTTACGTTCTATTTTGTCTTATTTATTCCATTCAATTTAGTTTGACAAAAACATAAAAGCTTTAATCAATTTTTTTTTAATATATACATATCCTTAATTAACATCTGTGATAAATTTAGCTTTAAAATTGCGTTGAATCGATAACTTAATTCTTCAGGTGATCTACTGTTTTGCTTAAATTTTGTTTTCCAAATGGAAATCACGAATTTAATTCTTATATAGTCAGATACTATACTGTTTAATAATTTTGAAAACCCTAATCGTTGAAAGTTAAATCTTTAAGATTACATAGCACTCGACTCACCGATTCTTTTAGCTTGAATAAATCTCGTTTTCCCAACTGCATATACCAAGGACGATGACACTTAACCTTCCTAAAAATTATCCATTTTGTAGGGTTTTATCCTGGTGGGTGGTTTTTGGTTGGAAATGCGTCGGGTGAGGTCATTCGTCACAAGCTAAGCCGAACTCTACAACTGAAATACGAATAAACAAACAAATAAAGAACTCTATAGTCTGTAATTAAAGAAAAAAAATTACCCGTAGGACAGAAAGGTCATCGCAAAAGAGTAAGCATCGCGACCGCACATAGTATTATGTAAGTATCCAGGGTACAAAGAATGCTAAAGATGAAATTGAATTATGTAAGGGCAATCTGAAAAGAACAAAAAAAAAATGTATATAGATATATATATATATATTAAATTTATAAACTGAGTTGACTTACTTGTAGAGAGTTAATGTTTTTCCTCAGAGAGAAGGTAACGGTATAGGGACGCGCTTTTACCTAACCTCAAATGATCAAGCGCACTAAGATTAAGCCTTAGGTACAATGCCCGGCATGGGTATCATGGGTTTACTCCCCACGTTCCAAACTAACTTCTTAGTCTTTCTCGTTTGTCCATCCTTACTGGGAGCTGGAGCCAAATATGCAAGAAAGTACACGTGAGGGATTCCATGGCCCTATGATGATCACAGGAATATAAAATCAAGAGCTATAGAAAGGAAAGGAAAGAAGTCTTATAGAAATATGTATGTACAATTATGTACATAAATAGAATAACCCATGAAGGCTACTTACCAAGAACATTATGTTTTCCTCCTCTTGGTATGGGCATAATTGAGCAACTTGAATCTGGAAAAACAACGAAATTTTTAGTCAACTCTTTGATTTTAACAAGTATCGATTGAATGTTGGAAAAAATTAATCAATTATATTAAACTTAATACGAGAACTTACATTAAAGGAAATGACGGCCATGAAGGTTTATGTTGAAATGAAAATAGGAATACGAGACAGACTAAAGTATATCGACGTAACTCGAACTCACTTACCACTCAACCCCTTGTAAGTCTAGTTCAAGGATTGAAACTGATGCATTACACAAGCTTATTCGTTTGAATCTTGGTCGAATTGAACTTTGTGAGGATATGTTAAGATCACAGACTACAGAATATTAGATAAGGTAGTCAATAATTTCTCATAGATCACTCTTTGTCATTTATTCACCAAAGTGAAACTCTCCACTTAATGGGAATAAAAATATGAGCAAATAAATGGTGAAAAGCATAGTTTAGTGTCAATATCTCAACTAGGAAATTCCTAAACGGATGTAAACTGTGGTGAAACTTGTATGCAAAAGTATAAGGCATTTCATGGTTGCGTACCTGAAAAAAAAAAAACCTTTATTATCAAGAAAACCCATTTAATTTTCCTTTATCCATTAAGGCCATGTATGGGTTCTTATAAATATATGTTTACAAAGTTAAATTGCTTGTAAATTTGACACTAATGAAACTGTGATAATACTTCTGTGATAATGATTAACCGACTGTGATATAGATTTAGAGATTTTATATTTTTTTTATTTATACCCTAGAACTAAGCTTGTGTATTTATTTAAATGTTTGTCTCTTCCTTTAGTTAATAATGTGGTACATATTCGTCAGGCCCCATACACCGTTCGTGATTTAGATATGAGGCGTATTTTTCACTCATGCAATTCAATTGAGATTCGCGATGAGGAGGAAGACGAAGCGATTACTCCTTCAAGTATTAGTAAATTTATAATTAATATTGCCCGGCTCTTAGTGTGGGTTAAACTCCCCACTTAATATTTCCATTACCCAGGTGACCTGTTGCACATCTTTTCATTAAAGTTAATTCAACGAAAATATGTGCATTTGTTACGGACACCTGGCCAGATCTCACCGATAAAACCACGGAGCACATTATTATTGCAAATCATCGTTGAGAACCTCAGCATTTTCTGAAGACATTTTCTATTTGTTGAATGGTTGCACATTTGTGTCTGAGTTGGTAGAAGTTCGTTTGATTTGTTGAACAGGCCTAGTGATTTCGGGGTCTAAGATCGTTATCACTCCTAGCGCCCTCTATTAGTCAAACTAGCTATAGGATATTCTCTGACATTTCCGAAATGTCAGAAACAGAGGAGTAGATGGTAGAAATTAACACATACATTGACACTTAAAAACAATAACAAATTATGAGGAAGTGGAATTTCTAGCAGAGGTTTAATGGGATCGGATGATACAAATAAAGTGGGAGGAGGAATAGCTGTACTGAAATGGGATGATTCTTGCACCGCAAGTGGATCTGGTGACTTACCATTAGAACGAAGATTTACTCTGACGGTTGAAGAAGTTTTTTCCAGCCCTGAAGCTCTACTGGCTGGGCTATTCTGAGTGTAATTTTACCTAAGAAGGTGTAAGAAAGTTGATTCGTTTATACTATTAATATACTTACTTGTGCATTGTTTAAGGCCAGTTAGTGCCAGTTTTCCTTCTTAAAAATTAAATTACCTATATATTCATATAAATAAAATACTAGGGTTACAATACCAGAATTTTCATACATTTATGGCGGTCCCAGATTTTGAAGATACTGGGCCGCCACGCAAAGAGAAAAAAAAAACTAAAATTTTTCGAGAAGCCTCTATTATTGTTCCGGGATCGATATATGCTGGACACCTGTGGAAGCTGCCTTTGATAACCATTTGTCCTCACTCGTCCGCTGGTTCATCAAAGGATACGTTACCCAACGACGAGGGTGCGGTTGCTATTTGGAGAGCCCTGAACCAAACAATATTGGATTCAGTTAAGTCCTCTGAAGCTCCCCGAACGAGAAAGTCGCCAACCGGAACCTGCGCCCATTAGTATTTCCACAACCGATGTGAAGAAAATACGGTTTGAACAACTGCACAGTGAGTCCTATCAAACTAAATCAAAAGAAGAAAAAGCAAATCAAAGCTATAAATATACATAAAACCAATATTAAAGTACGATATATATACCAAGAAATAATAAATATACTTGCTCCAATTTCCTACATGGGCCAAATTGGTTAGTTAAGTAGACCCAAAAAAAGTGTACGATTAAATACAAATACCACTGGAAGCGCCTGTCAGTACTTGGGTATTTTGTATTCTAAGGATGTTAGATGTTAGATTTTAAGCGGCGTTGAAGTTTTCTTAGTTGTTTGTTAGTTTTTCTCTGTTAAATTTAGCTTGATTCAATTATTCGCTACATTTTGAATAAATTCATTAGTTTTAATAATTCTTGTGAGTGATAAGGTTGTATTTCTAAAGTGATTCGTTGTTCGCGAGCCATAAAAACCACCTTCTTTGGTGATAGTAATTCCCCCCTTCAAAAGAGCTCTATTGAGGTAGGAAGATTTTAACTCGAAATTTCAAAGTCCACGAGTATCATAAAGGGTACCACAGATATCTTTAGGAAATGCCCCTGTCACAAAATTGATAATTAGTTTTTGTTTGTTAACCTGATTATTTTTTTTCTGGAATTTATTTCAAATGATTATTTATGTCAAAACATACAAAAAAAAATCATAATTATATCAAATTAAATTTACCTTTTTTTTATATATAGTAAATTCATTATAATTTGAATAGCAACTTTTTGTCTACCTATAGATGTCAGTCATTTTGAATAAAACTTCGCAAACGCCTGTTTTTGGTTGAAAACTTTGTGTTTACTTGTTTCGATATTCGAAACATGAATTTTTGAAGACGTTTTCAGGGGGTGTGGACGGTAGCTGAATAATTTCGGTGAAGATGGTATAATCCGAAGCTGGTCATCGATTAAATTAGGGGAATTCCGAGAATTGCCAAGGGATTTCATGGTGGGGTGGGCCGGCAACGCTGCGACAACACCGGCAGTGCCTTGAAGTGGTGATAGTCCGTCTGTGGTCTTTTTCCCTTTATTATTTTTTTTTGGTTACAGGCCTGATTTATGTATTTGTTGCTGGTGAGGTCAAGTTCCGCGGACAAGATCCCCCCCATTCCGACGAGCTAACTGCCGCGCAACCACAAGCAGGCCACGTCACTCGGAACTTGACATTCTTACCCCTCCATTCCAAGCACTTCCTTTCTTATTTTCCAACCTATTCCTTTTCCTAATCTACTCCTTTACCAACGATCCAACACTCCTCTTGCCTCGCAACAAGATATGAGAAAGAGATGAGATTTGTTTTGTTTTAAAATGTCATTCCACAGCACAGTGCTGCCAAGTTTTTTTTTATGCCCCGATGCGTTTTATTTATCGTCGCCTATCAAAGCTGTAAAAAAACACACCTATAATAAGGTTATACAGCCCTTATAATAGGCGTGTTTTTTCGCAAGTCCATATAGAATTGTAGAAAAAAACGACATCGGGACTAAGCGCTTTACATGCAAATGCAACAACTACTTAAATCTAAGACCAGATAATTTTCGAGACTTAGGCTCGTATTCACCGAGCGCTCCTAAACGGCTCTTAACTGGCTCTTAACTTGAAATTTCTGTGGGGTATTCACCAACCACTCGCAAGTGTTTTTCGAAGTTCGAAAATGAGAGCCACTCTCTCTTGTTCAGGCATACTCAAACTGTAAAATGTTGTGTAATATTGGTCTTGACAGCAAATGGATACTCTTCTACTTGACATTGCTCACATGGATTCGAGTCAAATGCGTGCGTGGCACACGCTCAAGCGAACAAACTTTCGAAGCGAAGTGGTCCCGACCACTCCTAACTTTTAAGAGCGCTCGTAGATCTTCACTAATATTAGGTGTGTTTTTTTTGCAAGTCCATATAGAATTGTAAAAAAAAACGACATCGGGACTAAGCGCTTTACATGCAAATGCAACAACTACTTAAATCTATACAGAGTTAGCTAAGACCAGATAATTATCGAGAGTTAATCTAAGACCCGATAAAAATGGTGATGCCAAAATAGTATTATCTATATGTTATCGATAATTTGCTCAGAGACGTCAAAAGTGAAGTTTTTGGATTGGTTGATGCTAGTCGTCAATAAGCTGACAAATGTCATAGCGTCACAGTGCTTCCAGCTATGTGGAAAAAAAGCTCCTTAATCCCGATGTCGTTTTTTTTTACAATTCTATATGGACTTGCAAAAAAAACACACCTATTGCTTGGTGAATAGGTTTATGAGCTTCTTAAGTTATGAAGGCTCGGTGAATACCGGCCTTAATCTAAGACCCGATAAAAATGGTGATGCTATAACAATATTATCTATATGTTATCGATAATTTGTTCAGAGAAGTCAAAAGTGAAGTTTTTGGATGCTGGTTAATGCTAGTCATCAATACAGCTGCTGGCAAATGCCATTGCGTACACAGTGCTTCCAGCTATTTGCAAAAAAAGCTCCTAAATCCCGATGTTGTTTTTTTTTACAATTCCTTATGGACTTGCAAAAAAACACGGCTAATGCCTCTAAACGTAAAAAAGTTATTTATAAAACGTATGTGACGTTAAATACAGGCATTATAAGTCAAAAAAATTTTCTTCTCAGTAGCTGTCAGATGTTGTTTTGTATGTCTGATTGGTATTTGAATGTTTTAATTTCATTTCAATTGAGCTTTGAATTTTTCATTAGGTGTGTTTGTTTACATCATCTCTGAATTTCAACTGTTTTTCGAGGAGTTTTATCAAAAACTTGTCAAAAACGAAAACTTGTAGTTCACAAAAATGTATGGGAAAACTTGTGTTTTCAATGCAGGTTTTCGACGGAAACCGATTTTTTGGCGAAAACCGTATTTTCGGCTCGGTGTGGAAAGGCTATTAGTGTTGCAATTTTTATTTTGGATTATTGAATGTTATTCTCAACAAGTTGTCTGAGGAATATTATTGCAGCTAGCATAAGGCTAGTCGCGCACTGGCAATTGTGATCGAAATCAATTTGTTTAATCACCAGTTGGAAGAAAACCGCGCACTGGCAACTCTTAACTCACGCTCACACTCTTTTCTCTCTTTCTCTTATAGAAAACAGCTCAACTGTTGCGAAATCAATCGTTTAGTTTGTGTCAAAACACAAACATTTTAGTTGCTCGAATCGAGTTGCTCTTAGTGCGCGGCGTCCCATATAAGCCCATATGTTTCATGTTAGCAACTAAACACTTGCGAAACTAAAAATTGAATGTGCGCACTTGGCCTAAGGCTATGCGCGTATATTCAATTTTTAGTTTCGCAACTCTTTGATTGCTAAAATGAAACATATAGGGTTATATGACACGCCGCGCACATAGAGCAACTCGATTCGTGTTGTGTTTTGACATAAACTAATACTACGTTTTCACCAAAAGATAATCTGAGATTTAAAGCAAGAGATTTATGTGGTGTTTTCACCGCACTGAAAGATTAATAAGAAGATTAACTTTGACAGCATCTATCAAAATGCATATGTTGAGAGAAAGAAAGTTTCATTTGTGCCAAACGATGAAAAATCATGGAGATAGCTTAGCACCGTATGGATATTAGGTCAGTTCGAATTTCGACCGATCGATCCTATGAAGATTTACAGCCCGATTCTCCCCCTTGTGAGGAGTCACAAGTCACAAGCTCTTGTGACTATTTCTTGTGAGGATTGTTGTGATTCGATAACATTTTGGTATTCTCCCCCTAATCGTCACAAGAAAACTCACAACGAAACTCACCACCGCATGGTGAGATTTTTAAGTGTCATTATTTCCCAGCATAAAGTTTTCCGAAAGCGACAAAACTTTATAAATGTATGTATTGTTTTGGAGAACGAATGGTTCATTTGTATGTCTCAAAGTTTTCAAAAGCCGTCGGCGCTGCAAACTTCTTGATACGATTAGTTTCTTAAAAAAAAATTTGTTTATTTAAAAATGTTACTTTTCATTTTCGTGGGAAAGATCAGCAATAATATTCACTAGAGCACTTCCATTTTTGTGTACTCATAATTATTCACAAATCTAGAAAATTTTCTTACAAAATATGCTGAATGACAATCCAAGAAATATTAAACATTTATGAGTTGTGACCTGTTCTGAAGGAGGTCACAGTTTCGATTGTTTTTGTGACTCTCACAAGTTGTGACTGAGCGGTAGAATCCGAAAAAGTCACAAAATCAATTTCACCTCTTCTTGTGACTTGTGAGGCATCACTGACTTTGGGGAGAATCGGGCTGTTAGTAGAGATTTATTTCTAATCTACTAGATTTACGAAATAAATTTGTATGGTAAATCTTCGAGATTTAAAGAAGATTTATGGTAAATCCACTTAAATCCCGGATTTACTCTTGGTGAAAACGAAGTATAAACGATTGTCTAAAATAAATTGGCTATTTTGTGTTACATATAATTATTTATGCACCTTCGCGGACATTCAAAGAAATAGTTGACTAGTCTGTAAGAGAATTTTGTTCTTTGATTGATGAAATAGAGAAATAATAAAAAAAAATATAAAGAAGAGGTTAAATTCTTACCGAAACCGACCTATGAGATTCCCTTTGAGAAAAAAATAAAATAAATCAAATTTAACTCTAGAATAGGGTGAGTTTGCAACGAAAGTGTTTTATTGAATACTTGTGTTAATTTAAATTTTATACAGGTTATAATTCATCTTTGTACACTTGGCGGTCCCAGTTTGTCAGCGAAGCACTGGGCCGCCCCCGTTTTTTTTTTTACTTTGCATATTGTATGTATATTCATCTCTCGTCATCGTCATTTGGTCTACTAGTACATATCCAGGTGTCTAATTACTGGTGCTTGTGCGAACAAAGTAATTCATCCCAGGCATGCACCGCAATTTTGGTGAATATCCAAAATCCCCAGAATCCAGGAGACCTCATAGTCACCATACCGAAGATTTTCAAGTTCAGCTAATCCGGTGCCGTGAGTCCCTGAATAAATAAAACAAAACGAAATCAAAGCACAGGTACGAGAGTAGACAAACAGGAATATTAAACATATTACATACATATATATAAAGTACATACGCAAAAAAAAAAATAAAAAACAAAGAAGAAAGCTAGCTAGAGGAAAAGAAAAATTGAGTTTATGTCTTACTGTCATTTGTTCCTGTGTTCCAGTTTACTATTTTTTTTGTTGTAATTTATAAAAATTAAGGCGTTGAAGTTATTTTTCTTCAATAAATTATTTATATTTCTGTTTATATATAATTTTTTCTAGGTATATTAACTTTATTCTATTTTTTTTTCTCGTTTAACTTATTAATGAACAGTGTAAGTGAACCGTTACGTTTAGTCCGCGTTCCGTCCATTAAATCCAAAAGTTATTTACGATTATTCTACCTCAAAAGAGGTCTCTGTAGTTAAGGAAAAACTACGGGCAAGAATTTAGCCCATTGTGAGCGCACCAAAAAGGCAAATCGTGACCAGTTTCACGTTTTTTTATTTGTTCCTTTCTAGTGTATTGTTTGTCTTCATTTATAGATTTTCGATGATTCATTTAATTCTAGAATTGAAAAGAAAATTAGTTTAAGGTTTGTTAAATTTAAAGTTAAAAATCAAATAAACTTCAACCGCCATATTTTGGAAACTAATGTCTTTTTCTGTTGTGCATAAGCATAACATGACTGTTTAAGAGAAGAAATTTCAGGGGTGCCTAAATTAGCCAAAACCGTTCAGTGAAGATGGTATGACCTGAACGCGATCATCAGCCATCTTTGGAGAAATCTAAACATGGCCACGGATTGCCATGGTTGGGTGGTTTAAGGCCACACTGCACTACCATCAGCAGTGCCTTTGGTGTGATGATTGTCTGTCCGCTGTCTTTGAGACTAGTCCGTTTACTTTTATTCCTAGATTTGATTCCCGGCCTGATATATGTTTTTGTTTGCAGGCGAGGTTAAGTTTTGGGACAAGATGCCCCCCCCCCCTTCCGACGAGCTGACGCTTCCTTAAAAACACTTCATAATTTATTTTCCTATCCTTTCCTTGTTCCTACCATACCATTTGTCAACTCTCCTATCCTCTTGCTCGCAACACTCTTTTTTAATGCATACACACGATCTGGTTCTGTTTTCGTCAAGGAGAGTGCACATGGGGAATCAATCCTCATACACAACGATGCAATGTTAAATGCTTTCGCTGCCGTCACGATAAACGAAGAAGAAGAAACAGAAACCAACGACCCATCAACATGATTAAACAAAGTATTTTTATTCTATCTATTTTTTTTTTATTTTCTTATTTTTATTTTTTTTCTATTGCCTTAATATTAATTATATATGTCATTACTTTTGTAAAAGTAGTTGTTTTGATGTATTTAATATTTTGAGCATGTTGCTAGTGTCTCGTCGTATAACTACTCGCTACATAGTTGAGTGAGTTTAAAAAAAAAATTGTTTCGCTGTCGGATTCTTCTTGTGAGTACCTTTTTATAGATAGAATAGTTGAGGTAGGTAATCTTCTTTTAGATACTGTATATAGGCCAAATAGAAATGTAGATTTTGAACCGATATACAGTCTTATACAGCAAATTGCTATAAGCTCATCAAATGTAATCATATGTGGCGATTTCAATAGCAACTTACTAATTGATAATAGTTTAAGCAAACACATGAGTTCTTTTGATCTGCATTCTGTAAATTTATCTGTGCCATCGCATTTTACTATGACTTCAAGTACATTATTGGACCTCTTCTTGGTAAGTGTGAAAGATCGGGTACTCTTTTATAATCAACTCTCCGCTCCACTTTTCTATAAGCATGACCTAATTTTTCTGACTTAGTATTTCAGTACTAAAAAAAACCGAAAATATAACCGTTACATTTAGGGATTTTAAAAACATTAATAAGCCAGCACTTGGAGAACATATCCGCTCGTTTCTTTGGGACAACATTTTTCTTATGCCTTCACCGGATGATCAAGTGGAGTTCCTTGAAAATGAAATGAAAACTTATATTTACTGCTAAACTCTTACGTACCCCTGAAGATCAAGAAAAACCAACGCAAGTCAAAGCCCTGGTTTAGCAATAGAATCAAATAAATGATGAACCAATGGGATCAAGCTTACAGAAGGTGAATACTTTTTCGGGTAGAAGAGCTTTATAGAACATATACATACGTCTTTGCGAAATAAAGTTGTTCTAGAATTAGAGCAGTTCTTAAAAACAATCACCCCAATTACCTATGTCGTCTCGTTTTTTCGACTCTCTCGTTTTCTCTGTCGTCTCGTTTTTTAAATGGCATTCCATAACTTTTTCGACGCGATGATTTTGTAACAGATTTAAAAACGATGAAAAAGTAACAAACATCTGTCAAATTCAAAGGAAAGTCTACATACAATATTATTGCTCGATGTTCAATTAATGAACAAATGCATTTTTTTTTAATTATTAGAAAATAAATAAGTAATTAAAATGATAAGTGTTGAAATGTATTACATTTATTAGTTTCTTTTCTTTTCATCCAATGTTTATAAATTATAAGTGTGTCATCTTGGATCTTAAGATGTGTTGGGTCTCTCTTAGCAGTGTGCTCCTTTTGTTGGTATGACTTATATTCCTCTCTTCTTCCTTTGTTTATTTTCGTCAAGGAGAGTGCACATGGGGAATCAATCCTCATATACAACGATGTAATGTTAAATGCCATCGCTGACGTCATGATAAACGAAGAAGAAGAAACAGAAACCAACGACCCATCAACATGATTAAACAAAGTATTTTTATTCTATCTATTTTTTTTTTATTTTCTTATTTTTATTTTTTTTCTATTGCCTTAATATTAATTATATATGTCATTACTTTTGTAAAAGTAGTTGTTTTGATGTATTTAATATTTTGATTTATACTTTTGTTGATACCATTTTAATTTTTTAATATTTTGATTTATACTTTTGTTGATACCATTTAAGGTTATTTCTTGGAGTACACACTGCTTCTCCAAAAGCTTGCCGTCGATTCTTTCCTGCTGGTTCTTCAGTTTTATGTTGCTGTTCTTGTGGCTCCGGAACTTCACCCGCAAATTCGGCGAAATTATTTTCCATATTTAAAGCGATTGCTTCTAAATACTTAAGTGAAGTACCTGCAACTGCCTGAGTTTGGGTTAATGCAGGCTCGGATGAAGTTGGCAAGAGGTTTGCAAGCAAATTGGGCTGGGATACACTGATTAAATTTTCACTTCGGTTCAACCACTTCCCTAGCTGCTTTTATTTCCTTTAAATTGCGGATTATTTTCTTCTTCGCCCCAAACATGATAAAAGCAAAAACATTAAGTATTTGTCTATAATTATGGAATAAGCGAATAAGCAAAACTTTTGCCAAGCATCTCCATCTCTTACTGGAGAACATTTTTTGTATCCCCTTCAAAAAAAAAACACCTAACTGCTCGTCCTTTTCATCAGATCTACGAGCGTCTGGAATTGGTTTTCATTTGTTAATTACAACATTTTAGTATAGTATAGTATAGTATAAAAAATATAGACAAATATGTACTTGTCTTATTTATTGTAAATAAATTATTTAACAAGAATACTTGCAGTTTTCCGACCTTCCATTTCTGTGTCGTGTGTAAATTTTTGAACGAGAGATATCGTCGTTTTTTTCTTTTTTTCGTCTTACACAGCCCGATTCTGGCGTTGTGAGGACTCACAAGTCACAAGCTCTTGTGAGGTTTATTTCTTGTGAGGTTGTTGTGATCGATAACATTTTTGGTATTCTCAGACAATCCTCATAAGAAACCTCACAACAAATTCACCACAGTAAACTGAATCTCAACAGCTGATTATAAAATTAAAAAAAAAACAATTATCAAATTCAAGAGGAATCCAAGAAACAAATAATATAATGGAAGGTAATTTTTTTTTTTTAAAAATAAAAAAAGACGATTTATAAATAAATATTTTAGTACGCGATTGTCAGGGTTCCAAGCGATACTATTTTGGAGAGCAAAAGGATCATTTGTGTCTCTATCTAATTAATATGATAAGTTTATTAGAACAAGAAATATAATAGCAATTGAAAAACTCTTATTTTTCATTTCCGGAAGCGATTTCTGCCATAAGATGCACCAGAACGAATCCTACTATTTCCATTTTTTTTGGGTAATGTGTAATGTGAATAAAATGTCAAAACTCTAGTGATTTGTGAGTTGTGATCTACTCTGAAGGAGATCACAATATCGATAGCTCTTGTGAGGCTCACAAGTTGTGAGTGTGCTGTTAGAATAGGAAAACCTCACAAAATCATATTTATGTACCTCACCTTGTGAGGTTGTTGTGTCTTGTGAGGTTTCAGTGAGGTTGGGCAGAATCGGGCTGACAGATTGCAAAACGAAAGTGTTCATCGACGTTTGACATTTACAGACGACAGCAAAACGAGTGACAAAAGTTGGAAACGACTTATGGAATGCAGATCGTGTCAGGTCGTATATTTCGCTGTCGTTTACGACATCGATAATCGGGGTGAATATCAATAAAGACGAACTTAATCGTGTGTTCTTAACTACTCCAAACAATGTAATTTCAAGAGATATGAACATCCTTCATCCATGCCCTTGACGGACTCCTGAGTTAGTTTTTCTTGTGTGAGCAATATTGAAGTCGTAGAAAGTTTTGTTTCAATAAAGTCCAGTGCTGTAGGGGTTGATGGCGTTAATCCTGTATTTATAAAAGACATATTGCCAATGCTACTGCTGTAAATTACACATATATTTAAAACTATTCTCACAACAGGAATTTTCCCACAGAAATGGAAATTGGCTAAAATAATTCCAATTCCTTAAAACTCTCTTTGTGACGAATTTAGACCAATCTTCATTCTTCCATTTTTGTCAAAAGTATGTGAGCATGTATGTAGAAACAATTTAATGACTTTATAAATCGTAACAAATATTAAGTACCAATCCAATCAGGCTTCCGGGCTCAACACAGCTGCACCACTGCTCTTATTAAAGTCATTGAAGATATAAGGGCTGAGCTTGATAATGATAACGTAACAATTTTGGTTCTTTTAGATTTCTCCAAGGCTTTTGACATGGTAAATCATACCGTGCTCATGAATAAGCTGCGGCAGAGATTCGACGTATCTTCAGAAGCCATTAAATTACTATTTTCGTACCTAAGCAATAGAAAGCAAGCCGTATTGTTGGATAAATAGTCTTTCTGAATTTCTTCCGATACTTAAAGGTGTTCCTCAGGGATCTATTTTATCTCCTCTTCTTTTCTCGCTATATATAAATGAAATCGCTTTTATTATTCCTGATGCATCAAAGCACTTTTATGCAGATGACATCCAAATTTATAGAAATTGTCCTTTGGGATTTATCGAAAACTGTATTTACAACACCAATCAGAATCTCGAGCAAATTTCTAAGTGGGCATCTAGTAATTATTTGGCTCTTAATCAAAAAAATGTAAATGCTTAGTTATTTCTAAGAAAGTACTGGATTTGCCATAGTTTCCATCAATAATGCTCAATGGTACTGTATTAGAATTTTCTAATACTTCAAGGGATCTTGGTATGGTTTTTAATAGGACCCTAACATGGAATGACCATGTAAACTCAATAGTTGGTAAAACCTATGGAACTCTTAGCACATTATGGACTGCCCAGAATTTCACGCCGCCGCCGATCAATATAAGAATTCTACTCGCGAAGACTCTAATTATACAGATTCTTACCTACGGATGTGAAATCTATCATAACTGCGATTTCTCTAGCAAAAACAAACTTAAAGTAGCCTTCAACAGTATAATAAGATATATTTATGGATTGAGAAGATATGACCATGTATATGAAGGTTTTTATAATACAAATTCTATATACTACTGAAATAAATCAGCCAAGTAGAAGACTTAGGACTATTAATGGACTTGTTGAATTATTGATTCAAAATAGCTTTTTTGGCCTTTAGTCCACTAAAATTGGAGTTTCGTCCGGGTGATCTCACATGGACTCATCAGTTGACTGTGAGGAACTTGTCAATACGCAATTTTTGTTAAATTCAGTTCATCTTACATCGATTTTTTGACAAAAATCGAATGTGAGCTATATCCAACCAAGATTAAAATTGTAATCATTAACGTTGGAAGTTTTTGCCCGTGGCCTGGCATTGATTCTATATGAAGGTTTTTATAATACAAATTCTATATACTACTGAAATAAATCAGCTAAGTAGAAGACTATTTTTGTTTATTTTCGCGAGAAGGTCATTGGCATTAAATGATAGCAACAACAGAGAACAACATCCAAATAACTGTAGTGTAAACTACCCCTTTTTAGTATTTAGTTATTAGCAATATAAGGTTGGCAAACCTGTTTTATAAAGTTTTGTTATATTGTCCTTCTGACTGACTTCCGTCCAGAAATCTTTTTAATTAATCTCCTCCCGTTTTATTAAAGTGTACAATTAAATAGTTACCAAAAAAAACACGTTATTTTATTTTGACGATTAAGTGTCCACGAAAAGACACCACATTGGCGACGATAAAAAAAAAAAAAAAACGAAAATGACACTCGAAAACGGGGGTCCGCCGAGCCAAACGACCACGTGGTGGGGAAGTCTTCCACAATTTCATTACGAACAACTGCACCATCTATAAGGGAAGGCTGGAGCAATTCTTCGTGGCTTGCGAAATATCCGATGATAGCAAAAAACGAGCAGCTTTGCTCAACTTTTGCGAGTCGAAGACTTACGACATTATTCACGATATCTGCAGCCCTAATGATCCTGGCAGCAAGACCTTTCAGGAATTGGTAACAATTTTCGACAACAATTTCACAGCTACAAAGATTGTCTACTGCGAGCGACAAGCATTTTACGACGCAAAAAAGACAACAAACGAGACTGCACAAGAGTATGTAATACGCTTACGCACGCTTTTCAAATCTTGTGAGTTTGGGTCACGTTTAGACGAAATGCTCGTCGATAAGTTCGTCACTGGAATGACCGGGCGTATATTTGATAGACTTTGCGAGGAATCATCTCTCACTCTGAACAAAGCTATCGAGATTGCAAAAAAATATGAGCTAAGGAGCGACAGTCATAACGCCGAACCAATAAATTTGGTAAAAACTGAATACAAGAAAAGGCAACAACATCAACGAACGCTACCTTTCAAGAATGACCACCTTCCATCGTCATCACGGGCGGTTAAGTCAAATCCAGAACAAAAATGTAAACACTGTGGCTTTAAAAATCATTACGACAAAGACTGCCGATACAAAAACATGAACTGCTTCAAGTGCGGACGAAAAGGCCACATGGCATCTGTATGCAGAACCCAAAGAAGCAACACGATGGCAAAAATCAACACGATCAACATTGAAGACAGTTGTTGCAGCAGTACGAGTGAAAACGTTTATTCTGTGAAGTCCTGTAAGAACAAAGCATGTAAGCCTATATTAGAGAGGATAAAAGTTTTTGGTTGTGAGTTAAATTTTGAGATCGATACCGGAGCGGCAGTAACCGCCATTCCATTCAATATATATACATCGCTTTTTTCCAAACAAAAACTTTTACCCGACTCTACAATTGTTCATGATTACGGAAGTAACATTTTGACTGTGGTAGGTGCTTTGTATGCTAAGATTAATTACAACGCAATTTTTAAAGTTTTCAAGTTTTTAATAATAAAAGAAGCAGAAGCACCGATCATAGGAAGAGATTTTCTTTATGATTTTGAAATCAAAGACATAAAAATTAATGCTATTTATTCTGAAAGCGAAAAGCTAAACAATATTCTCTTAAAGTTTAATAATTTATTTTTAAAAGAATTTGGAAAATTAAAAAATGTAAAAATTAAATTAGATATTTGTCCCGATGCTAAGCCAAAATTTGTAAAGGCTCGCCAGATTCCATTTGCATTCCTCTCAAGTGTTGAAGACCAATTAAGAAACCTGCAACGGCAAAATATAATTACGAAAACAGATTGTACTGAATGGGGTACACCGCTTGTACCTATTTTAAAAGAAAACGGAAAGATACGTATCTGCGCGGACTATAAAGTCACGATCAATCCTTATCTAAAGGATACGAATTATCTTCTTCCAAAGACGTTTTAGACGTTTTAAATAAGTTGAGGGACGGTAAATTCTTTTCGAAAATAGATCTTGCGAGCGCGTATAATCAAATCGAGTTAGACGACGAATCTAAGAAACTGGTAACGTGGAGTACTCATTTGGGTAATTTTGTAATGAACCGTCTACCTTTCGGTATAAAACCTGCCACTGGTATTTTCCAAAGAGAAATCGAGAAGGTTCTAGGGGATGAAGACGGGGTTGTTAGTTTCTTGGACGACATTGTTGTATCAGCTCCCGATTTATCATCTCACAATGAAAGACTAGCCAAAACGTTTCAAAAACTTTTAGACGCCGGGTTACGCTTGAATAAAGAAAAATGTATTTTCGCGCAAAGTCGCATCGAATATCTCGGACACGTTGTTTCCGACGAAGGGATTTTCAAAATTAATAAGAACGAAACGATAAAGAGCTTTCCGAAACCCAAAAATATTTCCGACGTACGTTCTTTCTTTGGTTTTGTGAATTACTTTGGAAAGTTTATTCCAAACCTTTCGACGAAGCTCTCTCCAATCTACGAGATTCTTAAAACAGAAAGTCCTTTTGTGTGGACGAAAGAAGCGGACAAGGCTTTCGATGCTGTAAAGCAAGAAATTATGTCCGAAACGGCCTTGGTACATTTTAACCCTGATTTGTCTTTGATTTTGACGTGTGACGCTTCCAACGTAGGCATTGGTGCTATTTTAGCACACAAGTATCCCGACGGTGTAGAAAAGCCAATCGAGTGTGTATCACGTTTGTTATCCAAGTCAGAAAGGAATTACGGAGTGATAGAAAAAGAAGCATTGGCAATTATTTTTGCCACACGAAAGTTCTATCAATTTCTGATTGGTAGGACTTCGAACTGGTCACAGACCACAAGCCACTTCTGGCTATTTTCGGTGAAAATCGGGGAGTTCCGCAAATATCTGCAAGTCGATTGCAACGATGGGCATTTCAATTATCAGCTTTTAATTACAGCGTACGGTACGTTAGATCGGAAAATAATTGCGCGGATGCTATTTCCCGGTATCCACTTCAAGTGGTGAACGATAAAAACGATAAAGCCGAATTAACTAAAGACGAAGAAAAAAACTATTTGTTTTTCGTCGGAGAAAACAAAAATCTAATTGTTGATGCATCAGCTGTCCAAAGAGAAACTGACAGGGATGTTGAGTTTTCTGAAATTAAGAAATGGCTGCGTTCGGGGGAATTTGAAAAATTAAAAAATCACACGTTCAATGCGTTTTACACAAAACGATTTGAGTTAACCATCGAAAACGAGATTTTAATGTGGGGACATAGAGTTGTGGTTCCAAAATCTTTGAGGAACAATATTTTGAAACAAGTTCACCAATCTCATTTGGGTATGGTAAAAACAAAATCCCTTTTGCGGTCGTACGTCTGGTGGCCAAAAATCGATACCGACATAGAAAATTTGATTGGTGGATGCCAAGCTTGCGCAAGTGTTTTACCGAGTCCTCCAAAAACGCAAACGATGATGTGGGAAATTCCAAAAGGTCCTTGGAAAAGAATTCACTTAGATTTTTTTGGTCCTTTAAAAGGTTTAAGTTTTCTTGTAATTATTGATGCTTATACGAATTAGAAGTACGAAGATCCGAGGAAGCCTTCATGTTAAGAATACCATTTCCCAAAAAATTGAACATGACCGACTCAGTTGGTATTGCCATGTTCAAAGGAGAAATCCTGAGAACCCGTCAAAAGGGCAATATCATACAACGTTCCAATTCGGAATAAAAAGAAAGGTAGGCCTAAACACTCCTGGTACAAACAAATGCAAAAACACCAGGTTTCAGTTGGCCTCAAAAATGGAACAATACAAAACCGGGAGGCTTGTCGCCCATTTCTGAGGTCAACCCGGCGAACCCCACAGGCGGATCACTAGTGTGAAGCAGATACGTGGGAGAGTTATGATCCCCTCGACATCGAGATCATAACAGCGCCGAAACAAAGGAAGAAGAAGATTGATGCTTATACGAAATGGATCGAAGTTTTTTATACGAAGCATCCAAACACAGCTTTTGTTATACGATGCTTACGCTATGTTTTTTCTCGTTTTGGGATACCTGAGCAAATTGTATCTGACAACGGTAGTCAGTTTACTTCGGACAAATTTAAGACGTTTACCAGATTGCAGAATGTTAGGCTATCGCTTACGGCACCAGGGTATCCTGCAACAAACGGTGCAGTTGAAAACGCAGTTCGTACATTAAAAAATGCTATTAAAAGTCGAGAAGATGAAAAAGATATCGACATTGTTTTGTGCGATTTTTTGTTCGATTATCGCCTTTCTAAGCACTGTGCTACTGGTATAACTCCCGCGTCTTCTATGCTAGCGTTTACACCTAAGTGTAAGTTGGATTTTTTGAATCCAAAAAACATTTATGTTCGTAAAAATGATAAATATTTTGAAAGAAACAGAAAAGATCGTTTCTTTAAAACCGGGGATGAAGTTATGATCCGTAACTACAATTTAGATACCAACAAAGCTCAGTGGTCAAAAGCGATTAATGATAAAGTTTTAGGGCCAAGAATGTACTTATGCTAAATGAATACTGGCAAGTTTATAAAAAGGCACATCGATCAAATACGAAAATTTATTGATTTTAAGACATCAGATAAGAAAAATTTATGTAAACAAGAAAACAGAAAAATGATATATTTCAAAAATAAAAATATTGTAAGAAATAACGTAAATGTAATCCCAGATGCACTATCTGAAAGAATAGAACTGCGAAACAGATCTAATATTAAAAGACCTGCAAGATATATGTAAAAACATCTTTTGTAAGGGGGGCGTATGTAGTGTAAACTACCCCTTTTTAGTATTTAGTTATTAGCATTATAAGGTTGGCAAACCTGTTTTATAAAGTTTTGTTATATTGTCCAGAAATCTTTTTAATTAATCTCCTCCCGTTTTATTAAAGTGTACAATTAAATAGTTCCCAAAAAAAACACGTTATTTTATTTTGACGATTAAGTGTCCACGAAAAGACACCACAATAACTAAGTTATAATAGATATTTACGATATCGGATTGCTGAAACAAACTGAGGACGATATTCTGAGCGGCGAAGAAGAAAATGCCCCACAGGCGCGAATAACAGCAAAAAAAAAACGTCAGACATTACTCCTGGAAAAAGAAATTGAGCATCGAATATCGTACCACAATAATTCGTACAACCAAATAGCCACAGATATCATGTTGCTTACTTTTTTTACTATTTAAAAGCTTTCTTCAGATTAAAATACCAATATTTTTTTTATTTTTTTTTTCAACTTATTTGTTCTTTTGTCAAAAATTATGCAAGACACTAGGCGTGTTTTGTTAAGCTTCTTAATGTACATACACATTAAGAAATGTTACATTAAAATTACTGAAGAGTGAATGTGCTGTTAACTTGTTGTTGTTGTATTTGCATGTGCAAAATAAGCTTAATGTGTAACATTTCTTAATGTGTACAATAACAAGCTCAAAAAAACACGCCTACTATCGAAATTCAGAAATTATCAGGGAAACAATTATTGGCATTACTGACATCGGATTCTACTTTCATGCATAGTACCAATTTAATGCTCCTATTATGGATTACAACTCAACTTAGTTGAGTTGTCATCAACACAACTCAATACTCAACTCTTAGGCAACCAAGCAAATTTTTCGTATTATGCAAGTCAACTAAAATCAGTTGTAATGAAAAAATACGTTGCCGTCTTTTAGGAGTCGATTTGCTGTCAAAACCAGCTGCTCAACATGAAATACATAGTAAGTTAGTGTTGCCAAAGCTGGCAGCACTTAATTGATGTACGAGATTTCACGCATTGGCGGCAGCAAATTCGAGTATTTAGCCGGAACTAAAGCAGCCATTTTAAACAAAAAACCTTTTAGATTCTTGACTAGAAATTGTAAGTAAGTAGTAAGCAGAATTTGTAAAGAACTTATAAAGTAAAACTAAGAGCAAAAAATAAAGATTAAAAAATTAGGAAAAAAAACTAAAACGTAAGATAAGAAAACAAATATACCTATGTATAAATAATAAAATAATAAAAACTGAATTTTAGGAATTAAAGTCCTCAAAACACAAAGTGCTGAATTTTACTTTGCGAGGGCTGTAATCGCCAACAGATCGAAACCTAAAGTTTTTTAACATTCTTTAATTCGTTTTAAAACGTTTTTGCTTTAAAACTATATACTTCAAAGCGAGAAAAATAGATAGACACGACCTAAAGGCTACAAAGAGCATCTCATCGTAGCTGTACAGTGACTTATCAAAACCACGTGCTGCACAGAGCAAATCATCGCAGCACCTAGTTATTTTATCGCTTCATTATCACTTGCTGTAAAAGCAACTGATCGTAGCATAGAGGTGATAACTATCGACATCTTTCGTTAAGCTACAAAGAGGATTTCGTCGTAGCTGCAGCGTTACAGTATCCAAATCACGTGCTACAAGGAGCAATTCACCGCAGCATAAAAGTGATTACCAACATCAGCTGCACCTCATCGCAGGAGCACCAATCCTCACCATCATACGTTCCGCAAAAGCAAACCACCATTACTTCCAAGGATCACCTGTACTGTAGAGGAACATCGTCTACACAACAACCTTCAACACCTTTAATATTTCAGTGCCATACAGGAGCGTAAGGTAAGTCCAAGCAATTTATTTATTCTCTCTGCCTTTGCCTACTACAACAAAATAAAAAAAAAAGAACATAGTCCTTCGGTCCCTCGAAATGCCCTCTAATTGCAAAGCATGCGAAAACGAGGACAACGACGACATGGTCCAGTGTGACGCATGCGACGAATGGTATCACTATACCTGCGTCGGCGTCGACAATAGTATACAAGACTTTAATTGGAGTTGCGAAAAATGTCGACCACCTCTAGCAAACGATGTTTCTAACGAGCCTGACGACCGATTACAATCAAACTTACCAAATAATTTTGAAAACCCTAGCGTTTGCGATGCAGATAATAACCCACCGGTTCATCCGAACTTACCTGCACCAGTCACACCGAGTTTAGCAAAAACCCCAGAGCGTACAATAAAGATCGATAAGCAGATATCGTCTTCAAAAAAGCGTTCGTTACTACTTCAGCGATTGGAGGAGGAAAGACAACTGCAAGAAAAGCGTGACAACGAATTCCTAAGGAAGAAATATGCTATGTTGGACGATCTATTATCAAGCTCCGAAAGTGAAGGCGATGACACTCGGACTCAGAAGAAATCCGTAACATCCAACCCAAGTGTTTCGACTAAATCCCCGTGGAATAGTACTTTTAATGCGAACAAAAATGTTAATATGCAATACTCCAATGCCAACTCAGCAAAATCGCATCCTCCATTAGTGAACACGTCCATGTACAATTCATCCCATGGCGATTTAAATTTGCTCAATACGAGCACAGTAATAGAAGTCCCTCTTCCGACAAAGCAGCAGATGGCAGCCAGGCAGATCATGTCAAAGGAACATGTGATCTTCAGTGGACGAATTGAAGAATGGCCGCGTTTCATTAGTTGGTTTAACAGTACGACCATTTCGTGTGGTTATACGAACTGCGATAATTTGCGTCGTCTACAAAGTTCGCTTAAAGGCGATGCACTTAAGACAGTTGGAATAAGGCTTTTCTTTCCTGAGCAAGTTCCTGGAGCCTTAAAGAGCCTACATCAGCTCTACGGTCGTCCAGAAGACATCATCGATGATCTTATAGATAAAATACGAAAGGAAACATCTCCAAGAATTGATAAGCTACAATCCATAATACAATTTTCCTTGACTGTTCAAAACGCGTGTGCTATTATGGCAGCAACTGGATTGCATGACCACTTAGCAAATCCATCCCTAGTTCGTGAATTTGTCGAAAAACTACCCCCACAAATCCGCTTAGACTGGGGAATCTTTCGTAAAGGGATAGGCTCTGCAAATCTAACAACTTTTAGTGACTGGCTGGCAGACATCGCCAGCTCTGCATGTCAAGTAACGCGAATGAACTCACCTAGTATCACAACATCACGAACCGATAAGTATTTGGCCAAGTCTTCGGTAAACTTCAACTTCAACTCCGACTCAGATTCTCGCCTTTCTAATAAGAAAAAATGTCCTGTTTGCAATTTAAGTTGCAATTCATGTGATACTTGTCGAAGGTTCTTAAACTTAAACTTAAACGAAAAATGGGAAGCTATAAAGCGATACACAATTTGCCGCACTTGCCTTCGCCAGCATGGACGAAGTCGATGCCAAATTGAAAAAATCTGCGGTGTGGATGGGTGCACTTACAAACACCATAAGTTACTGCATAAACTGCGAGATATACCACCCGTGTCTAGCCTTGATTCAAATGAAGTAGTGAATTGTCATCAAATAGGAAAAAGTCGCATTTTATTTAGAATAGTCCCAGTGATTTTATACAACGGAGATAGTAAACTAAATACTTTCGCCTTTCTTGATGACGGTTCCTCAATCTCGCTAATTGACGAATCTCTCGCTACCAAATTAGGAGTATCAGGTGAAACTAAACCATTATGCCTTAAGTGGACTGCCAATACCCACCGAACAGAAAGCGCCTCTAAAATTATAAACATAAAAATTTCATCAATTAATTCGAACAAAACATACGATATCTTAAACGTACGCACCGTCAAATCACTCGGTCTCCCAACTCAAGATATTAACGCTGAGGAACTGTCGCTCAGATACCAGCATTTAAAAGGAATACCTTTAGCATCGTATTCAAATGCGAAACCGCAAATCTTGTTGGGGCTGGACCAATGGAAGCTTACAATTCCTCTACGCTGAAGAGAAGGTCTCAATGATCAGCCAGCTGCTTCAAAATCACGTCTTGGCTGGACTGTATACGGGCCGTGCAAGTTTCTATCAAAATCAAATCCCCGACAACAATTTAAATTTAATTTTCACATGTGCGACTGCCAGCAAAAAGAAGACGAAAGCCTGAGTTCGCTATTCAAGGAGTTTATTTCAATTGATTCAACCGGTACAAATAGTAAAACCGTTCTTCGCTCATCGAACGACGAGAAAGCCATCGCAATAATAAAAAACAATATGACGAAGGAAGGAAAAAACTTTGTCGTTCCTTTATTGTGGAAAGATGAAGAAGATGAAATGCCCGATAGCCGTCCGATGGCTGTTCGACGTCTTATGTGCTTGGAAAAAAGAATGGAAAAGGACAAGCAACTATACGAGAAACTAAATAAACAAATAGAAGAATACATACAGAAGGAGTATGCAAAGAAATTAACACCAACTGAATTAAATCAACACTTTCCTCGCGTATGGTATCTTCCCATTTTCCCAGTTGTTAACCACAATAAACCAAATAAAATACGAATTGTGTGGGATGCAGCTGCGACAGTAAATGACGTATCTCTTAATTCCATGTTGCTTTCAGGTCCCGATTTAGTTCCATCTCTCGTTTCTGTTCTGTTCCGCTTTAGGGAGCGTAGAGTTGCCATATGTGCCGACATTAAGGAAATGTTTCATCAGGTTAAAATAAGGATTTCGGATCAACACGCACAGCGTTTTTTGTGGCGAAACGAACAAAGTAAACAAATCGAAGAATTTATTATGCAAGTAATGACTTTTGGATCAACGTGTTCTCCGTTTTGCGCACAATATGCAAAAAATGAAAATGCAAGATATTTCGAAAACAAATTTCCTCGAGCAGTAAAAGCGATACTCGAAAATCATTATGTCGATGATTATCTTGACAGCGTCGACACCGAGGAAGAAGCAATGCAGTTGGCAGGTGAAGTTATATCCATTCATGAAGAAGGTGGATTTGACATTCGGAACTTTTTATCAAATTCCAAAACAGTTCTCAATAGTTTAAAAGAGAAGTCTGTAAGTTACGAGAAAGCCATTAGTAACTGGAGTATTTTATCGGGTCCAGAGAAAATTCTTGGTATGTGGTGGTCACCACTACCTGATTCATTTTCGTTTGCTGTTAAAACAAATATCATCCAAGCTGGATTTTTTGCCGAAGAAGCGTGGCCGACTAAGAGGGTGCTTTTAAAAACCCTTATGACAGTCTTCGATCCACTAGGCTTGATTGCTAACTTTTTGGTATTACTTAAAATACTTTTGCAAGAAGTGTGGAGCTCAGCCATCGGATGGGATGAAAAGATTTTACCAAAGCATCTTGAAAAATGGCGGAGATGGATTAGTCTCATACCAGATATTAAGAATATCACTATTGAACGGCCATATGCGAAACAGCTGTCACTAGACAGTTGCAAATCAGTGCAGATGCATATTTTTGTTGATGCAAGTGAATTGGCTTACGCTGCTGTGGGGTACTTTCGACATTCCGATGGCGAGGTCGTAAAGAATGTTCTAGTAGCTGCTAAGACTAAAGTAGCTCCACTCAAAGTAATATCGATACCCAGATTAGAGCTTGAAGCAGCATTATTAGGAGTCAAGTTAGCGAAGATTATAACAGCTGGACACTCAATCAAAATATCAGAAAGATACTTTTGGTCAGATTCGAGGACTGTTTTGAGCTGGATTAATTCAGACCACAGAAAGTTCAAACAATTTGTCGCATTTCGGGTAGGTGAAATCCTCGAGGAGACCGATGCTAAGAACTGGAGATGGATTCCCAGCAAAATCAATGTGGCCGATGAAGGCACAAAATGGCAAAGCCATAAAGAATTTCGATCTGATAGCCGATGGTACCAAGGACCAAGTTTTTTATATGAACCTATCGAACAGTGGCCTGAGGAGTTCAAACAGACTGATTCATCGTTGGAAGAAATAAGATACACCCACATGCATCATGTTATAAAACCTCAAAACATAATCGATGTTTCCCGATTTAGTAAATGGCAACGACTTTATCGAGCCTTGGCACACGTATTTCGTTACATTAGAAGGTCTTCACATAAAAGAACAAAGGTCTTAACAGAAAAACATCTTCTTAGTATAGATTTTGTCAACGCCGAAAACTATTGCTTCAAGATGTGTCAGAGCGAGGTTTTTTTGGAAGAAATTATGGCTTTGACTAGAAACAAGGAAAATAATAAAGAATTCTTGCAAGTTGATAGATCCAGCGAGTTATATAAGCTTTCACCGTACTTGGATGAATATTCAATACTGCGAGTAAAGGGTCGAATTGATGCGGCTTATGGTGTTTCGCTTGACACAAAACGACCAATTATTCTACCAAACGATCACTACATCACCGAACTGTTCATCAACGCATACCATGAGAGATTCTGTCATGAGAATGATGAAACTGTAATTAACGAACTACGGCAGCGATTTTTTATACCCAGACTGAGAGCTTTGCTTCCAAAATTAAAAAGGAAATGCCAAACCTGCAAAAATAACAGATGCGTCCCAAAGCCACCAATTATGGGAGACCTTCCTTCAGCGAGACTACAAGCGTTTACGAGGCCGTTCTCATACATAGGTATTGACTACTTTGGGCCACTCTACGTTAAGGTAGGAAGACATTCTGAGAAGAGGTGGGGAGTCCTTATAACATGCCTAACTGTTAGGGCGGTACATGTCGAGATCGCATCTTCACTATCTACTGATTCGTGCTTAATGGCAATAAATCGCTTTATAGCACGCAGAGGAAGGCCATTGGAAATTTTTAGTGATAATGGAACGAATTTTCGTGGAGCAAGCAACGAGCTGAAGGACGCTATACAGCAGATTAACGTTGAGCAAATGGCAGACAAATTCGTTGGCGCAAACCTAAAATGGAATTTCATTCCGCCTTCATCACCGCACATGGGGGGAAGTTGGGAGAGGTTGGTCAGGTCAATAAAAAAAACTTTGAGCTGCATTATACCGACAAGAAAACCTTCAGATGAACTACTTTTGACTATGTTGGCTGAGGTAGAGAGAGTTGTAAATGCTAGGCCCCTTACGTATGTTCCTCTAGGCAGGGAAAATGAAGAGGCGTTGACGCCTAACCATTTCTTGTTAGGATCTTCTAATGGTAACAAAATGTCAGGAGAACTATGTGATGATGGTATTCTTCTGCGAAAAAACTGGTTGATCGGCGAGCAATTTGCGAATCGTTTTTGGAAACGATGGGTCAGCGAATACCTCCCTGATTTAACAAGGCGAACAAAATGGTATTCATTGACGAAACAAATTCAAGAAGGAGACATTGTAGTCATTGCAGATCCGGAAAATCCACGAAACTGCTGGCCGAAAGGAATCGTTATCAAAACGTTTGCTGGCAAAGATGGTAACATAAGAAGTGCTTCGGTCAAAACAGCAACAGGAACTTATACGAGACCCACCGCGAAACTAGCAGTGCTAGATGTTGGCCAGCTTGGCGAAAGTGGAAAGCCGATTCATAAAACCGCCTTACCAGGGGGGAGTGTTGCCAAAGCTGGCAGCACTTAATTGATGTACGAGATTTCACGCATTGGCGGCAGCAAATTCGAGTATTTAGCCGGAACTAAAGCAGCCATTTTAAACAAAAAACCTTTTAGATTCTTGACTAGAAATTGTAAGTAAGTAGTAAGCAGAATTTGTAAAGAACTTATAAAGTAAAACTAAGAGCAAAAAATAAAGATTAAAAAATTAGGAAAAAAACTAAAACGTAAGATAAGAAAACAAATATACCTATGTATAAATAATAAAAACTGAATTTTAGGAATTAAAGTCCTCAAAACACAAAGTGCTGAATTTTACTTTGCGAGGGCTGTAATCGCCAACAGATCGAAACCTAAAGTTTTTTAACAGTTAGGTTAACAGCCCGATTCTCCCCCTTGTGAGTCACAAGTCACAAGCTCTTGTGACTATTCCTTGTGAGGATTGTTTTGACTCGATAACATTTTGGTATTCTCCCCCTAATCGTCACAAGAAAGCTCACAACGAAACTCACCACAGCATGGTGAGATTTTTAAGTGTCATTATTTGAACAGCTGATTATTGAAAACGAAAAAATTACTTTATAAATGTATTGTTTTGGAGAGCGAATGGATCATTTGTATCTCTCAGAGTTTTTAAATGCCGTCGGCGCTGCAAATTTTTGTATACTATTAGTTTTTTTAAAAAAATGTTTATTTATGTAAAAATGTTACTTTTTATTTTCGTGGGAAAGATCAGCAATTATATTGACTAGAACAAAATCCACTTCCATTTTTGTGTACTCACAATTATTCACAAATCTAGAAAATTTTCTTACAAAATATACTGAATGTCAGTCCAAGAAACTTAAAAATTTATGAGTTGTGACCTGCTCTGAAGGAGATCACAGTTTCGATTGTTTTTGTGACTCTCACAAGTTGTGACTGAGCGGTAGAATCCGAAAAAGTCACAAAATCAATTTCACCTCTTCTTGTGACTTTTGTGAGGTATCACTGACTTTGGGCAGAATCGGCCTGTAAGGATTGTATGTATTGGTGACAATCGTCACAAATATATATATGCTCATGAGCAAGAGCATTTCAACACTATAATTCATATTTTATACTAATTGACCGCCATGAGGCTGTTCATAACACGTAATCGAAAAAGAAGGCAATTGGCACCTGGTAAGTTGCCTTCCACACCACCTGGAGGTCAGTGTGTGTACTGACAAATGGAGATAGAATTTTTTACGCTTTGTCGTTCAATGTATTTCCCATAAGAAAAAAGCAAAAAGGAGCTCGAAAAACATAAATTTTACTATATAATTT
The DNA here is from genome assembly GCA_911387755.1 of Chrysotoxum bicinctum. Classification (NCBI taxonomy): domain Eukaryota; kingdom Metazoa; phylum Arthropoda; class Insecta; order Diptera; family Syrphidae; genus Chrysotoxum; species Chrysotoxum bicinctum. The sequence goes on from OU426991.1 coordinate 4,911,015, forward strand.
TATATGAACGGGTATCAATATTATAATTTTAACAGAATAATAATATGTGTTTATTTCTAAATCAGGTGGAAAATATATCAAAAACATGATTAATCCTGTGCAATTTGTGCTAAAAAAAAGTAAGGAAATTGCAAGAAAACAACAACAAATACTTAAAGCAAATGGATAACATGAATTTTTTGAATTAAGTCACAATAATAACAAAGTTTCTTACATTTTCCTGCCTTTTAAGTTGTCTTTTTTATCATAGAAACTTGTTAACAAGAAAAAATAAAAATTTTCACAAAACATAAAAACACTAAACTACATACACCGACCGAATCGAGTTGAAAACTTAATAGAAGTAGTATTAGTAAACTTTACTGTGTTTTTTTTGTTACATTTGTTTTCTTATATTACATAGAAATTTAATTACACTTGAAAAAATTGCTGACTAAGAATTGGCCAGGCTACACAGGAGTTTTATGTTTGTTTTATTTTAAATTAAATAGATAATTATTGATTTAAGGACAAATATTCTACCTTGAGACTAAAATACGGCTGGTCAAAGAAGACCATACAAATTGCTTCTTAACAAAATTGTTTCTACTGTCATTTACATACGATATGTTTACGATTTTTGAAGCCAAATTACAAAAGATTAATTAAGTTTCTTACTATATTTTCAACTTGATTTAGAAATAAACACATATTACTATTCTTTTAAAATCATAAAATGCATACCGGTTCATATAAGTTTGATTAGTTAAATCAATGTTTTTCCGACCCTTTTTTGCTTTTTTCTTCTCTCTATCTCCAATTGAAGGTTCACGCGCTGACTGCCAGGTGCCGTGACTCCATGTGTCAATATTATAGCCACTTTAGTCTACCTTAAGCTATCGTTAGAATTGGAATAAGAATATCATTGTAATCGAATAATTAAAAGTCTCAATAAAATTCAATTCAATTCATGAAATACATACAAAAGCAAGAATAAGAAATTGTATGATGAAAAGTTCTCTCGATTTGTTTTTCGCTGATTTGGAAGATGAGAATTTCCTTAATGTAGCCAAAATAAAAAAAAGAATATCCGTATATTTAATAAACTTATGTACACTTCTATTCCTAAAGTATGCATTTTTTTTATTCGAAATAGTTTTCCTAAAACAATCAACGTTCCTCAGCGATTCCACCAATTGTTAAACTTGCTAGGTACTGCTCTTAGATTCATGAGCGAAGGAAGTTGCCAAAAGTGATTTAGGGCTGACTCAATCGATAGTGTCAGTTCTATTAAAAAAGTGGTAGATGTGATTGAGCAACTCATTTGTGGAAAATGGATAAATGCTCAGCTAACATAGAGCAACAAGTCATTCAAATTGTGATGGTCATGTAGCTTTCAAACTAAAATACACTCATTACATTTTATTTTTATTAAAATTGTTGTTTAACTTACAGTTTTATGTCCATATTTTTTATCCGAAAGCAGATTCTTTCATTAAAATGTTCTACACAACTGCTTCGAACCAGTTTGATTTTGACGCTTATTACAACCGAACTTACTTACATAATACGAAGAGACAACTGAAAAGTCGGCAATTTTGTTAGTTGTCTGCTAATCGACAACTGGTTGTGCTTTGACAGTCAACTGGTTGTGATCGATAATACCAATTTTAAGAATTACAACTAAACTATAGTTGAGTTGTCTTCCATAATAGGGGGGTAAATTCGAATCGGAAACAACTTTCGAATAGAATCGAGTTACATAGTTGGGCATCTGTATTCATTTTCGGAAAGTGATTTCGAGAAAAACACGAAGTAACCAAATCTGTCTGTTACTAACAGCTCTATTATAGCTATCAACTAGATACTTGATACGTATCAACAAATTGAATGAGTTGGTATTGACTATCAACTATCAACATTTTTTATCGACTGTGAATTTTATTAGATTTTATCATTACTGTGAATGGTTTTTTTGATAGACATGGTATTACGGATATCAACAAAATAGATACACATCAATTTTCTTATCAACCACGAATTCTTGATTGATACGAATTTATTCGGGATTTTTAAACGCGAAAATTTTTAAAAAGAATAATTACTTCGATAGAATTGTTTTTTAAGGTAGTTATGATGAATTTTTCGGCCTTATCAAGGTAACCGTCGGAGCGGAATTCTCTCCGATTTCCTCCGAATCGGAGACATTTTGCTTCAAGGTATTTCTCCGATCAGCTGATCGGAGATTCTGTCCGATGAAATTTAACGCATGCCATTTGTTTGCGATGAAGCACTTCTAATGGTCTTATTCTGACACATACAAACAAAATTTTCTCCGAAATCCTCCGACAAGTTCTTGTTGCGGAAAGTGTTTTCTTTTTAGAGAAATAGTTAATTAAAATGTAAGTAATAAAGAAATTAACTTTATTTACGTTAACTTGTGTTACATATGTAATTATAATAGACTTTTTGTTCTTAGGCAGAACGAAAAAACAAGTTCGCAACAATATGAGCTATGAGCGGATAACACCAAAAGGACACCAGAAATTGTAGCTGTGTTTGGGAAGATCTGGCCCCAATCAGTTAAATTAATTGGGACCGATGTTTGGATGGAAAAAAAACTATGTTCGTGATCTTTTGTTTTGTGTTTTGATCCATTTCCATTGTGATTAAAGTACCTATTAGTGAAATAAATATAAATATTGTGTTTCCAAAGTTTTTTTTTTTCAATTTATTATTTGTTTGACACTTCAAATGGAAACAAAAAACATACGTCTCGAAATAGGGAAGGGACTTTATTCGATAGTTTTGATTTAAAAATCGGTGCATCTAATTTCATTTTTTAAAAACGCTAGCGCATTATAATTGAAAAAAATATTTTTTATTAACAATAAACTACACTCTCTGACCGGTTTTTCATGGTTTAAAACGCTTATGGTGTTTATTTTATAAAAAACTATCGAAAATATATCGCATTTTCGATATATCGGTTAATTAGCACATCGCTGTCTGAAATTTATATCCATCGCAATGCGTTGTTGGATTTCTGTAAAATTTCTTCCGATGAAAGCTACTTTGAACTGAAATTGAACCTCCGAAGGAGAATGCGTTGCGGAGAAAGTTCCGCTCCGACGGTTACCTTGGTAGGGCCGTTTATAAGAGCAATTAACATTTTCGCACAAAGAATTTTCCTTTTCGTGCCCGACAAAAAACAAATAAATACTTCAAACGTGAAACGTCAAACAAAATAAACAAAACTCATTCACAATGAACTTTTTATAAGTAGATATTCACAATCGGTCTAAAATTTCCAGTTGATACCCATAAGTCTAGCCGCGCACTAGCAACTTTTAGTTGCGAAACTATTTGGTTACTTATAGAAAACAGATAAAATATTTGGTTGAATGTCCGTGAATTTGCAGATAATTATATGTTCAACAAAATGGCGAACTTATTTTAGGCAATCGTTTAGTTTGTGTCAAAACACAAACTTTTTAGTTGCTCGAACCAAGCAGTTTCGCAACTAAAAGTTGCTAGTGCGCGGCTAGCCTAATACCAAATTATCAACTAATTGATAGAAATTATCGACTATCAAATTGATACTCATAATAGGGCTGTAAGTGAGATCAATAAAGTACTCACCCCAAAACGTTTCGTTACAAATTGAGCGTGTTCACATGGAAACTCTTTCGCGTGATAATTAGGCAAATAATTAAGGGTATTCATGTAACGAGATAATTTTCCGCTTTGTAGAAAGATATAACTTTCCGCAGCATGTTTTCATGAACACCCCCTAAGAAATACTTGCGTAAATGTGGGAAATATTCTGTGAAATGTCAAATTAAAAGTCAGAATGCATACTTCTTTAGTTTACGAGGTTTATTTCTGCACTTTCCGCAGCAAATTTGTGAGATAATTTTATGCGATTTGCAGAAACTTTTTCCCATACAAATTTTGACAGCTCGTTTCTGCAGAGATAAAATTATCTGGTTTACGAGAGGGTTTTCCGGGCTTACATGAATACCCCTATTATATCTCTACGGCCACGTGAATCTAATCGTTTGTTGTTTTCCTCTCATTTGACATGCACCAACACTGCAAAATTCTTCTTCTTCTTCCTTTTCTTCGGCGCTGTTATGATCTCGATGTCGAGGGGATCATAACTCTCCCACGTATCTGCTTCACACTAGTGATCCGCCTGTGGGGTTCGCCGGGTTGCGTATTGCCAAACTGTATATCAGTACAGAGCTCCGACGCTCTATAATAGACTACAGAATGCTCATTCAAATTAAGAGCATACTATATACTGTGTCAGATCAAAAGCAGATTTTTCTGTGTTGGTATACATTTTGCTCAGGAAACTAAGAGCAAAGTACCTGTGATTACAGAGCCATCGTTCACGTTGGTATAGTTATTGTGTGTGGTGAGTTCTGGGTTGGTATACATTTTGCTCAGGAAACTAAGAGCAAAGTACCTGTGATTACAGAGCCATCGTTCACGTTGGTGTGGTTATTGTGTGTGGTGTGTGGTGCCGTGACATAAGGCCAAGTGACAAAAGGCCATATTTGTTTGTGACTTAAGGCCAAACATAAAATGTTTTGTCTTGAGCAACAGTACCTTGGGTGGCCCGCTTCGCGGGTTTTCAGGATTTTAACTTCCTTTTCGGGGCTCACACAACTCCGTTGCTCCGCTTAGGGTATGTTCAGTCGCCAGGCAGGCGCCTGTAGCAACAGTTTTCCTGAGCAGCAGTACATAACTGTTAGTTGTTTACTCCAATTAATGTAAAATACAAAACTGTTGCTACAGGCGCCTGCCTGGCGACTGAACATACCCTAAGCGGAGCAACGGAGTTGCGTGAGCGGGTGTGAGCCCCGAAAAGGAAGTTAAAATCCTGAAAACCCGCGAAGCGGGCCACCCAAGGTACTGTTGCTCAAGACAAAACATTTTATGGTTGGCCTTTTGTCACTTGGCCTTATGTCACGGCACCACACACCACACATAATAACCACACCAACGTGAACGATGGCTCTGTAATCACAGGTACTTTGCTCTTAGTTTCCTGAGCAAAATGTATACCAACCCAGAACTCACCACACACAATAACTATACCAACGTGGACGATGGCTCTGTAATCACAGGTACTTTGCTCTTAGTTTCCTGAGCAAAATGTATACCAACCCAGAACTCACCACACACAATAACTATACCAACGTGAACGATGGCTCTGTAATCGCAGGTACATTGCTCGATCTGAACTAGCATATAGTTTGCTTCAGCTTTTTTAATATTTTACAAGCAAACTGCATGTGACCACAGAGCGCTCTGTGGTAACATACAGTTTGCTCTACAATACTTTCAAATTCGGTGAGCAGAAAATGGCTGAGCACAGACTATGGAGATCTGTGCTGATATACAGTTTGGCAATACGCCGCCGGGTTGACCTCAGAAATCGGCGGCAAGCCTCCCGGTTTTGTATTGTTCCATTTCTGAGGCCAACTGAATGCTGGTGTTTTTGCATTTGTTTGTACCAGGAGTGTTTAGGCCTACCTTTCTTTTTATTCCGAATTGGAACGTTGTATGATATTGCCTTTTTGACGGGGTTCTCAGGATCTCTCCTTTGAACATGGCAATACCAACTGAGTCGGTCGTGTTCAATTTTTTGGGAAATGGTATTCTTAACATGAAGGCTTCCTCGGATCTTCGTACTTCTAATTCGATCAAGCTTTGTAATTCCTGCTGTCATACGAAGCATCTTCATCTCAGCTGCCGTTAGCTTACTCTCATACTTTTTGTACATTGTCCAACATTGTGAACCGTATGTGAGTGCTGGACGCACAACTGAAGTGTAGAGCTTTCCTTTCAGCTTAGGGGGCATTTTTCGGTCACAGAAGATAGCAGAATTTTCCCGCCACTTCATCCACCCTACGCTTACGCGATGATTGATATCGTCATCACAAGTAGCTTCGTTATTTATCATAGACGCCAGATATTTAAACTTTTCACACTTGGGAAGCACTGCTCCATTCAAATAAATGTCTGCAATAGGCCTGTGTGGATCAGAAAATGGGCAGCATAGGTATTCTGTCTTTTTCGCGCTTATGCGGTACCCACTTCCTTCTAGAACATCCACCCATACGTCAAGGGCTCGTTGTAGGGATATCGGGTCTTCACTTATGATGGCTCCATCGTCAGCAAAGGATAACTGATGCACTTTTGGATCCGTCACTTTGCCTTCAAGCAGGTAATCAAGAACTGTAATAAAGAGCAGGGGACTCAAGACACTTCCCTGGTGTACACCTACTGTGATTTCGAATTCTTCGGTGACTCCAGCTGCGCATCTTACTTTAGTAACTGCTCCATCATACATGTCCATAATTATCCGCACATAGGTTTCTGGAACTCCTCGTTGCCTGAGGGCCACCCATATTAGATCTCGTGGTTGCCGATCGAATGCTTTTTCAAAATCAACCAATACGACATGCAAATCCTCCAAAGAACACTGCAAAATTCATACTGAAAAAATTGGACAATGTAAATACCGACTCATAAACCTTTTAGGTATTCTTCTTTTTATCTATAGAACTGTACTTCAAAATTAAAAGAAAAAAAAACACAAACATCAGTTCAGTTTCGAATTATTAAATGCTTTTGCTACGTGGTGATTACATAACTTAAATATATGTATAACAACACTTTGTCTTTCCTAAATTAGCAACTAATACTTATTTTTTTTATATCATAATCATAATAATAAATTATCTCTAAAATACTAAATCAGTGAGTTCCGGCTTCAGAGCCTTGGCATTGGTCTTAATATTGATTTTTTCTAGCTAAATTTAAAATCTACAATATAATATAATAAATTTTTATATATTTTATGTACATTTCGTTTTTCTTATTTTCTTCGTTTCTAAATAAATTATACATAGTTGCTTTTAAAAAAAATAATGAAAAATAAATTTAAATTCTGTTTTTGTTGTTGTTGAAGCTGTGTTGACTACGTACGAGAAATCATGACATTAATCAAAGGCCCTGAATTTTCCAGAATTTGTTGGGCATCAACAAGACAAATTTTCGTAAAATCATAGCCATTTACTTCTAATAGCTTATCGTTAGCGTGTAAAAGCAAAGCTGCAGATGTATTCGGTTGAGTTCCACGTACAAATATTCCCTGAAAATGAAAAAAGTAAAAAAAAACTATTTTAAAGGGATGAAATATAAAAAGGACTTGAATTCCGAAAATTCTAAAAACTTAAGAACTAAGGCAGAAGCTTCCTGACCATGGAGTTCTTTCAGATAATCGTGCATATGAGAGAAAAATTATGAACATATGAACTTACATAATATTGTGGAAAAGAATATGAAATTTCATGTGATACAACTTAACAGGTCACATACTCGTAACTTGGCATTTTTTAGACTGGCTCGAAAACCTTGAACATTCACATTTGAGCCCTTGAGGTTCTGGTGAAACTGATTTCTTTATATGCAGTAGCTGTCATAAATTTGACAGTCCCATGAAATTCTTTCCCACTTTTTTTTTGAAATATGTTAATACTTTGTGACATAATGTGAAAGTTCTTTTAATGAACACTAAATCTGAATAATAATGATAATCTTAAGGTTAATCTGCCCAAGGGCTTGAGTTCTACAAAAGAACTCCTCGGGTCAAAATTTGAACATTTGATTTCATAATTACAATTATAAGTACCCTATGTCCTAAATTATCGTGAATGCGTAAGTAGAACTGTTACGCCGAAGTTTTGGCAATCGGTTCCCATCCCATAGGAAAATTTGTGAAAAGAAACATATACTTATTTCCACTCGTGTGCATCGTGATACTCGTAATTCTTACTTTAAAGTCCTTCATATTGTTTATAGTTTACTTAAGTTTAGAAGAAGTCCGCTAGCTCTCGTTCAATTCGAAAACTCAAAGAAAAGGTATAACTACGAAACGTTGAAATTTGTCAGAAATATGACCAATATTATGAAGACGAAATCCAAATTGATTTTGACAAACAAGGGCTTGCGGAATGTGGAATGCATGGCTCTTATTTTTATTGTAATGTTCAGAAATTTAAAACTTTTATGCATCGGTATCTCCTTTAAAAATATTCCCTGTTTTCCTATGTTTTCCATATAGGTATGCAAAGAAAATTTAATAACCATCCTCAATAAGTAAATCAGCCTTATCACAGGCCCCGTCGTAATAGATTCGTAGTACGAACCCCGAAAAAAGGTATCATCGCTCCCGTCGTACTAAAAAAAAACTTGCTACGAAATTCGGAGTTCGTGAATAATGGTATCACTAGCCCCGAATGAATAGGAAGTTGGGCAGTTTTTTCTACGAACAGATATTTTGATCGGAGCTCAACTTAAAACGAATTTAATTAAGCGAACGAAGATAAAGGACATGCAAATAAAATGTATAAAAACAATTTTTATTATTGTTTTCATGTGAATTTGTTTATATTTTTTATTTTTTGAAGGGCAAATAAAGTAAATACAAATAAATATTGGTATCCTTCCGTAATGAATCTCATTTTTAGTGTTTGTCTTCTTCGCGTATTTTCTACATTTATTACAAAGATTGCAACGGCAATGGTATTTATTTTTAACGACCAACAAAATTAAAATCAAATCAAAAGATGAACAAAGGAAATTTATTTTTTCACATTTTGACGCAAATCAACTGATTTTGAAACTCCGAAATTCGGAAAATGTTTTTTGATTCCGTTCGGGGCCTATGATGTAAATTTGTTCGTATTCGTAGCGTAACAAAATTTTCGGGGATTTGTTACGAGGGACTCTGTGATAGGGGTGAATATCAAAATTAAGCAGTTGAAGTCCTCATCTGTAAATTCAATTATACTCTGTCCAACAAAAATTGTCAGTACAGGGAAGATAGGACGTTTGTCTCTCATTCTGGTTGCATTGCCATGCATAAGTGTGTCGCCTTTTAAAACTCTCACAGGGATTCCGTAGTTTAAATTATAAATCGCCGCAAATGAAAGTAAAAAACCCGTAGGGCTACCGTCTGCCGATTCAAAACCACTGAAAACAATATTCAATTTACCTTTTCCCACAACGCCAAGCGGTAAGATAATAGGCGCGTTTTTTTTTAAGTTGAAAAGCAATACGACAACACTCAACATACTTATCTTCTTAAAATGTGTTCTCAAAAGCTTCAAATCCAAAAAGCTCCTTAATAAAAACCACTGAAAAAGCTCTTTGCTTGCAATTGAGAATGATAATGGTAACTCTGTTTTGATGTAGATAAAGAGCGCACAATCGTATTGAGTGGCACTTGACACTCTTGTCTTCTGCTTTAGAAAAAGCTCTCCCATAAGGCCTGTACTGACAAAAAAAATATATACAAAATATAATTCAAATTTCATAAATACCAACAGCCTTATCTACTGGTGCTTATTTTGACATTCTCTTTCGTTCGAAGGTGAGTCGAATTCGTTGAAACTTAATTTTGAGACTCGCCGTTTAGAATGTTAATCGAACAAATCGAAAGTTCACCCAATCCATAGAAAGTTCATTCATTTGGGAAAGCTCATTCAATTTTGATGTTTGAAAGAATAGAATTAAATATCATTTTTGTGTCGTTTGAATTTTTCTGTCGAGTAAACAACAAAACATGTAAGTTTTTAATTATTTCATGGAAAATAAATTACTTTTATTAATTTTTTTGTTGTTTTATGTTTAAAGGTCGCATTCCAACTGAACAAACCGCGAACAAAAGGAAAAGTTAATCAAAATAATGGACGAAAACTCGGAGGTAGCAAAGGGTTTTCGTTACCACCCTCGTTGATACGGAAGGCATCCACTATCCTTCTCCTCTGCACTTCTTCAACACCATCTTCATTTATAAACAACACAAATGCCATATTTTTATTTATTATTTTATGTTTTTATCAAAGAAATTTAAATTATTAAACAATAAACAAAACAAATTATAAATAAACAAAGATTTCACTTTTTGGTTTTGATTTGACATTTCACAAACACTTCTCTTTTGTTTTTGATATTTTAGTGTGACCAAGTGTATACGAAAAAAAATAAAAATTTAGAACGCCTCATGAACAACTTATTTTTTTTTAAGAATAGTTTCAAAACAGCTGAGTTGACACAAAAAATGTAAAGAATATGCAGTTCTTAATGGTTAAACTTTACTTTATAATGAAAAAGTGTATTATTTATTTTGTTTCTTGATTCTTTATCCAACATCTATAAAATGTTTAGAAACAAAAAGAAATGTAAAACGGTCCTACTAATTCAAAGAGAAATATAGTAAATTTCAAACAGCTGATAATGAAAATGAATCTTTTTTGAAGTTCATTTTATGCTATTTTTCGAAAATGAATGTTATTCGTTCGAATCTCAAAATTAAGAAAATTCATTCGAAGAAATAGAATCATTCTAACGAAAAGACTATTCATGAGAATGTCAAAATAAGCATGACTAACTCGTTTTAGCGTCGGAGTAAAGTTACTTCGACTTTACAACGGCTCTAATCCTGAAAACCTTATTTATCAGACCAAAAACATACAGCTGCGAGCAGTGAAATAGTAGTGGGTACTGGCATTTTATATACCTTTCAGTTGGTGAAAATATAAAAGTTTTTTAGAATTAACTGCATTGCGAAAGAGGAGTACATATCCCTACTATGTTCATAAAAAAATGCAAACTAATTTATAAAGCCGCAAGTATTTTTTATTTTTTTTTAACACATAATGCAAGAAAATTTTTAAGAGCAATAAAATAGTAGTATGATAGTAAAAAGTATTTTATTTGAAAAATAATTATATTTTAAAGTTTTTTTTTTATAAATAAACTTTATATTTAGTAGCATGACCAAGATTTTTTATGACAGATACACAACGCCTTTTCATAGAATCTACTAGGGCTTCGCATCTCTTCAGTGGTATGGTGTGGCATGCGTGTTCAACTACAGCCCAAAGTTCATTGTTGTTTTTGGGCCTAGCATCCCATACCGCTTTCTTAATATCTGCCCACAGGTTTTCAATGGGATTGAGGTCAAGAGATTGAGCTGGCCAATCCATAACCTCAATTCCATTGGCCCGAAACCATTCCTTTGCCAACTTACTAGTGTGTTTCGGGTCGTTATCTTGTTGGAACGTCCATTTTAGCGGCATTTCCTCCTCAGCAAAGGGCAGCCTAGTGTTCTGCAGTATTCCTACGTATGCATGCTTGTCCATTATATTATTAATTTTATGGATTAGACCCACACCTCTGTAGGAGAAGCAGCCCCAAACCATAATATTTGATCCGCCATGTTTCACCGTCTTTATGGTGTATCGGGGATCAATACAGAGTATTGATTGATACTGACGAGAACCTTTACCTCCATATAGAATGATTTTGGATTCATCAGTCCGCAATACATTTCCCCACTTCTCAATGGACCAAGAGAGATTTTCTTTGGCGAACTGAAGACGCCGGGTCACATGGGTTTTTTTTTTTCAAAAATGGCACCTTGCGTGGGCTGCGAGCATTTAATTTATGCTCTCGTAGCCGTCTTCTTATCGTATGAACACCACAAGTTAGGTTTAACTCGTCGCGGATTTCCACAGCTGACATTGTTGGTCGATTTTTAGGGCACCTCGTGACTTGTCGTACGGTAGCCTCCGAAAAAATCCGCTTTTTGCCCCGTTTTTCATCTTTTTTTTTTGTAAATGATTGCATTGCGTATCATTGGGGCTGAACATGCGACGAGTTTTTCCACTTCCCTGTACGTCTTGTCTTGATTAATAAGATTTTGAATCCAAGATCTTTTTTCTTCGCTGCAATGTTTGCTTCGTCCCACTAAATTATGCAGTCATGTATTTTTTTACTCAATACATAAATTATACGTAAAAACTAAAACAAACTTACTTTTTTTTTACAAAAAATCGAATATTTTACTGTAAATTAATTTTTTTTCAATAATTTTATTTTTTGCTACTATTTTATTGCTCGCTAAGAAAAATCAAATGTCGGAATAAAATAAGCTGTTATTAATAACGGTTTAGATTTGACAAATAGAAAAGGCATAGCCGGATATGTCGCATATAACAGTTCATAAATTTAAAAGTAATGGAGACCAGTGGTACACATAATGCAAAATATGTAGTGAAATTCATTGTACCAGCAGGCACTACTATTTCACTGCTCGCAGCTGTAAATGTTAAGAAAAGAGCCAAGTTCTTCTATACAAAAACCTTTGTGTAACAAGTCAGCCGTGAAAAGTACTGAGATCTAAAAGAACGCCAAGTTCTTCATCATGAAGGTTTAATACCGGATATTTAAAGTAGAATAATATTGAAACAGCTACAATGTAATAGAGAAATTTCATTATTTGATGATTACTGGCTAAAATTTGATGGGTTCACTGGTCAAGTTTTTAAAAGCTTTCGAATTGGGCATACAAAAAAACTTGCCACGTAAGCCCATCAAATTTTAGTTAAAGGAGCAGAAATACGAACGTCGTCCCCAAAAAACAAAAATTCAAGAAACACCAATTCTACAGTTCCCCGGCGACATAGTTCATTTTGATATGTACTCAAAGATTCGAAATCAATCCTCACATTATTAGCCAAGTTTTCGAATTATGCACAAATGCAAACTATAAGAGCAATACACAACATAATAGTTAGTGGTTCTTATTTTAATATTTTTATTTACCTTCGGTGTTCCAAAACAGTTAGTTTTTGATAATGGAAAATTAAATTCAGCAACAATTTGCTTCATAGTACAAGATCAATTGTGGATTAAAATTTTCAAAACCCCTAAGTATAGTAGTTCAGTAAATGGCTAAATAGAAAGATTTCACTACACACTGTCAGAAACCATGAGATGCTTAAAATCTGATAAATTTTAGACTGTACTGTATATGAATACAAATATTTCATACACTCAGTAACAAATAAAATACTAATAGAAACCTTCTTCGGAAGAATTGTTAGCATAGGCCCAATTCAATATGAGGCAGCCAGTGAAGAAAATATTGAAAAATTGAGAATTAAACAGCATAAAGATCTATAAACTCACAATAAAGCAAAACAAGGAATTAAAAAAGATACAGCAGGTGAAACAATCTTCTTTAAAGTAAACAAAATGTTAGAAACTAAATTATTCCCTAGATATACGAGTATATAAATGTATAGACTTACAAATTAACGAAGAAATTAAGCAATATCCAGGCTGATATCAATATCCTCACTACCCTGAAAATACTAAGCTGAAAATAAAAACTCTCAGATCCTTAAAGTTGGGAGCGCATGGAGATAGCTAGCTGGTTGGTTGTCCAGACTATGGCGACTTCCAAAATATAAAATCCTAAACTTTTATAATATTAAATAATAACAAAGAGCATATTATAATAAATAACGCATTGGTTAAAAGAATGAAAAAATAAGTAACATTACGAATAATATAATGAGAGTTTTTAAAACAAACCAAATTTTAAAAAGATGAATACATTTTAGATATAAGGTATAAACTAGATGTTATAAAAGAAAGTTATTAAACATTGAATACGCCTTACTTTAGGCAAAAAGTAAAATTGTAAACTCTTTTATTCATTCTAACATAGGCGCAAAATTTAAGTTAAATTATTTCAATCTTAAAATGTTTTAGTATGAGACTTGGTTAAAACGACGATTTTGCAAATTATATTCGATTGCAGGAGCTCCCTCTCCATCGGAATTCGCTTCGAAAATGCTGCCAAACGGTAGTCTACACAATATAATTTAATAATTAATGATATAAGAACTCCCGCTTTAACTGTTCCACCATTCGGGTTTTTTTTTACACAAAAAAATGAGGTTTTTCATTTCAAAAATACTTACCGCGAACCAAGAGAAGCTTGGAAAGTGGTCAATTACTGTGCTACAGTTATTTTGAACTTTTTAATTGACCTAGTAGTCTGTAGGTGCTAAAATTGTTTCTATTCCCCCCAAATTGACAATTTATTGTAGAAAAAAAACCGTTTCGACTAACTTTTTGCACTAAACGATTGTCAGCACTTTTTGACTTGTATAAAAAAGATTATTGGTGGTTTTCTAAGAGCTACAGAAAATGTGGAGCTATTGTCCATCAAAATTGATCAAACATTGTACCAGTTATGAATTTTTTACTATACACGAAAATTTCTTTTTAATTAAGACAATTTCAGACAAATAAAAAACAATTTGTATATCAACGTAATGTTGTATACAAGTCATTATCCATAAACTTCGATAACTTAGACTACATTAGTCACTAACCAAAGATATCTTTTATTTTATTTTCTTTCTTTTAGAACATTTTTTGTCCAACTGTAAGTCTACAACTGATGTCATCTGATCAACCTGTTTGAGATGGATGACCACACCGGAATGACATCCAGAACCTAGAAACCTGAGTTTTTGTTTTTTTTTTTTTTATAATACACTCGCGCTCAAGGGTATATTACGAGACCCTTATAATGTTTTAAACACAGCACGGGCGAGGGGGAAATTAGGAGAGGAGAGAAAGGAGGTGTCGATGAACATTGGTTTTGAATGTTTGCAAATTGAAATGGCAAGGGAAAACTGTGCCGGGTAAGTTATTCCATAATCGTGTTGTGCGACTAAAAAACGAATCTCTATATTTGACGGTACGACCAAAGTTAGGCTCAAGGGTGAACTGATGAGCATTCCTAGCGAAGCGGGTATCACGGGTGAATTGATAAAGGGGAGGCTACTTCGAGTGAGCATTGCTTGTGAAAGAAGCGATAAAACAGGGAAATACATGAAACATTCCGACGGTGTTCAAGAGATGGGAATGAATCCATAATAGCTCTGTTTCCAATCAGTTTTAACGCTTTGTTTTGGATTCTATCCAATAAATGGAGAGAAGATTGAGCAGCGCCTGCCCAAAGGTGTGAGTTATACTCGAGTTTTGGACGTATATACGCCTTATAAATGGTAGCCAGATCAGAAGGGGTGAAAAATTTCTTACATCGATATAGAAATCCTAAGCATTTAGCAGCATTTTTGGCGGTCTCGAGTATGTGATCATTCCAACGGAGATCGTCGTTAGCACACATACCGAGTACTGAGAGCTTTTCGGTTTCTTCGATGCAAGTGCCATTTAAGGACAATGGCAAAGGGGGTATATTTTGCTTCAACGACAATAGACAGCATTGAGTTTTCGAAGCATTAAACTCCACACGGTTTTTTGTACCCCATTTAACAATGCTGTAAAGATCGGAGTTTAATGAACTTATCATACGGTACCGTTGCAAATTCACTTCCGAAGGAGATGGACGTGAATTTGGGAACCAGTATGAAAAGCTGAGAGTGGAGTCGTCGGCAAAACAATGAAGTGTATTAGAAGTTTCAGACAAGAGATCATTTATAAAAATGAGGAAGAGAGTCGGAGACAAAACGGAGCCTTGGTGAACACCAGCGTTTATTTTGTGAAGATCAGACTTAAAACCATCCAATACAACATGTATTGAACGATCTAGAAGGTAATTTCTAATCCAAAGAATAAGGGCATCGCAATGGTTTTTCCAGCGATGAAGAACACCTCTTCAGAAGAAGGGGGGGTATACTGTTATGTTTTAATTTTTATTATATATATAAAGAATGGTAATATATACATAGGTTAAGAAATTATTAAATTAAGTTTTAAATATACTGAGAGGTAATAATGAGTGTGTTCCTCGTCTCAAGTTTCGCACAAGAAGGAAGATTGCGCGTGCTTTTGCAATTCAATGTGGCTGCTTGAATTTCCGGATTATTGGTAAGTTGGTATTGTTGATATATAAAGTAGGTGTTGAACAGATCCATAATTAATGAACGCATTCAAATACTACATATACCATCAGGACCAGCGGATTTGTTTATATCAAGATCTCGAAGGGCTCTTGCAACTGTACGAGTGCGGAAATATACCTGTCCCATTGAATGATTTACGTTCTCAAGTACAGGAGGGGCAGTGTTGCTAACAGGCAACGTATAGTTAGCAGCAAAATGAGCTGCAAGTATATTTGCCTTCTCTAAAGAGCTAGTTATCGGCTTTTCTTTGTAGATGAGCGTTGGAACCGAAGATGAAATTGAATTTTTTATGTTCTTGACAAATGACCAGAAATTTCTACTGCCTTTGGGACATTGCAGGATTTTTTGCATTAATTACTGTTCATTTAAGAATTTGGTTCTCTTTATAACAGCGTTGCATTGGTTTCTGACTTGTTTAAACTTTTTCCGATTTTGCTCGGTTGGGTTGGCTTTGTAAGAGCGGAAACTTACTTCTCTCGACCTGATAGCTTCCTTACAGTTGTATCGAACCAAGACTTTTCTTTCGACTTTATACTCTTAATTCTGTAAGGAATAAAAGTACGCATCCCAAGAAAAATCACTTCTGTGATCATGTCAGCACTGGCATCAACGTCACTATCGAGGAAACATAGTGACCAGTTAAAAATTCTAAAAAAGTTATTCAGACCCTCCCAGTTGGCTTTCTCGTATTGCCAAACGGTCCTAGTTGGATGCTTCTCTTTAACTGGATGAATGGGACACGAGAAATTAGCTGATATTACACAATGGTCCGAAGTGCCGAATGGAGATTTTACCGTTATGGTATACTTAACAGGGTTAGAAGTAAGAAACAAATCAAGAGTGTGAGCGTTTTGCCCAGCAACATCTGGTATACGGGTGGGCTCATCTACCAGCTGAGTAAGTTGGTGCATCTCAGCAAAGATCTCAACATATCTTCCTTCGGGTGTTGTCTGTCCTGAATGGCGGAGCCAATTTGAATTGTGTACATTGATGTCGCCCGCAATAACGACTTCAGTGTGAGGGTACAGGGAAACAATTCGGGAAATGGAATCAGACAGCGCATCAAACTCATTAAGAGTTGAATTGCTGTCCAGATTCGGACTCCTATTAATAAAACAATAATGGATGATGTGCTTGCGGACAGTAAATTTGAGCCACATGAAATTAAAGTTCGTATTAGCACAATGTCCGTATTGAGGAAGACTCTGGCAAGCAACATCATGTCTAACGTAAACTAAAAGGCCGTGATGGCGAAAGAGTAAAGGCATTAGGTTATAGCCAGGCAGGCTAAATTCTGAAAGATCAGTATTTGCACCAACCTGTGTTTCACCTAATGCCAAAACAGCTGGTCTGTACTTAACAGAATGGCCGTACACGTCAAAAAAATTTCTTCTTAGCCCACGAATATTGGTAAACACAACACAAAAATCACTCACATGTCAAAAATCACAAACACCCAAAACACAACTCTGACGATCTAAATTCGACCGTGAAGTGTATGTCCAATGGATTAAAATCAAAATACAAACCGTTCTAGGTGTTATGCCCATAGAACGCTTTGTACCTGAAATCAATCAAGACATACAAACACAATCGAATTATACATCAGATGTCACTTAACTATCCATCACAAGAATCATGCGATAAGCATCACAAGAGACATGCAATGGATAGCAAGCGACAGTTACTTCAAGGCAAGTGGATGTTATGCCCATAGAACGCTTTGTACCTGAAATCAATCAAGACATACAAACACAATCGAATTATACATCAGATGTCACTTAACTATCCATTACAAGAATCATGCGATAAGCATCACAAGAGACATGCAATGGATAGCAAGCGACAGTTACTTCAAGGCAAGTGGATAAGTGGGAGATGGTGATGAAGAGAGCGCGTCGTTAACTGGTGTGATGTTTATGCCAAATGGTTTAAGTAATTTTTTTTGTTTTTGTTTTATTGATGTTGTTTGTATTATTATTTTTTTTTTCGTTTGTAATATTTTTTTGGCTTTGTAAGGGCACACTGCGGAACTTATCGCACTCGCTCGTGGTATGGATATACTAGAAATAATTCAAAGGGGCAACGGAGATGCAGTTTCTTTCCACGCTGACACGGAGTCAGCCCTCCACCTTCGTTAATTTAGATTTGTGAATTTTAATTATTTTCATTGAAAAAATAATATAAGGAAAATATAAAATACACAGATTTTATTTCGAATAACATTCGTATTTGAAAAAAAAAACGTGAGGACCGAAGATTTTTCTTCAATATAATACCAACAATTTAAATCTTACCATCTTATTGTGGGTTGGCTACGTTTTCCGGCAAAACTATTTCCCGCGTCACGTTTTCCCGCGTAACGTTTGACCGAAAATCGTTTACCCGTAAAACGGTATCCCGAATCACAGTTTCCCGTGTAACGTTTGCCTGCCGATTCCTTTGTGAAGGGATCGCACAAGCGATCACTTAATTAATTGCCGCAAACCCATTAAAAATATATTCAACCTGCTTCGATACTTGATACTTTGTTTCCCATTCATATCCATCGCATGCACTTACTTTGCCGGCCATAGCCGAGCCGATTCATAATGTTCATTCATATTTCCTTTGGCACACTCTGTGCACAAGATACATACATATGTCTATAAATATTCATATATATATAGTTCAATCGGCACCTTCAGTGCACGAACTATAGAACAAAAAACAAGATACACAAAAATACTCATATGACACTTCTAGTGCTTGAGGAGTATTTTTGTGTACAAATTAAAAAACATTTCCACGGGTCATCGGCTTATGAATTATATTGTGCATCATAAGCAAGCTAGCCCAAAAACAATTAAAGTGCATGGCATGGTCAAATGCTGATTGTGCATTTTGTAGGAAAAATCGATAGAACGTTATCGATTATCGAAGTATGGTTGGATACGAACGAAGGCAAATTATTTTGTATAAAAAGAGAAAATAAAAAGATAATACTTCACTTCTATCACTGAAGCAAAACGGGTCTTTCCTTTATATAGCAACTCGCTGGAGGTTCCACTTAGTTTTTCCCTACAGAGCAGTATTGCTTTTGGGTAAAGGTTTATTTGGCTACTCGCCGGACCAAGTCTATCATACTAGAAGAGTTAAACCGCCAAGAACCTCCACTTAGAAGAGAGATTCCAAACAGACGAGGCCAACTTTACACCTTCCATTCATAGTACAAAGCGACAGCGCTGTATTAATCATCATTTGGTGAACTAACCAGTGAGAATCAAGGACTATTTTTAGTACCTTAGTATTATAAAAATATAAAATGTCATTAATTTCCTTTAAATATATTAATTTATTTTTTTCTGATTTATTGTATAATGATTTTAAAGGGAAATAAACTTGTATCTATCTATCTATCTATCTATCGATTGCAATACCTCACACGCTCACACGAACATGAGAGATGACACAGGAAGCAATTCAATTCAATTTTGTTTTATTGAACATACTATTTACAATTTGGCTTACAACTAATAAGATACTACATAATGTATGAAAATTTACATTTGTTGGCTCATAGGGGGCCTAACTATATACAGTGACTTAAGTTTAATTATTTTTATATAAAATTTACATGACAAAAAAAAATTAAATTTAAAATGTTGGTTGACTGTATTGTCCTCAGGGTGTCCATTCCTGGTTGTCAGTGCTACTTTACCCTATTCCAAAAGAAGATCGTCCTTTGCATACTTATCACTTAGACCATTTAGGACCACTTTCATCTACTGGGAAGCAATACAAATACCTTTTTGTCGTTGTTGATGCTTTTAATAAGTTTGTTTGTATATATCCAACAAAAACGCTATGTAAAACTGAGGTTTTGAATAAACTTCAACAACAAAGTTCCATTTTTGGTAATCCACAAAGAGTTATAACGGACAAAGGTATCGCTTTTACATCTAACAGTTTTGAAGACTATTGTGAGGATGAGGGTATTAAGCATTTGAAGATTACAACAGGAGTTCCTAGAGGCAACGGCCAAGTTCAGCGCATAAATAGAACTATTATACCTATTTTAACCAAATTATCTTTTGAAAACCCTAATAATTGATACAAATTTACTAACAGAGTCCAACAGTTTTTAAATTCTAGCATTAGCAGAAGTACGAAAAGATTTCCTTTTGAAGTAATGTTTGGTGTGAAGAAGCGTAACAAAGAAGACCTGAGGATTGCTGAAGTGATCGCCGAGGAATTTTTGGGGATCTTTAACGAAGAACGCGATAACATACGAGAGAAGGCCCGAGAAGATATACATTCTCCAAGAGAACTCGAAAACTTTTAACAAGAAAAGAAAATCCGCAAGAATTTACAACATTGGCGATCTTGTTGCTATACGTCGAACGCAATTTGGTAACCTTATAAAAATTCATAACAAATTTTTTGGCCCTTATAGGATAACGAGTATCGGCGAAAATGATCGTTATGACGTCGAAAAAGTTGGAGAGACTGAAGGCCCCAAAAAGACTAGCAGCAGCGCTGACAATATGAAGCTATGCATTCCATATGATGACAGTTCGGATGAAGAAGGAAACTACGATGAAACCAGAGACAATTAAAAATAAAATGCACGACTGGATCGCACGAACTTGCTCTTATGTAAAAGTACTTTGGAATTTGAGATACATTTTATATATATAAAACATGGATTTAATGAGATAATAATGTTCAAATGCATAAAATTGCCGTCTGATTTATAGCAAAGTATGAATTTATGCAAACAAACTTTAAAAAATCGTTTTATTATTAAATATATTTTTTATATAAGAAATTTCTTTAAAATTTTTTAAGAAAAAAATGTGGGATGCGAATTTTAAGTATTTAAATATATTGATTTTAGGAAACAATTTAAAAAAATAATCGTTCATAGGTTTTGAAGACATTGATTTTTCAAAAAAAATTTTTTTCAAAAAAACCCAACAAATAATTTTTCGAATATTTTTATATACAATATTATTTTAAACTTAAGGGAGCTCCTGGTGAAAATTTTTGGCTAAAATCGTTAGAGCCGTTGGTGAGAAATTTAAAAATCAAAAAAACGGTTCTATGACAGGTACCCCTAATATCGTTTCCCCCCAAATTTTTTTTTGAGCAAAATATAGACCATGTCCAAAATATCACACCTAATTTTTTTTATCAAAATCGTTAGAGCCGTTTTCGAGATAAATAAGATCTTGCATTACGGGTGTATGGGGGGTACCGTTAGTTTTGGAGCTAAAAAAAAAATTTCAATTTCCCCTCTAGGGAATTACCAAAGACCCTTAACTTCCGAGTTTGAAAAAAAATCCTCCAGTAGTTTAGGCTGTAGTTCGAGGTACAGACATACAGACAGACAGACAGACAGACGGAATTGCCGGACCCACTTTTTTCGTCTTCGCTATCATCGTAATGTCAACTTTGATCAAAATCTCGAGTTCGATTTTTTTTCCAAATGCAGAACTTGCCCTATAGTACCTATATCGCAAGTAAAAATATATATAAATAAACAAAAAACAATTCAATTAACCTAGAACAACAAAGATACTCAGAATCCGAGACGAATTTTCTTTAATGTGACTTACAATTTATTTTTATTATATCTTAGATAAAACCGAGATGAACCCAGAGATGACGCAAACTGAGATGGACCTAGACATGAACCCAGAGATAACCCACAACCAGATAAAGCCAAAGAAGTCAAAAACACCTGGCGAGACGATAACGAAGTTCCCCTGAGATGATTTACTTATCCCTGAGGTGAGTCTCAAGACGAATTGAGATGAAGACGAATTGAGATGAAGGCGAATTGAGATGAAAACCCAATTGAGACTTAAAAGTATCTGAGATGAATTGAGCTAGGCTTGACAATGAATTTTACAAAAGGCGAGCGAGGTTCATCGAGCCGCTGAACCTAAGGATGGCCGTGTTGTACGAACTCAACAATGGCAACACAAATTCATGGCTATTCATGGATATTCCAATTCCACGAACATCGCAAAAGAAGAGGAACAAGAAAATGCAAACAACCTGAAGTTCAAATGCCTTCTCATCGATCTTTTTGCTGAAGACTACGAACCGAATCAGACGTTTTCAATTAAGAGACATAAACTTAAACTATTCGCTTAAGTATTTTTGAATTAATTATATAAACTTAAATTAATTACTAATAAATTAATTTGTAATTTCTTTTTAATAAATAAAGCTTTTGCAAGTCAATTGCATTCAAGCTCTATATAATTAATAAAATAAAATACTTTTTGTGTGCGTTAATTGGGCTTTCTGATCTTTTATTTTTTTATTTTATTTTTTTTTTTTTTTTTTTTATAATCTACCCGCGCTCAAGGGATTATGATTACCCTTTAAATGTTTTAACACAGCGCGGGCGTAAAGTTACGGAAGAGAAAGAAGGATAGGAAAGATGAGTGGCACGATGTTCTGAGACTGAAGGTTGTTGTCTCAGATATTTTATCTCCAGGGATGGCGGCTGAACTAAAGCGGAGAATGCCGTGTCTTATTTCTATGTCGCTTATAATTCACATTATTTTATTCGTGTTCATCCTTGTTGGGCATACTAGTTTAACTCAATTACATGTTGTTAGTGTTATGCCTGAACAACATGTAATGAGTAAACCAGCAACCCATTGATGACAATTTTAGAAGGTTTTTAATGGAATTAAAACGACATAGACGACGGCAGGGATCGAACCTGTGATCATGAGGTTCACAGGCGAGCACACATCCATCGCGCAATTAATAAAACAAATTAATCCTTTTTTTAAATTATTCCCGACGTTTCGTTGGGTATTTTCCAACTTTTTCAAGGGATATTTTTATTGGACCTATAACACGTTATAATTCTTGAATTTTGAGTACTAATAACTTTTATATAATTTTACTTACTATTGTCAGTTACATTTATAGTTTTTAAACATTTATATTGCACTTTTGTATTTTTTACATTTTTTTTTTTAAACGGAAAACTAAATAAATAAATAAATTAAAAAACCAAGACAAAACAAAAATTATGAACTAGTATCACAGACTCAATGTTTACTTTATGACGGCACTGTAGCTTGCGCTCAGCTTGTCTTTGTCTTCTTGAAAATTCATTGTTCTCTTAATGTTTTGCTGTATTCTTAGGCTCTACAGCGTAAATCTCTTATTAATGTTTCTTTCCTTGTCAAGAATTCTTACGTCATCAAAATCAGCGGTGTGTCCATTTTCTGTCATATGATGTGAGAGTCCAGTTGATGCTCTATTTTTCCTAACGTCAGCTTGGTGTTCGGCTATTCTTGTAGCTAGTGTGCGTTTTGTTGTGCCAATGTAAACAAGATCACACTCCTCATTCGTCTTACCTTTGCATTTTATTTCGTATACCACGTCATGTTGTTGTTCTTTTTGTAGTGGTGGTTTAGTCCGTGTAAATATTTTGCTAAGAGTATGGTACGATTTATGAGCGAATGAAGTTTTCTCTTTGTTAATTTTTATTATTTTATATAAGTTTTTGTTGTCAGTAAGCTTAGGAATGAAACTTATGCTGTGGAAAGTGATGTTGTCAGCGTTGCCCCTTGTCTGTTTTTGGTGTTGGTTTTGTTTATTGTTGTTATATTTAATTTGATTATTTTTGTCATTTATTAAATCGTTAATTATTTTATGTGGAAAATTATTCATTAGGAGTATTGTTCTGATTTTTGTGATGTTGTCTTTGTGGAAATTCGGGCTAGAAATATCTAGAACTTTGTTAATAAAGTTTTTTGCAGTGTTGATTTTATATTTCTGTGGTTGAGTAGATCAATTTCTTATCTATTCTTGACAAGGAAAGAAACATTAATAAGAGATTTACGCTGGAGAGCCTAAGAATACAGCAAAACATTAAGAGAACAATGAATTTTCAAGAAGACAAAGACAAGCTGAGCGCAAGCTACAGTGCCGTCATAAAGTAAACATTGAGTCTGTGATACTAGTTCATAATTTTTGTTTTGTCTTGGTTTTTTAATTTATTTATTTATTTAGTTTTCCGTTTTAAAAAAAAAAAATGTAAAAAATACAAAAGTGCAATATAAATGTTTAAAAACTATAAATGTAACTGACAATAGTAAGTAAAATTATATAAAAGTTATTAGTACTCAAAATTCAAGAATTATAACGTGTTATAGGTCCAATAAAAATATCCCTTGAAAAAGTTGGAAAATACCCAACGAAACGTCGGGAATAATTTAAAAAATGGATTAATTTGTTTTATTAATTGCATAAAAAAATAAAAGATCAGAAAGCCCAATTAACGCACACAATTAATTTCAATATAACTGATCAATTCTTCATAATCACCCATGTTCTGTATTCCGAGTGAAAGTGAATTGAAAACGAATTTCAATTTCACTTAAAATGAAAAGGCATGTTCTACATTCCGAGTGAATTCAATTCACTCCGAATTTTTTTGTGAAATGTCAAAATCTGCTGAAAGACAATTTGCATCATTTATTAAAACATTGTTTCTTGTGCATAACGAAAATAGATTCACTTTTATTATTAATAATTGGTAGAAGGGACGAAAATCAATGATAAAGAGTTTGTGGAAAAGTTTTACGTAGTAAAGCCATAATTTTAGATCTTCCAGAAGCAGCGTAAGTAAAAAATGGGGAATGAATTAACATGGTCATATTTGAATTGTTTGTAGTTTCAAAAGAAGCTTTAGACTAAGCGAAGAGACATTTGTTTACATTTTTGAAATAAATCCCTTAATAAAATCGACTTCAATTCCCTTAACACAAAATTTCTTCCTTCCTATTTCATAAATTGCAACACAACTTTTTCTTGTCGGGAGCTCTTTTGTATTTTCTTGTAAACAACAATTTATCCAATCAAATCAAAATCAATCAATCAAAATTTCAAATCTTTATTTACACGTTTATCAATTTCACCAAATAAAACTAAAAGAATTGAATTCACCGTAAAACGCTATGTATTCGAAATGTAGAACACGAATTTTCATCTCCGAAAACTCAATTCACAAACTTCATTTCGGGTGGAATTCAGAACACCAACATTTCACATTCGGAATGAACAAATCACAAAAGTCATTTTATGCGGAATGCAGAACATCAAAATTCACTTTTTTGCTCGAATTCACAATAAGTGAAATGCAGAACATGGGTGAATAAAATACTTTTTTGTAAAGTTCCAAAAAGTACTATTTAAAAGTAGTATTTAGTATTGCCAATCCCGTGAAGAAATCTACTGGATATCATGCCACGGGATATCGTGCTGCGGGATTGACGTCATAAAAGTATAAATAAAATCGGGGGGTAAACGTTACACGGGCAACTGATTTTCGGGAAAATGTAACGATCCCCTTATTGTATCATAGAAATTATTAGTTTATGATGACTCTTTAATATCATGCCTTATACTATTCTTTTTTTTTATCAATGATTATAATGTACAATTTATTACTTTTTTTGAATAAAAAATCTAATCTTATCTTATATTTTGCAAGCAGCAAGCTTCGTTCCAATATAAATGGCTGAATATGAATCTGAGAGAATGTCACGCTGTGTTTGCTTGCTTGTTGTATTTACTGTCACTGTAGTTAATGAATAATATAAAGAAGACTTCCAATCATCTTCTTTTTAATTCGAGGGACTTAATGATACTCCAGTCACAATTTTAAATAAGTAACATAATGGGTTTTAAACCGTTGACTCAAGTGATCAGTCACCGCTTGGATTATATTGAAAACTTTTTTTTTCACGTGTCTTTACAAAACTTCAGTTTATGTAAGTTAATTTTATGTATTTAAAAAATGCTTGACCTAAGTAAAATGTTGTCTTTAATTGAATCAAAAGTCATGGCAGTAAGGATTTAATTGTTTTGTCTGTGGTGCTCTTTGCGCTCATATATTCATATTAATATTCAGTTGTACAATAATAAATATTAAATAAATAAATTTGTTGGTGCAACATCCATGGCCGTAGCTAAGGGGGGGCACCGATTCAAAAACTGGATTTCTAAAACACGAAAAATCCATTTCCCATAACCAAGCTATGGCGATGTGGCAGGATAAATTAAATAGAGTCTCTAAAACTAGATACTACCTTAGGTCTATGATTGAGGTTATACAATTTGTCAACGAATTAGCTTTGCTGGAAATTATATTTTGGAGGAAGAAAAAGAATAAGTATTGTTTCAGAATTTGTTTGAATATAACTGCATGAAAGTTCCAAATTTGAAAGAGTCTCCTTTTCATATACACAAATTGCAACATATCGTTCACCTGAAATTCAAAATCAAATAATTCAAGCAATGATTATAGCAGTACGAAGTTCCATTGTTAAAGATATTAATGAATCGGACCTAAACTGGTTTACTAATTATAATGGAAGATGGTACGAGAGATAAAAACAACAGTAAAAATATTGCAATAGCAATACGCTACGTTAAAGATGGAATCGTCAAGAAGTCGTTGCTGACAGTTACTACTACTGAAAATCTTGATGAAGCCAACTTTATGGAAATAACGTTAAATAACATAACCAGAATAGAAAATAAATTGGGTCGGAAAATCCCTTACGTCCACTGCTTTAACTATCGCTTGCATTTGGTAGTCATTAGGGTTATCTCGGAAATGACTTTAATTCGTATATTTTTTGATCAATGCATCATGTTACATGAATTTTTTCAGCATGGAAAAATAGCTGAATTGTATGGTGGAAAAAGGGTTTCCCGGCTCCTAGGACAGAGTTGGTCAGGACACTTGGCCGTAACAAAAGTTGTACACGATAATTATTCATTGATTTTGACGACTTTGGATGAAGTTAGAAATGATAGATTTAATTATGATGACGCTGCCAAGAGTGTGGACATTAAAAAAGTGATGCTCAATTTAGAATTCCGAATGGCCTTAATTGTAGCCAAAAAAATATTATCCATGCTCCAGCTTGCAGACGCAGCTTTACAATCCCGAAGCGCAGGATTGAAAGACGCCATAACAAATATTAAACTCACTTAAAATAAAATAAGGAAACTTAAATTAGAAATGTATCATCAAATTTTGGAAGAAGCAAAGTCTATGATAAGCTGCGATTTCGAAAATACAACTCATACCCAAAAGAGGCGAATCCAAAAATCAAATCGGATGGATGACTACTTGGTATGCCCTTCATGTTCCTCTGCGAGACAAAATATAGAACATCAGTACGCTCAGCCATTTAAGTCTGAGTATTTCGAAACGTTGGACATACTAATTGCTATATTATAAAAGTGATTTTCGGACAACGATGATCTACTAAATTCATTAGCGAGTATAGATGAGTTGGATGCAGACAAAATAGCACCGTTGAAAAACTTAAGTAAGTGTGAGAAAACAAAATTTGTAAAATGTTCAGTTTCACCAAGCCACTTTTAATTCTAAACATAGGATGTAGCACTGTTGTGCGCGATTCTACGTTTTCAACTTGATTATCAATGAGTCACGAAAGAAAGGCAGGCATGGTATTTCTGGCCTTTGAAAAGAAAAGAACCAAATTAGTTGATCTGGATAAAGTCCTTCCTATTTTTAATTAATATATGGCTCGAAGTGAAACAGGACTTAGTGATTTACAACTCTCAACCATTCCTATGTGCGTGTTACCAGGAACGGAGGGGACCTACAATTTTCTGCCGATTCTGAACGGCAAATGAGCAGCACTTTCCATTACAAGAGATATACTCTTAAAGGATTTGTCAACTCCTCACAAGAGGCGGTAAACCCCTGAAAAACTTTTTTGCACCGGCTGAGAATCGAACTCGAGACCTTCCGCATGACAGTCCAACGCACTAACCATTATGCCAAGGGGTACATTTTGAAATATTTATATACACCCTTATTCCGATAGGCGTTTTTCTAAAACGCCAGCTGTCGTTTTAGGAGTCGTGTCGTTTTTTTTTTGGTATTCCGTAACTAAAACGCCAGCGTTTCTCTCGCTCTTACATTCCACAATACATTCCAAACATCTGACATATCAAATTGCTTGCAAATTGAATAATTTGGTTTTGAAAATTATATTTGTGTGAATTTGTTTCAAACATAAGAAAAAATTTAGTGTAGAAAGTTATTTTTCATGGAGCAGCAGTGACGACGAAGAAGAAGAAAAGAAAGATTTGATACTGCAGACGATATACAGTCCATCTAAAGCAAATCCTTTTGATTTGGCTGGCACAAAGTATGTTATTAAATAAAAAAATATATATGCAGTAGGTAATTCTACCACTGGTTTTGATTTTTTATTTTATCGCATTTGTTAACAGATTCAAACTTGCTGATGCCCTTAGTTTTTTTGCAAAAGCGAGCTACCAAAAGGGGTTGCGAACGACTTCAATTTGGGACTACCCCATGCCAAGCCTAAGCAACTTTCTTAAGGAAATACCTGCTCGCGTTTGATCTTTGCCAAGTTGTAATTTCTACGAATTCTTTTATTTTCCATTTTAATCGGATAGATACATACATAGATAGATCGCTTGATACAAATATTTGTATATATACATATGCATATGATGGAGAAGAAAGAAATACTTGACTTTTGGGTATGTGATTGTCACTGATAACAGTTCAAATAAAAATACTTACATTTTTGCAGGAGATGATGGGTACCCACTCGAGCCTTTTCTTGTAACTCCTTATAGATTTGTTATTTTCACGCTTAACAAAGAATTTTAAATTATAAAAACTAAAATAAATTTAAAAAAACTTATATTTTGTATCCTGTCGTCAACAAATTTCTAGACGACACATTTCTGCGTTTTTACAGACGTTTTCTGTATGAAAACGACTTACGGAATACCAAAAACAATATAGAGAACACGTTCCACAAGAGAGAATCGACAAATTGACGTTTATTTGGCGTCGAACGCCTTACGTAATACCAAATTCACACTGACGTTTTTATTTTGGCGTTCAACGACTTACGGAATAAGGCTGATAGATTTTTGATATTCGGAACTTATCAAAAAAAAAAAGAAAGGAATATAGAATATTTACCTGGTTTGATTTCTCTACAATTTCAAATCCAATTTCATTATCCCTTTTGATAGCAACTTGTTTCTGAAATGTAGGATGAAAAAAATATACATATGTTAATTTTTTTAAAATATTTTCTGAGTCTAAGTTGCAATTAAATATTTCGACTCCATATAAAAATTTACCACATGCAATAGAAAACATAATTTAAAACCAAAATAGCAACTAGACTATTGACTATTTCACAAGAACACTGTTTAAAAAAATAATGAAAATAATGAAAGACAGGAAATATTGCGGCGGTGCTCGAGATGTAAATATCATTTTTAAAGCTCTTTTTTTGAATTCTATCAAAGAGACTCAAGTAAGTTATTGGAGCTCCTGCATAAATATGGGAATTGTGGCTTTGGACGAATATAGGCCTTATAGATTACAGCCAAATCAGAAGGGGTGCAAAATTTCTTGCAACGTCGAAGGAAACCTAAACACTTAGCAGCGTTTCGGCGGTGGGCTGCGCTTTAACGACAGAAGACAGCATTGAGTTTTTGGGCATTACATTCTACGCAATTTATGGCTTTCCATTTGACATTTACATTTACATTTGTTAAAGTAAAGTTCATTTATTATAAATGCGTATGTCTTTTAAAATATTCAAAATTTTAAAAATAAAACAAAATCCTTTAAACATAAGTTGTTTGTCAATTTTTTAAAACATGAATATTTACCAAGATAATTGATTTCATTATTAAAACTCAAGGCGGCGGCCACCCCTTGTGGAAACTAGCTGGGAGTTAACTGGTATACCAACTACCTAAATTTCAGTATAAACATAATAAGCATTTTCAAAATGTTTTCAAAGTAACTTAAATTGTTATTAAAGTAAAAAACAATTTCAGGAATAACAATATTCAAGAAATGATTCAATAAATAGATAATAAAGTACAAAATTGAATATAAGAAATTTTTAATTTTGAGATATTGAACTCAGGACTGAAATTGGCTTTCCAAGTTTTGAGCACCTATCCCACTTGTCCACTAAATATTTTGATATTTTGATGTAAAAACTGCAAAACAGCAATGCAAAATTTTGAATATTTTGAATCATCTTAAGTATTGAACAAAAATTGGGCTTAGATGTTTTATTGTGTCTATTAAAAAAATGAGTATGGGTTATTTATTAGCCATTTTTTACCAACCAACAACCATATCAATTGAGAATTGTTATTTGTGCATGCAGTCGGCAGAAATGGGGAGGACCTACAGTTTGCTGGCGTGTCCCAACTGCTCGCACTTTTTCACGACAAGAGACACTCTTTTAGGATTTGTAATTTATCACAAAAGACTCCTAAAAACATTTGTTTTCATGTGTCAAAAGCTGGAAATCAATCGTCAGACCTCTGGCCTAACAACTAAAATAGGTCACCACAATTAGATGATTGATTTTGTATGAATCGGATATTTTTAAGCTATCAGATTTTCTAACCTTATTAATTCGTTTCTTCAAATATGCAGACATTTAAGTGAAAACTCATTAGCAAGTATCAATGCAAAAAAAAAAAGAAAGAAAAGTGGAAAATTACTTGTTATTAATAATAAAAAAAAAAAAAAACTTACAACGGTTGGATTTTTATGCAGACCAAATAGCCATGCTGTCGTCGATCCAGATCTCAATGGTTGCTTTAATTCGGAGCCATTATTAGTACATATACTTGGAGCTTGATCGCTATCTGTATCATCATAACTACCTCCTCCGTCGCCACTACCATTCCAATTTTGTTTCTGTTGATTAACCTTTGAGTGGGATGATCGAAGAACACTTTCACTTTCTTCAGAGCAGCCGTTATGACCAACTACTTGCTGTAGTGATAGTAAACTATTTCGTTTACTTAGGCCACCATGACAATCAAGAGAAAAAGTACGACTCAAACTGTTATTATTCTGATGATCTACTATGTCAAAATCATTGTCATTAGGATAACAACGATGATTTGTAGAATAATCAATTTGATTGTCATTCAATATGTTGTAATTTCCCCTACCTCCAATAATTTCGTCATTTTGGCATCGACTTTCATCGTCGTTTTCTTTGTTCATTTCAATATTGAGATTATTTCGTTCGTCATTGAACTCAATACCATTAGTCTGATGTTGAATCTTACTATGAAACGTATCATAATTCAATAGATCTTCTCGTGATTTTTTCGTGTAAGTCCTGGCAATGTGATAAGGTGGGGGTTTACTTGTATGTATGTCGTACAAACTGTACTGTGAATTTTGTGAGCTTTGTTGACTATAAGAAGAAATTTTCGATGGAGAAACACTTATTTGAGGCACTACAGACCCTGTTGCTGCTGATATATCATTGATAAGGGTTTCCCGAGACTGTTGATTTTGATCATACATTAATGGTGAGTGTGATGGAAAAGCTTGTTGTTGTTCAAGATAAATTTGTTGTTGCTGTGGATGATAGTGTTGGAAATACTGTTGTTGTTGTTGAATTTGATTGGTAAATGCTGTTGGTGTTATTCGCCCTCCCACTCCACCACCCAAAGCATTTACATCAATCAAAGAAGATTTCTGTAATGATTGTAAATCATTTGATGTACTATCAACTTCTGAATCAAGACTTCGATTGCGATCAATAAGATGATAACTAATAGAATTTGGCATTTGCTGCAAAAAAACAGAATTCCCACTGGGATTTAATAAAATTCGAGCTTCTTTTACTGCTCCACCTGTCATAGATTTCGTTGGAGGTGGTGGTAAAGTTTCAGAGAGGTGTGTCTTGTCATTAATTTGATCGTTAGGTGATGCTTTGGGTATAAGCAATGCGTCTAGATAATGTGACTGTTTATTTTGATTTTGATTATTTCTAACAAGCTTCGCCATCAATCTTAATTCTTTAGGATAAGGTGTGGGAGAGCGCATTAAACGTGTTGCTAGATTTTCAGAACCCTTTACTTCATCGGCAAAATAAATTCTCCTCAATGGACTTGTATCAGGATCACTTTCAGCTACAAATTGAGTTCTATCATCAGCAAAGCATATCCGTGCCATTGTGCGATTATCACGCATTGGAAATGTTTTATCAGTTTCCTGTTGATCAGCGAAATATATTTTCTGTGACGGTTGATTTACTGCCGTCTTCTCATTGAACAACAGTTGCTCTTGAGGATGTAGCAAAGAATTAGTAGAGTCATCATCACTGCATTCGATTGGTTGTGTTATATTCTGCTGAGCTGCTACTGCAGCCTGCTGCGGCAACATAAAGCAAGTAAGATGACTTTTGGTATTGGCATTTAAATATTGCAATGGAACTAAGGGCTGCGATTGATTATCACTTATCCACAGTGCTGTGAGTTTCGTCAAACTCAATACCGACACTGGCAGATGAGATATATAGTTATCAACAAGATTGAGAACTTGCAAATTCTCCAGATGACCAATATTTTGTGGAAGTTCTAAAATCTTATTCATTCTTACACTCAACACCACCAGATTGTTGCAACTACATATTTCAACTGGTAAACTTCGTAGAATATTTTGATCAGCACACAAAAAACGTAACTTTCTCAACATCCCAATGGTCCTCGGTAACCGCAGAATCAAATTATGATTAATAACCAGCTCTTCAAGATTTTCCAAATGGCAAATGCTATCGGGTAGCTCTCGCAATTGATTAGCCTCGCATTGGAGTGTTACAAGACTTTTAAGCATTCCAATACTAAATGGCAATGATTCTATGTCATTTATCGATATCGACAGAACTTCTAGGTTACGCCAATGGCTGACTTCATTAGGCAATGTCGATAGCAGATTATTGTTGGCTTCAAAATGTTTCAATTCACGTAAATTGGAAACATTTGGTGAGATACGACGAATGCGATTCACATCAATCCATAGCTCATGAAGTTGAGTAAGTTGACATATCACTTCTGGCTGTTTAAAATAGATTTAATATAAAATGAAGAAAAACAAACCAACACAAATCTACATAAGTTTAAGGCTTCTAGAAAAACGTTCTTAAATATACATTCCAATATTTATAATATCCGCGCATCATTTCAGATTTGAAGGCTGTTTATCAATTCGCTTAACTAGTTATATCCTGTTATGTATCAATAGTATCAAAACTTATGGAATATTTCAATTTATAATTTGCCAATTAAACACACATTTATTTGCTTATTTGTTTTGTTAATAAAAGAGCTGATCCAATTAAAATTTTGTATGCCTTTAAATATATAGAATATTAGTTCGCATGTCATTTAAGTTACTAAATTGAAATTTTTCTTAAAACGCAACTTGGATCTATTCTGGCATTATTAGTGTTTCAAACAAAACAATAAAAACCGAAACTTCAAAATTTTCGGATACATTTGGATAAAACAATTGACATCCGATATCTCCGAACAGTTTCGGATATCGGGATCCAGTTTGATAAATTATTATCTTTACACTAAAGATAAAGCACGGGAAATATTATTTTTTTTTTAATAAACTAATGAAACTTAGCAAAACACGTTTCAAAAATAACAAGTTTGGAAGGATTACAAAACTGAAAAATTCATTGTAGTCAAATTTAAATATACTCGTATGACACATGATTAAAGGGAAATGTTTAATGCTGAATCTAATAAAATCATAAGCAAGACTATACGATAATTTTAAATTATACCGCTATTTTTAAATAAATATTTTCTGTAGAACAGGTAAAATACAAAGCATTTCCTTAGATTCAGCATTAAATATTACCCTACGATCATGGCTTCCGTTAAAAAAAACATGTTCTTGTTCTGAAAAGAAGAGAAAACGCTTTCATATTGGTTTTCCAAATCGAAATGAATAGCGTCCAAATCATTTTTCCGGGCTACCATTCAGAAAGACCATAAAATATCAATACCCACGTTGACTTTTAGAAGTAGGCTCATAATAACTATAAAGATTATCTACACATAAATAAAAGAACGCTTTTTTTTGAAAAACTTAAGTTGAAACATATTGTAGTATCGTACCAGCTCTGTAAATTCATTAGCTCCAATATCAATACGAGTAAGATTACTTAATCGTGACATAGACTTTGGCAGCGTGATTAAATTATTCGATCGTAACTCCAGTATTCTTAAATTTATCAGACGACCAAAATTTGCTGGTAAAAATTCAAGATTTGTTTCGTTTAGCAAAAGTTCTTGCAATGCAATCAAGCCTGTGATGGCATCGGGGAGTTTTTGTAAGTTATTCAAACTTAAATCGAGTCGAGTAAGATTTTTGCAAGCTGTTATATTCTCAGGGATGGTGGAGATGCCTGCAAGAAATTAAAAAAAAATTATTTTTCATGTAATCCAAAACAAACAAACAAAAACTTACTATTCCTTGCTAAATTGAGACTATGCAAGTGTCGTAATGATCCTATGGCACTAGGTAATGAATCTAGTTCGTTGTCGTTGACAAACAGAACTCGCATTCCTTGGCAATAAAATAATTGTGGTGAAAGAGCGCTTATCTAATGATTGAATTGATGAAACGAATAAAAGTCATTCAATTATAAAACAAACTTTATTTTGTTTTTAAAGAAGATATTTATACGCACAAAAATGTGTTAAGTATATTTTTACCTCAAAATGATTAAATTTATTAATAACATTTTACTCAGTACGGAGCGGTTGAAACAGTGTTCGCGCTTGACACTTAGTTACAAATGCGGTGGGTACACCTTTATATTTTCTTTCTTTCTGTTTCTTTTTACAAGCACATACGAGTAGATAAATTATATCTGGTCGGCGTTGTTAATTTTTGACAGATTTAAATAGCCATGCTTTTATTTTGTTGTGTAGTATGAGCGACTGACAAATACAAAATCGATGCATGTGGACTGGCTACTGAGGCAATACTTAACAGCTATAATTTTTAAGGATGTAACATATAATGGTAAATGTTTAAGTTAAGCATAATCGCATTATCAGATTTCTTTTAATTTTTTTTTTTTTTTTTTTTGAGAAAAACAAACATTTGGCTCTTTTTTTATAGTTACATAATGTATCTTTTTTTGAAAGCTTGCTCTATTTTTATCGTGTTCAATGTATGAAAATCTTTGCAATTTAATCGAAACATTTTTACCTCCCGAAAAACCCAATTAAATTCGACTATATATTCGGTTGATGTGCGACTATGTTGGGTCCTGCCGACTAATATCCACGTGCGGCAGAAAAATGTTTTCCAGTATTTCAAATAATGATTGAAACAAATGTTTTTTTTGCAAAATGAGGACAATTAAGAGTGCCTCGCACCACTGCAGAAGTGACATACTTCATTAGGTGTGTTTTATTCACAGCTGCCTAGCTAGCGCAGCAAAATTTCCCGCGACAAACAACAACAATTTGCCAGTAAAAAAATGACGGTTGTGCTGGTGATAGAACTTTAAATTATTGAAATGAAAATGGCGCTATGCATTAAATTTTATAATTAAACATATGTACATACATGTTTTGATATTTTCTATAATAATGACCAACATTGAAATATAAATTGAAATTGACATATGGAGTGAGTTTGATCGTTTTATTCACACTTGAATGCTGCGCTGGCTATGCAGCAATGAGTAAAACACACCTATTGTTCTTTTTCTGATAAAGTTTCAACACATAAAACACTGTTTTTTCGCAACTTTAAAAATTAATTGTTAAACCTTTTCCACCGTTGTAACAATAAATAGAAAAATAATTTCAGGCTACGCATATTGGATATCTAAAACGATGCTGGATGCCGGGCTATAAATATGAATCGTGTTTTGGAAAGTGTATAGTTTGCTCAAATAGTCAAGCTTAAAAGTCAACATAGTGTTAATTTCTGAAAATGTTAAATGGTGCTGAATTCAGTTAATGCAAAACGCTTCCTGCGAAGAATCTTTTTTCCATAGCAGAAAATAGATATTTGGGTTTTATTAAATTTGTACTCGAAATATGTATGTACATTTTAATAAAATTTGCTAGGTTTTCAACGAGGGAGCGCTAAATAAATTAAGGCTCCTATTAAGATTCTCGATTATCTATATTAGATTTAAAGTAACTACAAGGTAAAATAAAATAATGTCGCGTAATGAACATCGTCTTGCATTCAACCAATACTTCACTTCATGTCGACAGGACTCAATGTCGAAACACGAACATTTTGCGAAAATAGCCAGAAATTTAAAGTATTATTATAAAATTAAGCAGAGCTTATATTGGACCTGAACTAGCTATAATTCTGAATAAAGCACGTCCATAATTAATTATTGTCATAACAATGAACGTTCTGATCTTTTCAAACATTGGAAATTATTACCTACCTCAAAATATTTAACTCAAAATCTTAAAAACTTATCCCGTAAAATTATGTTTGGAAAGTACTTAACACATTTTTGTACGTTCTTTGCACTTAGCCATATATGTATATTCTCCAACTAAAAAAATAATTAAAACTAAACAAAAAAAAAGACTTACTCTATTTGAAGACAAATAAAGTTCTTCCAATGTTCGTTCGTGTTGTAATACATCAGGTGGTACATCGGTTAATGTACAATTACTATGATCAAGAATTGTTATTATTTCTTCATTTTTAAATCGCCTACATGGAAAACATTTCCAAAAAGGCATCTTGACACGTTTTGTTTGTTTCGTTTTTATTTTAGATTATTTTATATTAACACTTAACACAAAATAATATAATTATAATTATAATTTTATTTTGAAAAAAAAAAAACAAAGTATATGAAATTTTACAATAAAGGCACAAATGAAGAATAGATTGTAAATTTGTCATGTGATTTATTTAGTGTTTATATAGTTATTTTCAAACACATACATTTAGAGAAAAACGAATACATTGATAATATAAATAAACGTAGATTGTACTGTAACAAATTTCTTTGGTTATGTGTGCACACCGTTTCTTAAGTTCTAAAATATTTCTTTTTTAAAGATTTAAAGATATCAGTCTTACGGAACATTTGGAACATTGTTTTTTTATCTGAAAGTAAAAAGTACATATTTTTAAGTTGATCGGATATCAGAATCTATGAAAAAAAATTATATAAGGGGTTCAGTAGCTGTAACGACGTACTCGATAAGTGTATTTTAATCACCTCACAGTGGCTCGTTTATGCTAGCGGATATATTAATTTTTCAGTTGGGTCTATAATGCATAACTCCTAAGTTTACTGAATTAACAAACGTAGCATAAGAAATAAAATTCGTTTACTTGAAGAACCAGTACAAAGCAGACAAATAAACTTAACGAAAAAATCCTTATATACTTTTTCACATAATCCCAAGAACTCAGCTAATAAAGTTGCACAGAAAGATTGTTTTGAAGAAGTCAGTCCATTATTTTGTTTCGTTTTTATTCAAGTAAAGTAGCAGTATTTGAAAATCCATTTTTTTTTTGTTTCGCGAGTATGAGTGATGGTTAAGTTAAAACTATTTTGTAATTGCAAAGAAAAAACATTGTTTTTGTTCCCCAAGCAATTTGAAAAAGTTATATATGTATATATATATATGTTTTTGTAGCGCATAATAAAACATTTAAGTATGTATTTTTTTATATTTTATTGATTGCGCTCAGTTTTTTAAGATGTCATAATTATTAGTGTTTAACCGAGGATTAGAGATTTTTTATTTAAAGATTATAAATGTTTCCCATTTCATAACCTTTATTTAATTATAAGTCCTTAAGTGGGCTTTAAGTCAATTTTATTCAATAATGATTTTCAATTTCTATCTACTATTGAAGATCAGTTTTGAATAAAATTGACCTAAAGCCCACTTAAAGACATATAATTAATTTAAAGATTATAGACTGACAGTCATATTTATAAACTCATTATAGTGAGTACATAAGGCTATACAGCCCTTACAATGCCTCTAAACGCAAAATTGTTATTTATAACACTTATGTGACGTTGAATAGAGGCATTATAAGCTAAACTCGTTTGGAGGTTGAATAGTGGCTAGATAAGGACATTTTAGTATTGAACTGTCACATTCACTTTGACATGATTAAATTATTGTAATTATAAAAAAAAAATAAAATGCTTCTTGTTATTGAAACTAAAACTTTGTTATTTTTATTTATTGAAACTAAAATGTTATATTATTATATTAAAAACAAATTGTTGAGAATTAAATATATAAATAGACTTGTTGGTGATCTCCCTCCACGCATCTTTTTTCATTTATTTTCAAAATTCAACTATTTTCTACACAGTTTATTATAATGTGATAGGGACTGCGTCCGCTACGTCGGCTTCATTCTTCTTTATAGCTATCTGCAACAATCCACTTGGAGAATCATCAGATCTACCAAAAACTACCACAAATATTCCATTATGGGCTACAGTCTTCCAAAGTTTTCCAATCCATTTGTATACTTTTTCCACTGTTTTGTCAATTTTATCGAGTTGAAATTTTTCTGGATCTATATTTAGATTAGTCATGGTGAGTGCGTGTTCTAATGCAATCTCGCGAGTTTTCTTCACCGATTCCTTATTACTGTCCGTTTCAAGGCATACTATCGATTTCAGTTTATCGCTTGATGTAGCTTTGTTGCAGATTTCCATAACTTCAGGATTCATTGCACCAGTGGTGATAATAGCCGTACTCTTATCTCGCTGTGATGCCTGTCCCAAGAGATTGTTTTTTATTGATATTGAATCGGGCATAGCCTCACGAACGATTTCGTTTACTCTTTTCCTTTGTATTATAACCTCATCTCCAAAATCTAAGCTATTTTTTAGTTTCAGTTGCACCAAGCGGATACTCGCCAAACTGTCTTCCACAGAATCGTGTCCACCTGCGTGCTCCTGAATCGTTTGATCAAGGAATGTAATTGAAAGTGTTTGTAACTTTGACTTACGCTTCCGCGTGCCCCTGATGTTGAAGATCACACTTGTATCGATGACATACGGATGCAACATCATAGCATGCAAATCGGAATTCAACGACTGGCCGACGAAAATCGCATCAGCAGGAAGCAATTCCCGCACATCATTTTGAACTTCAATCAGGTTTTTGGTGACTGTAGCCATCAGTTCAGGTGTTATTCCCGAATACTTTGTGAGGTAGTCCACAATTTTATTTGTTGGCAAAACTAATGTTTTGTATACCGTTTCGAACTTTTCGTTCACAATCGAGATACGGGTGAGTTCGTTCATACCGCATGTGGTGCGACACATCTCACAATCGAGACTAAGCATAGGACTACTTGGAGTTACCGGAGCGTACTTATCTTTTGTAAAGATGTAATTTTTGAAACGGCTCGCAAGTTCTCCACGTAGTGTTTCAAAAATCTTGTTGGTTTCGGTGAACTTTTCTTCGTTGGAAAGGTAATGGTAGAGAGAAACTCCATCGAGAACAATTACAAGAGTGTGAGACAATCTCAATGACTTTTCCACATAACACCAACAGAAGAAGGTGCTGAACATCTGTCAAAAACAATGGTATTCTTCTTTCTTGATCTACTTCAAGACTTGCATTGTAGCCGGCTGGTCTAAAGCGAAGTTGTGGTGCGTTTTCGAGTTCTCGGTTGCGTTCTTTGAGTTCTTTCTTCAGTTGGACATATTGCTCTTGAGTTAGATTGAGTTTATTTGCTTCAACATCATCACATGTGCCAGAGTCCTCAGAGTCTTTTTGCGAATCATCTTGGCCTAGTTTAACTTTCTTCGCCTTGGGTTCTTCCTCGTGCTTAACTGCAAGGAGTTTGTGTCGGTGTTAGTGTTGTAAGTTTTGTTTTGGATTATTGAATTTTATCCTCAATAGGTTTCTCTGAGGAGTAGCTATTTCCAGCTAAAGGATGATATACCTTATCTGATGAATCAAAGTTAATTGTTCGAATTATTTTTAGCTTTCGGTAGTTCCATTTTTGTTTATTTTATTCAAGATGTTTTTTTTTTTTTTTTTTTTTTTTTTGATAAACAGCTGAGGGTTATGAAGGCTTAATGTAATAGATTCTTACTTTTTAGTACTTTATTTGACACAAGCTCATTATAACTATGCAGGGTAGGCAAATGTTTTATAAATATGAATTTGCATAGTGGATGAATAAGTCCTTATGCATTGCATAACTATTCACGCGTTTAGCGAATTCTAATAAATACGGCTGTGATAGTTTTGCTGGGATGTCATAAATTATAAGTTTTTGTAAGAATAAGAATAAATACACTTTAGGGTACCTGTAATCGATTAATATAGAATGAAATTTTGTACAGGCTCTAGGTCAATAAAACGATGTGTTAGATGTTGTGCAACGTTTCGAGCGTGGTTACACTCTTCATCAGGCCTTTATTTGGAATTAAATAACATAATTATGTTCAAGTATTACAAAACAATACAAATGTGAACACTTACAAAATAAACAAAATTAGGCTTTACAAAACAATGCTTTTATTCAACACGTTAAATACTAACGCAACAATCTTAAATTATATGATACTATTTATATAATAAAAAACTAAAAATACTTAAATCTATACTTTAAATTTAATTGTTAAAGATGAAGAACATATTCTTAAAACTGTGTGATTTTACGTTGTCATTAATTGAATGAATAAGAAAATGGTTTTTATTGAAGACATTTATTAAGAGATTGAGAGGACTATTGGCGCCGTAGTTAGATCTACTGAAAATATTACAAAGAGGCAATTGCCTTCTTAAGCTAGAACGACTAACACTAAAATTCAATCTACAAAGAACCGATGGAGCTGTAACTGTTCCATTAACAATCCCCATAATAAAACAGAACTGTAAGTACTCACGATGACTTAGAAGGGATGGAAGATTTATTAGTTGAAGTCTATGTGTATAAGGTGGCAAATCAATAGTACTAGACCAAGGAAGAAAACGTAAACAAAATCTCATAAATCTTCTTTGAATACACTCTATTCTGTTGACATGAACCGCGTAATATGGGGCCCATACAATGCAACCATATTCCAGAATAGACCTAACAAATGAAACATACAGAATTTTAAGAACATAAGGATCACGAAAGTCACGAGCAAACCTTTTAATGAAACCAAGCATCTTATTAGCTTTTTTTATAATGCAATTGTAATGGTCCGTGAATGAAAGTTTTGAGTCCAATACCACACCGAGGTCAGCAAAACTTGACAGACTACACAAATGAGACGTGTTCAACATATAAGTATATGACAGAACATTGTGTTTGCGTGTAAAACGCATGGTTTTACACTTGTCAATATTTAAAGACAGACGATTAGTATTGCACCATTCCCAGAATTTTTGAAGATCTTTCTGTAAAAGTTCACAGTCAGCAACTGAGTCAATTTTT
Source organism: Chrysotoxum bicinctum (assembly GCA_911387755.1). Lineage (NCBI taxonomy): Eukaryota > Metazoa > Arthropoda > Insecta > Diptera > Syrphidae > Chrysotoxum > Chrysotoxum bicinctum. The sequence continues at coordinate 4,952,145 of OU426991.1, forward strand.
CGAAATATTTTCACGTCATCGGCATAAAATAAAGACATAGAGTTACTCAAAACAGAAGGAAGATCGTTAATAAATAAGACAAACAATAAAGGACCAAGATGACTACCTTGTGGTACACCCGAATTTACAAGAAACCATTTAGAACGTTCATTTTTAAACACGACACTATAAAATCTATTCTTGAGATACGAAGAAATCCATAAAATAAAGCGATTGTTAAGTCCAATGCTGCTTAGTTTCATAAGTAATATTTCATGATTAAGTTTGTCGAAAGCTTTACTGAAGTCAGTAAAAACACAATCTACTTGCTTATACTTTTCAAAGGCATCTAAGCAGAACGTTGTAAACTGTAGTAAATTTGTGACCGTAGATTTTTTTTTCACAAAACCATGCTGGTTTTCACATATAACAGAGGTACAGTGAAACGATAGAACATCACAGATAATGGATTCGAACAATTTAGGAATGACAGAAAGCTTAGCAATAGGTCTGTAGTTTGTTACTAATTTTTTTTGACCTTTCTTATGAATGGGAGTAAGAAATGCATTTTTCCAAATAGCGGAAAACGTTGAACTACTGATTGACATGTTGAAAAGCAAAAATAACGGGTATGACATATATATTGCACATTTTTTCAAAATAAAAGACGGCAAGCCATCAGGGCCGGGACTAAAACACTCGTCTAACTTTTCGATATAGTCAAGAATAGTTGCTTCAGAAATTGCAAAATTTATCGAGTTAAGGTGTGAGAACTCATCAATTGGATAAGTTATATTCGAGTCATTTGTAGAAGCATTTTCGAAGGCACCTTGAAAGAAATCGGCAAACATGTTGGCTATAACCTCTGGGGAATGACTAGTTGAATTATTATAACTCATATGTGCTGGGTAACCGTCAGATTTTCTTTTGGAATTAACATAATTCCAGAAGTTACGTGGATTAGATTTAAGTTCATTTTCTGTTTTAGATATAAAGCTTGTATAGAGAAAGTTAGAATAGTTTACAAATTCATCCCTTAAATTAATGTAACTATTAAGGGCTTCATCAGCTCTTGATAGATTGAATTTTATCCAAGCCTTGTTTCTTTTGTTTTTAAGCGTTTTTATATGCAGATCAAACCATGGCGGGCTGCTATTAAATACACGTTTTTTGCGCAAAGGAACGGTTTCTAAAAAGCAGACAAATAATATTTCATAAAAATGTTCAATCATATCGTCAAAATTAACATTGAAGAAAACAGAATCCCAGTTAATGTCATTAAGTAAATTAAACAATTGAGTAAAATTACATTTTTAAAATTGAATTCATGCTTATCCTTACAAATATTAGATGAATGATAAATACTTAAGTTGAGAGAAATAGTTAATGCAGGATGGTGGCGATCTTCTTCTAAAAGTGTTGTTTCACTCAATAATACTGCAGCATCAGAGTTGGAGACATCAGAGAAATATACAAGGTCCAAAGTTCTGCCAAATTGGTTACTAACTCCGTTTAATTGATCAAGACCAAAAGAAGCCATTCCGTCAATAACAAGAAACTCATTGTTGTTCGATTCGTCAACAGGTAGAAAGGCATCGCAATGAGTAGATTTTGACCATTTCAGGTGAGGTAGATTAAAATCTCCGATTATTAATAGTTCATCTGCGTCATCAATTTGTTCATGAATAGTTTCCAAACATTCAAATAGTTTATTATAAACGTCATTGTTCGAAGAGGGTGGGATGTAACAGGCAACCACATATATATGACCAGACAGGATTTTTATTTTCACACACAGAACTTCAACATCGGTATCCAAAAAATCATCGACAAGACTACAGAGAAAGTGGTTACGAACAGCAATTAACAAACCACCACCAACAGTAGCGGTGGGATCATGATGACGATCACGACGGTAAATTTGAAAGCTGGAGTTAAAAATTTCTGTATCCACAAAAGAGGAGTTTAGCCAAGTTTCGGTGAGAACAAGTACATCGTGGGGAATGTTGTTTATATTCTTGTAGACCTTATTGGTCTTTGTCCGAAGGCCATTTACATTTTGGTAGTAAATTAATACTGGTTGAAGCTGCTCTGTTTGAGGTATGGCGTTGTCAGGTGTTGTTGAAAATGGTTATGATTATTTGGTGACGTCCTCTTTTGAAGCTCATGCAAAATAATTCCTTTTGGCCAAAACGACGATGAGTTAAGAAGATAAAATATAGAATCTGGAACTTTAATCTTGAACGAAGAGTATTTTGCAAAATTACGATGAATCATTTTCTCTACGTGCGTTAAACGTAGCGTCCCAATTTTCTGTTTAATAAAGTTTTTAACATCGAGAGCATTCGTGGAGGGTTCAAGCTTCGAGATGAAGAGAGTTTTTTGTCCTTCTACAATTTTTAATCCACAGTCAATAGGCGATGTTAAGTTATCCACGATGAGCGGGGGCGAATTTCGGAATGGGTTGACGGGAGGAATTTTTGTTGAAGCTGAAGGTGGCGTTAATGAAGTTTGGTTCGATGTAACAGGTAGTTGAACATGATTTGAATTTGAAGTTGTAGGTTGTTCGGATGGATATTGAGTTGATGCAGGGACAGAAATTTGAGCATCAATCGATGTTGAAGATGGAGGTTGTTCAGATGATTGTTGAGAGAGATTTGATGTAGAAGCTGAAGGCTGTTTAGATGGAGGTATAGTTGATGCAGGCTGGATTGGAGGAATAGATAGAGTTTGGGTCGGTGTAGCGGAAAGTTGAGCATGTGTATCTGATGGTTGAGAAAGCTTAGAAGGATGTTGTTGAGGAGATTCAGGGGGCAAGTAAGGGGATTGTTTTTTCGAAGGGATTGGTAATGTCAAATCTAGTTCTTCACTTTTGCGTTTAAAGGATTTATTATCGACAGGGGCACTTTGAGATTTTAATGCACTTCTTGTTTGTTGACGTTTTAAGATTGGTATATTAGAGATATTTTCAATTTTATCGTTCAAATAGAGCAGTTGGTTCTGTAATCTATCAATCATCTTTGAGTTAGAAAGAACGTCACGTATAATGTTAGATTGGGCAAAAGGATCACAATTATCGCAGAAGAAATAAAACGGTTTCGATTTGTTAAAAAGTTTAATTGAACTAGAAGGTGCTCCAATGCACTGAACGTGGAATGTTTTATGGCAGTTACCATGGCACATGATTGAATCAATCATAAAGTCGCAGATTTCAGAACATTTCTCACATTTAGACATTGTGGTCACCATTAATAATTAAAATTTAAATTGGGTGCAATTTGAGCTACGGCCCTGTTTGTTTTTCAGAGATTATATAATAAACCCACAAATAGCACAAAAGTATGCAATATATTTTAAAAGTAGGCAATAATTTTTAATTTGCTAAAAACTTTCATATAAATCACTAAAGTATGTAATAGCAAAATACCACGATACCCAGAGAAAGAAACAGCGGTAGTTATTATTCTTATTTCCACTCAAAAAAAAAGAAAGAGATAAAAAAAAAGCACTTGATGGAGGTTTGCCAAAGCACAGAATGAAAAAATGTTGAAAAGTTTAAAGTTAATTAATTAAAAGACCACATTGTATTTTAGTTCAACACTTTGTGAAATTAAGTGACACTTTTAAATAGAATAAATATTAAATCAATAAATTAATTTATTATGATGAAAATAAAAATATAAAGATCTTAGGATGGAGCACAAAAATACACGTCACTTGCAGGCAGAGGCAGGGTTCGGAAATATACACTTTCTTGAAAACTTCAAACACATAATCTATACTATTATATAAAAGCGAAACCATTTTAAAGTTTGTAACGCACGATCTCAGAAAGTAGTCAACCGATTTATTTGAGATATATTTTATTATTTTCTATATTGTTATAAGAGTGTTTATAGCTATAATTTTTTCCATTAATAATTTGTCAAACTTAAACATTATTAATTTTACATTTTTTGTCCATTTTTTTTATTAGTTGACTTATACAACCACTCATATCTTAAAACCTATACAATAATCGACAAGGATTAGTATTGCTTCATAAAGTCAATATTGTTGCGCAAATTTCAATCCCAAAATCACTTCTTAGTTACACATACAACCTGAGAAATAAATAAAAACAAATTATAAAATTATAAACTTTTTGAATTTATTTTATCCATTGTCAATGCAGATAAAGGTAATGTTACAGTGGCTATGTATAAAGTAGATTACGTCGCAAAAATGAGAGAATTGATGGCAGATAGGAGTACATATCGAATTCTTAGGAGCAATCCCACACTCTCACTCCAAAATGTAAATAATGGTTTCGCTAAAACATTATTTAATGAAAACATTATCAACGAGTTAGAGAAAAACCGTATGATTACATACATTGCCAACTGTCCTCGAATATACGGATTACCAAAGATCCACAAAGAAAATATACCTCTTAGACCAATATGTGCATCTACAACAGTTCCATGCTACGAACTGTCAAAATTTATGGTCAAGATTTTGAAGACAATCACGGAAAATTCCAGGTTCAATGTCAAGAATGCAAAACACTTTATTGAAGTAATTTCACCAATAGACCTAGACCCTGACGAAGTTTTGGTATCTTTCGACGTTGTATCCTTGTTTACTAATGTTCCAGTCCAAATGATACTTCAAATAGTTGAAAAGAAATGGAATATTATCAAAGAACATACGAAAGTTAGGAAATCTTTGTTCATGGAAATGTTGCGCTTTTGTGTTATTGATAACAATTACCTGGAATTTGAAGCGAACATATACCAACAAAAACAAGGTGTACCTATGGGCAGCCCAATATCACCAATATTGGCGGACATAGCTATGAAGGCACTATTAGACGATGTTATTGGTAGATTAACACAGAAACCAAAAATCGTTAAAAAATATGTTGATGATTTGTTTGCAATAGTGAAATCTGAAAATGTTGCCACAACCCTGGACGCTTTAAATTCATTTCATAGAAAGATCCAGTTTACAGTAGAAGTAGAGAAAGATGGAGAATTGCCCTACCTTGATGTGAAAGTTGTTAGACAAGGTAGAAAAATAATTTTCGATTGGTTCAAGAAACCCACTTCTTCTGGACGTTTAATAAACTTCCACTCCAAACAGCCAAAACAGGTAAAATTCAACACCGCACAGAATTTTATCAACAGAGTACTCGATTGCAGTCATCACACCTTTCGACATAAAAATATTGGTATCATCAATGACACCCTGTACTCCAACTCCTTCCCCGTGCACGTCATCAAGAAACTGATAGAGAATTACAAAGAGAACAACAACACGACACCCATAATCGATCCACAACCTGTTGTCTATCGAAGTGCCATATATATTCCTTCTCTTTCGACTCGAATAATAACAGCGCCTATTCGAAACAAAGAGACAACGAAGATAGCGTTTAGATCAGCTAATACACTCAAGTCTTTGTTATTCACTAACACAAAGGGACAAGTGAAGAAGCTGGATAAGTCTGATGTGGTCTACCAAATCAATTGTTTGGGGGGGGGGGGGAATGGGAGGGACTGTCCATCTGTGTATATAGGCACTTCCAAACAAAAGCTCCGCAATCGCCTCTTAGGCCACCGGTCTGATATTAACAACGGGGGGTCTCAAAAAACTGCACTTGCTTTGCATTGTATAGAGCAGAACCACAGGCCTGACCTAGACAATGTAAAAATATTAGAAGTAGAGAGACACCAGGGGAAGAGAATGTTGTTAGAAATGCTGCATATAAACAAAAATGAGAGAGCAATAAATAGACGATCAGAAAAAACACTAAACAGTGTGAACCGAAAGTGTGACGCCGGATATTGATGCAGTTTTTAAATTTGTTTTGAGAAAAATGTAAAGATATATTTATTTTGTTGATTGTAACTTGCATTTATTTATTAATGTTTTTCATTTTAATAATAGTTTTTCTAAAAAGTTGTTATGTACATCCTGTGTTAATGCTTTGTTGAAAAGTCAATTAATGATTGTTGTAAGTGTTTTGACATTTGTATAATTACTTTATACATGAATTTAATGTTATTTGTATTTTTCAATAAAAGGCCTGATGAAGAGTGTATTCATGCTCGAAACGTTGCATATATAAACCGTCTTTTATTGACCTGGAGCCCACTATAAAAACATTTGGACAAATATATAACTTTCCGCAACATGTTTGCATGAACTTGCACAAATTTGGGAAATATTCATTTGTTCGCTTACCAAAAATTTATTTCATTCAATACCTACTTTAACTTAGAAGTGATTCTGTTGATTTATTATTATTTTATTACAATATAAATAAATTACATTATAATACAAGATAACAAAACGCTAGCTACCATGACTTGCGGCTTGATATATTATAAATATTTGAATTTATAAACAATAGGAGTATAAGTATAATGTATGAGGCTGCCGGAGATCCGCGGCCCGCTCAAATAGCAGGACCGCGAGTCTCCGACAGCCCCTCACATTTCTTAATATGAAAAATTGTTAGATAGCAGTTGCAATTTTAAGTATAGTTAATACTTTATATACATTTTTTATGTTTTCAACAGTGCTTGTTAATAAAAGATCGGTTAAGTTTGTATCAAAAAGGTTTTTACATAGATCATTTACTTTGGAACAGTTAGATTTAAAGATGCCAAGAACAAGCAAAAAAGAAATTTTTTTAAATTGTTTTAAATTTAAATTGCTTTAAATTTTCATGTTGGAGTTATTCGGTGAGAACTATAATAATTATCATCTAAAGTGTTGTTTTTCTCACCATCGGCATTTTTAGTCTGTGAAACGTCAAATTAAAAGTCACAATCCAAATTTCTTTATCAGGTTTATTTCTTCTCTTTCCGCATCAAATTCGTGAGTTAATTTTATCAGAATTGCAGAATGTTTTCCCAATACAAAATTTGACAGCTCGTTACTGCAGAGATAAAATTATCTGGTTTCCGAGGTTTATCAGGATTTTCACGTTTACATTAATTTAAAAAAAGTAGTGAGGTCATGTTTAGTTTTAGTTTAGTTAGTTTAGTTTATTGACTTCAAAAATATACATTATTTTCATTTTTATAAGAGTATGACTAAGTCTATAGTGGTTTAGCCGAAGGCCGTCTACCAGATTGACATTTGTATTATTTTTAATCATATAATTTGAAAAGAAAAAAAAACTAAAATACAATATATTAAATAGTGGTATTTATAATTGTTGTTGGCTATTATTCAAGCGGATATTCAAAAATTTTCTTGTACAATGCGGGTTCTATAATGGAAAGAGGTAACGATGTAGTTGTTTAACAGGTCCCAACCTCGTTCTCCATTCAAAATGTTGATTACTTCTGTTATGTCCAGAACTTCTACCCCAAAGTAATATCTGCGAAATTCCTTTAATATTGGGCATATTCCAAGAAAGTGAAAGACATCTTCTCGTACTTTATGATTACATAAATCGCACAATAATGGTAGCTCTGGTCTGTGAGGTATGAAGTTTAGACGGATAAGTTCTCCTCTTATTTTAAATATTGTGCTTATTTTTTCGGAATTATTATGGGTCAGAAAGTAGGTGTTGTTATTTAGGAAGTGGTTCAATTTGCTGTAGTAAGCTCGATATTGAGATGATTTTGCTTCAACCATAAACTTGTCGTATATCAAATTTCCCATTTTCTGGAGCAGGTCTTTGGATTTAAGCTTAATGGAATCAGAACTCTCATTGGTCGTTACCGTTAAGGTTGTCGAACACTCGGCAGCTATTTTTTTCCACTCCTCTACACAGGTTCCACCAGAACTAATCATTTGAGACAGTACCAACTTTGGGATTCTTTCTTCTTTCATCGACATTATTTTTGCTATATAGTCGAAATGGATTTTCAGGGTATCTAAAAATAGTGGAGCTACCCCTGTTTCCAGGTAGAGCATATAATTCGGTGAACTACTGGGCAACTTGAAAGTGGTTCGCAGAAAAAATCGTAGGAACTTTTCAACAGCGTCGAAGGGAAGGTAACCCCATACTTGAGCTCCATAGAAGAGTATGGAAATTACAGCTGTACGAAAAATTTTGTTTTTGGCAGCATGAGATATATTATTCTTGGAAATGCAAGTTTTCCAAACAGAGCACAAAGCACGCTTAGCTTCTGATAATTTGGCATTGAGATGTTTATTAAAGTTCAGGTTTGATGTAATCACGATTCCTAAGTACTTATATTCCTTGACAATTTCTATTTGTTCCTCTCCGTAACTCCACTTTTCCATTCTCGAATACCTGCCACCTCCGTTTCTCAAAATCATCATTTTTGACTTTGAAAGGTTAACTGTTAGGTTCCAGGTTTTGCAGTAGAGTTCCAGTCGGTTTATCATTAACTGCATGCCATCTATAGTTTCTGCAAAAAACACAATATCATCTGCGAACATCAAGCCGGGTATGTTTTTCCCGTTTATATTGATTCCACCTTTCACCGTATCAAATAAGTCATTTATGTATAAAATAAATAAGAGTGTGCTAAGGACGCATCCTTGCTTAACGCCCATCAAGGTAGGAAATTCATCTGAAAGAAATTTTCCATCCCAAACACACGCAATATTTTCCACGTAGCTAGCTCTGATTATAGATACCATTTTTGTTGAAATTCCATGTTTGTACAGCTTGTAGAAAAGTGTTTCACGAGGAATTGAGTCGAATGCTGTTCGGAAATCTACGAAGAATGCATACAGCTTTTTGCCTTTTTTCTTGTAGTTATCAGCGATATTTACCAAAGAAAAAATCTGATCAATCGTTGAGTAGTTTTTCCTAAATCCCGCTTGGCATTCATGTAAAATCTTTTTAATTTCTACCCATTCACTAAGCCGGTTAAAAAGTGTTGCGCCGAAAATCTTTGCAGCAGTATTTAAAAAAGAAATTCCCCTATAATTTTCTGGAATTTCGGGATTTCCTTTTTTATGCAAAGGAAAAATAATTGACTTTCGGAAACTACCAGGAACATCGCATGTCTCAAAAATTCGTTCAAATTCGATAGTAAGGAGTTCTAAAAACTCTGGTGTAGCATTTTTGTAATACTCAAACGGAATTCTGTCTTCCCCGGGAGCTTTTTCGCATTTTACGTTTAGTATAACTCTTTTGATTTCGGCCAAAGAAATAGGGGCATCTAAGAACTCATCAACAATTAAAGGCTCTGCATACTGGAAAACGGGAGATATTTGCGTTATATTAAAGTGATTCATAAAATGTGTTTTTAAATGTTGAATGTGCAAAACCGTTGATATCGTATTCTTTTTACCGGTTACCAGCCTAACTGCTTTCCAGAATTCCGATGAGGTTTTCGCTTTATTGATGGATTCCATATTTGATTGATCAAAATAAATCTTTTTTTCCTTACAAAGCGCTTTGTAGTTTTTGTTAGCCGTAGCATACAGAGTTTTGAAATTGTTATTGTCGGTTGACCTGACTAGTTTCAATAAAGCAAAAGACAGGTTTCTGGCTCTCATACATTCATTGTCGAACCACTTATGTTTTTTCTTTAACAAGCTTTTGCCCGATGTATTCGGAGGTGCTGCTTTTTGTATAGTGTTCGTTAGAGATTTCATGTTTATAATGTTGGAGGCATTTGGGGTCATCAGTTTTTCAAGTTCACTGTTTAAGTTTTTTTGGTATATCTCAAGGAAACTGTCTTTCCATTTCAATTTTGGGAGGATTTTCTTAAGTTCCGGATCTGTTGCTTCACTTTGCGATTCTATCGATTTAAAAGTTACTACCAAAGGCATGTGGTCGGAAAATGTGAGGTCATGTTTATAACGCATTTTCTGGAGACTTCAAAAGTCAAATATTAGCATGGGTAAGTAAAATGAACAGGCTTAGAAATTGCATATCTGAAGAACTTTAATATTTTCTAAAAATAAAGTCCTAAACGAAGTTTCTAGTACTCGTATTAACAGAGCGATTTTTTTAAATATGGGTCAGGATAGATCAAAGTAGACCTCTTCTTAAATCCTAGAAAAATTATGTCAATGTCATATTGTCAAACTGCTTTAACTACAGGACCTTAACTTAAATCAAAAAAAGGATTGACAACAAATTTGTCCATGCTTCTTATAACGATATCTGAAACGACTGTGGACCAGAGGCTGTTTCTCTTCACCGATGGATCCAAAATATCTGAGAGCATTTCTTTTGCAACTGTTTAAAACCGTTCGGAACGCGACTTATAATAGAGATCTTTAGGGTCATTATTCTTATTTCTTTCAGTCCACCACTGTATATTCAATCTAGAACCTAATGAAATAAACTATGAAATGAATTGAATAAACATTCGGAATTTAAATCTGGAAAGACGTCGCTCTTTAGACATTGTTGTGCATTCAACTATTTAAGCCGTTTTTTCTTTCAAACTCTTAAGCAATCTTCGGGGCAGTTAGCCGCCGTTCTTATAAAAAGGGATGAAAAGTAAAAGTAAAGTTAGCTTTGATTTAAACTTAAGAAATTCTATAATAATTTAGTTAACTAGAAAGAGGTATGGGTTCCATTCTCAGAACCTAAATATTCTACAATTAAATTCTGATTTAGCATTCCAGGGCAAATGCTGGCGTTTAATGATTGTGATTTTCAATACACAAATGCAAGTAATACTTAAGCAAGAACATAAATAACAATAATTATGAAAACAACAAATATCTAAAATTTAAAATTCTTAATTACCTTTTCGTTAAACAATTACTACTTAGTGAAATGTGAAATATCCCACGTCCCACGGTTCGCATCGGGTACGTATCGTATATTCTTAGTTTTTTAGAAAATACAAAAAAAAGTGAGAATGATATGGACATTTTAGAATAACTATTTGTTACTCAACTTAAACTAATACAATTAGAAAATTGTTTTGAGTAATGTGGATTTAGGTTGAGATTTTTTTAACAATACAATAGGAAAAGCGTTTATTTATATAAAATGTGTAGATTAAGATTGTGAGCATATATATATTCTTATTAAACTGTTCTTTCTTTTTATTTCAACGAGGAATTTGTTTGAGATTCACAAAAGACTATCGTTTATCACAAACAGAACTGTTTATTTTCAATCATTATTTTTTTTTTATGAAATATCCAACTTTAGTAGAAATAGAATTATGGATCTTGCACTTCTTATATCACGTTTATATGCAAAGTCGAGAGCTTGAGTTGGATTTGAGTTAACGCAGGGCCCGTTCGTTGTATATAAAATCGAACGATCGAAGCGTCGCCTACACAGGTGTATTTCACACTATTTCTCATAGAGTTGTGTAGAGTTGGAGAAGTTTAGTTTTGGAACATATAATTTTGTTTATGCCCCCCGGCAGCTTCTTATATTTCATTTCTACCTCTACTTGCCATAATTGGCAAACAGAAGATTTAGAAGAAGACGATAGTAATAAAGCTATTTTGTGATTTCCTTAGATTCATTTTCAATACATATAATAGATGTGTTTTTTTGCTTTAAGCCTAGTATACAGTTCTTCTAAAAAAAAAAACCAATGTATTTCTTATGGGAGAGTTTTTTGCCGAAAAAAAAATTTTTCATTTCACCAAACTGTAAACCAAAATCGAAAAAAAAATGTATACTCACCACGATTTTTTTTGACGCAAAACAATGTGCATCCCATTGTTTTGACGGAAAAAATTTACAGAAATTTTTTCATGAGAAAAAAATTTTTTTTTCACCACTCATTTTTTTTTCTTCAAAAAGAACTGTATACTAGGCTTTAGCACAGAGAAAACCGGCAATAATGTTCAGAAGAAGGATTTAATATTTTTCTTTCACTGTGACGTTTGCTTGGCAATAAAAACAAATTATCACAATAAGTACTAATGAAAGCAATGGGTTTTAATATTATAAAATAATGCCTTTGAAATAAATATTACTTATTACATTTTAAAGCAATGTTTTGAAATTCAGAATTTTGTAAGCCGAATATTGAAATACGAAATTTCAATAGCAGAACTTTTTATAGGAGAATTTTGAAATGCAGAATCATGGAAAATAAAACTTTGAAAAGTATTTTATTAAGTAAAATTTTGAGAAGTAATATTTTGAAAATTCAGAATTTTGAAGAATTTTGAAATACAGAATATTGAAAATTTAAATTTTGACTAACCCATGGATTGTATGTGAAATAAATTTCGACGAAAATAAATATAAGTTTCAAATCATAGTATGTATTTTTAAATTCAAGTATTTTCATTAAATAAGTACTTAAGCCTAGCACGCAGATCGAGCAAATTCTCCCATACAAAATTCTCTAAAATTTTTTCCAAGCTAAATCATGTCAATCATTTTAGCCCAGAGGTACGCTGCTCCAGCTTAAAAATCAAAATTTCTTTTCAAACTGTACATAAGTTATCTGTCAAAATTTAGGGCATGAAATAATCTTCTGGCACATTTAAACTTGATCTAAATTTCTATTTGAAATGGAAGAATACTTAGAAGAATATTTGGTGACAGAAGTCTTACAAGATTTTCCACAGCAAAAATCACTCCTAATTCATAATTCTCATTCAATATTCTTAAAAAAATCATACTTTAAAACAAATTCTTTTAAATTTATGGAAAAATTACATTTAGAGAACAGCTGTTGTGACATATTCTCAACAAGATTCTCATGTCAAAATTGGAGATAAAATTTAGCGCGATCTGCGTACTAGGGCTCGTATTCACCGAGCGCTCTTAAACGGCTCTTTACTTTACGAGGCTCTTAACTTGAAATTTCTGTGGGGTATTCACCAACCACTCGCAAGTGTTTTTCGAAGTTCGAAAATGAGAGCCACTCTCTCTTGTTCAGGCATACCCAAACTGTGAAATGTTGTGGAATGTTGGTCTTGACAGCAAATGGATACTCTTCTACTTGGCATTGCTCACATGGATTCGAGTCAAATGCGTGCGTGGCACACGCATAAGCGAACAAACTTTCGAAGGGAGCGCTCGTAAGTTAGGAGTGGTCGGGACCACTCCTAACTTTTAAGAGCGCTCGTAGATCTTCACTAATATTGCTTGGTGAATAGGTTTATGAGCTTCTTAAGTTATGAGCGCTCGGTGAATACCGGCCTAGGCCTTACTTATTAATAAGTGATGAGTAGACCTCGGATTTTGCATATTTGCATATTTTTAAAGGATTAAGATAGGTGAATTTTGATGAGACCATTATTTTATTCGTTGAAAATAGAGTTGAAAACGATATGCATATTTTAATTTTTTTTGCATATTTGCATGAATTGCATATGCATAATATATGCCAAATATATGCAAACTATGCAAAAAATATGCAAAACATGCAAAAATTGCCTATGTTAAACAGATCAAAAAATATAATATAAAAGCAATTCAGAGGGTGGTATATATATGTATGTATGTATATATTGTTGCGAACAGAGCCTTATACTCCTACAGCGCCATCTGTTGAGAATTACATATCTTCTTATGAAGGAACAAAAAAAAGCTCTTTTTCATCGCATCTAAATTTCCCCTTCTTCCAAACAACTAGAACATTCTATCTGCATATGAATTTCCACTTATTCCAAACAAATAGAATGTTCTAGACAAGAACCTTCGAGAACAACTGATTTGAGTATATAAGAGAGTGCTCGCGGTGAGCACGACACAGTTTATTTTCGATTATAAAAGTGTGCAAAGCTGAACTATTGGATTGTGGAAAGTGTAATTAAAGAAGTGGATTTATAAATTATAAATTGAGATTTATTGTTTGGATTTGAAAAGTGTAAATAAAGAAGAAATATTAGAAACAGTAATAAGTTTTATTTAACGAACCTTGGAAAAATATTACATTGGTGTCAGAAAAGTGGAATAAAACTTATTGTGCAGTGAAGTGTGCGGAAAAAAAAAATGATGAGCAAGTTATTGAAAGAGCTCAACTGTAATGAGCTGAAAAGGGAATTAGGCAAGCGAGAACTTTCTAGAGCAGGATCGAAAAATGAGCTTGTTCTGCGTTTGGCCGAATATTTGAAACAACAAAATGAAGACCCGGACATTTTTGTCTTTGAAGCTGACGCTGAGGAAGCAGACGTAAGTAAAAATGTAGATGTTTCAAATATGATTAGTCTTCTGCTTGAACGTTTCGAAGAGCAACGAAATGAACAAAAGAAAGAACAAAAGAATGTTGTCGAACGTCTCGAAGAGCAACGAAATGAACAAAAGAAAGAACAGGAGAATGTACAGAAGAATGTTCTCGAATGGCTGCAGAAACAGCATAGCGAACAAAAAGACCTTCTCGAAGAGCAGAGAAACATGCTAGAAGGCAAGCTTGTTAACATCGAGAAAAATGTATCTGCACTTGATAAACGTGTTTCATTGTTAGAGAATCAAGCCGAACGTGTTTCATTATTGGAGAATCAAGTCGACAACAAAATGGAGACGTTTTCAAAAGAGCTAGATCGCATTCGAAATATAAAGATTCGGGAAATTTCTGGAGAAACCTTGAGGAAAAAGGAGATGCAACCTCCAACCTTTGATGGACAAACTTCTTGGTCTATATACAAGAAGTAATTCGAGGCAGCTTATACAGCAAACCTTTGCTCTTAGAGGAGCAGCTGCTGAGTTATTGCTAACTATACCAGCAGATAAGAGCGGCGACTTTAATTACTTGGTTGAGGCTATAGACAAACGCTTTGGCAATAGCCATATGAAAGAAGTCTTCAAGGTCCGACTCTATTCCAGAGTTCAGAAGAGGGGCGAAACTCTACAACAGCTACAAGCGGACATTGAAAGGCTTGTTCATCTTGCATATCCAGATGTTGGAGAAGAAATCCGTAACCAGTTTGCAGTTGAGGCATTTGTTCGCGCCATTTCCGACATACATCTTCAAAGGGCCGTGCGAACTGCTGGAAAACGAACGCTTTCTGAAACATTAGCGTTTGCCTTGACAATGGAAGCAGCTGAGCAAGCTTCTCACAGAGTACATCGACTTAGAGAAGCCATCGTCGAAGAATGCTCATGCCAAAGAACGGATGTCCAAAGGAACCAACGAAACGGACTTACAAAATGCTGGAATTGCAACAAGACCGGACATTTACAGCGTCAATGTCGATTACCACCAAGAAGAGCTTGTCAACATTATGGACACGGAGTTTCAAACTCAGAACAAGGTAACAAGAACACCAGTGTTACTTCCCGAACAAGTTTCCCAACAGAGAAACGAGTAAGAACCAACTTCGAGGAGCAAAAGCTGGTTTCTGGTATTGATGGCCCCAGAAATCCCAACCAGATTTCTCAGACCAAACGAAACAATAAAAGTCTGACTGTCGAGGCAACGTCAAATGGCAACAAACGCATGGTCGCCATCAACACTCTGCGAATAAGGGCTGACCCCATTTGTGGATGGAGCAATGAAGAAATAAGATCTGCTCAACAAGAAGACCCCGACATTGAACCTCTTCTGGCATGGAAGGAACATGAAGAAAAACCCGCATGGAATTACATTTCCGATAGGAGTCCAGTTTTAAAGGCCTATTGGGCACAATGGGACTCACTTCATGTGCAAGAAGGTGTTCTTCGGCGAAAATGGGAGTCCGCTGATGGTAAATCCTATGTGATGCAGCTTGTGTTACCTCAATCGAAAATCAAAGAGGTTCTTCGAGAGATGCATGATGGACCTTCAGGAGGCCATTTGGGAGTCAATAAGACTTTAGAAAAGGTGAGGCAACGATTCTACTGGTTGCATGCAAGAGACGACGTTGAAAAGTGGTGCCGAAATTGTGACGTTTGTGCTGCAACCAAAGGACCTGGTAGAAAACTGCAAGGAAAAATGATGCAATATAATGTCGGTTCACCGTTTGAAAGGATTGCTGTTGATGTAGCTGGCCCATTTCCGGAAACGAATGATGGAAACAAATACATTTTGGTGGTAATGGATTACTTCAGCAAATGGCCTGAGGCATACGCTATCCCGAACCAAGAAACCAAGACCGTGGCCGACCAGATTGTGTCTAACTGTGTAAGCAGGTTCGGTGTGCCTATGGAGCTCCATTCTGACCAAGGAAGGAACTTTGAGTCGAACATATTCCAAGAGGTGTGCGCGTTCCTTGGCATTAAGAAAACGAGAACCACACCACTTCACCCTCAATCTGATGGAATGGTTGAAAGATTCAACAGGACCTTAAAAGAGCACCTCACTAAAGTCGTAGGCGACTACCAAAGAAACTGGGATAGGCACATACCACTATTTTTGATGGCCTACCGAAGTGCAATACATAGCTCAACAGGACAAACACCATCTGAAATCCTGTTCGGAAGAAGTATACGGCTGCCTAGTGAGATAAGGTTTGGACACCCATCAGAAGAGTCTCAGGAAACTGGGGATTACGTGAGTGACCTAAAAGGGAGGCTAATCGACATCCACAAAAGGACCAGGACTAGAATGAGCGCTTACAGCGATCGAATGAAGACAAGGTACGACACAAGAGCAAACACGACAGGATTCCAAGTAGGAGATCGTGTATGGCTGTATAATCCACACCGTCAAAAGGGATTGTCGCCGAAACTTCAACAAAACTGGGAAGGCCCTTATACTGTCGTCACGAAAATCAATGATGTCGTTTACCGAATTCAAAGAGGGTTAAGAGGAAAGCTAAAAGTTGTGCATAGCGATCGACTGCACCGATACAGTGCCGAAGCTGGTGATAGAGTTGTTCGGGACGAACAATCTTAAGAAGGGGGCAATGTTGCGAACAGTTGAGAGTTGATTATAAATTGAGATTTATTGTTTGGATTTGAAAAGTGTAAATAAAGAAGAAATATTAGAAACAGTAATAAGTTTTATTTAACGAACCTTGGAAAAATATTACAATATATTGGAATTTTACTAAATATTCATGCTTATTTTGACATTCTCATGAATAGTCTATTCGTTAGAATGATTCTATTCCTTCGAATGAACTTTCTTAATTTTGAGATTCGAACGAATAACATTCATTTGCGAAAGATAGCATAAAATGAACTTCAAAAAAGATTCATTTTCATTGTCAGCTGTTTGACATTTACTATTATTTCTATTTGAATTAGTATGACCGTTTTACATTTTTTTTGTTTCTAAACATTTTATAGATGTTGGATAAATAATCAAGAAACAAAATAAATGATACACTTTTTCATTATAAAGTAAAGTTTAACCATCAAGAACTACATATTTATTACATTTTTTGTGTCAACTCAGCTGTTTTGAAACTATTCTTAAAAAAAATAAGTTGTTCATGACACGTTCTAAATTTTTATTTTTTTTCGTATACACTTGGTCACACTAAAATATCAAAAACAAAAGAGAAGTGTTTGTGAAATGGCAAAACCAAAAGGTGAAATCTTTGTTTATTTGTAATTGTTTTGTTTATTGTTTAATAATTTAAATTTCTTGGATAAAAACATAAAATAATAAATAAAAATATGGAATTTGTGTTGTTTGTAAATTAAGATGGTGTTGAAGAAGTGCAGAGGAGAAGGATAGTGCATGCTTTCTTTCTTTCCGTATCAACGCGGGTGGTAAAAAAACCCTTTGCTACCTCCGGGTTTTCTTCCATTATTTTAATAAACTTTTTCTTTTGTTCGCGGTTTTCCCAGTTGGAATGCGACCTTTTAACATAAAACAACAAAAAAAAATAATAAAAGTAATTTATTTTCCATGAAATAATTAAAAACTTACATGTTTTGTTGTTTACTCGACAGAAAAATTCAAACGACACAAAAATGACATTTGATTCTATTCTTTCGAATGTCAAAATTGAATTAGCTTTCGCAAATGAATGAACTTTCTATGGGTGAACTTTCGATTTGTTCGATTAACATTCTAATCGCCGAGTCTCAAAATTAAGTTTCAACGAATTCGACTCACTTTCTAACGAAAGAGAATGTCAAAATAAGCACCATTGTCAGATATTAAATAGAGTTTATTTTAAAGTAGGTAGAGCTATTTTGTAAGCGGAATAGCTTCTTTCAACGTCACAGGAAGTAACTGAAGCAAATTTATATTTGATGATATTTTCGTTAAAGACGGAGCAAAGTCCAGACAAAGCTTCAGCATTGAGATTTAAAATATTATTTATTTTTGAAATAATATTAAAATCTGGATTTCTTTTCAAAATGGCTTCAAGTTTCTCTTTAAAATTCATTCCAAATTCATCATTTATATTGTGAACAATGTTTTTAGCTTCCTTAAATAAATTCATTGATTTCGCTAATGGTAGACCCTTCGCTTCTAAGGAAGTTATTATTTCGGCAACTCTCTCGAAATTCGATTTTATATATATAAAATCGCGATATGGTTGGGGATTTTTTATTAGTTCTTCTGACAGCTTTATAGATACAGCATCTTCTGGATTCAGTGTTTTAAGAACCTAAAATGTAAATTAAGAATTTTATTTTACCAAACTAAAGTAAATGCATATCGTCGTTGTCAAACATAATGGGTTATCGGGTGTTTCAGGAGAGCCAAAAGTGACTCCTACACCATATTATGTGACAGAAAAAACTTTTCCAAATGTGTGGTTTGGAAAATTATTAACAGCATTATTAAAATTTTTATCTTAATTTTTTATTTTTTTTTTTAAATCATAATGATTTTTCCAAAATAGCTTTTTTGGCCTTTAGTCCACAAAAATTGTATTATAAAAACCTTAATATAGAATCAATGCCAGGCCACGGGCAAAATCTTCCATCGTTAATGATTTGATTACAATTTTAATCTTGGTTGGATATAGTTCACATTGGATTTTTGTCAAAAAATCGATGTAAGATGAACTGAATTTAGCAAAAACTGCGTATTGACAAGGTCCTCACAGTCAACTGATGAGGATCGCCGGGACGAAACCCCAATTTTTGTGGACTAAAGGCTAAAAAGGCTATTTTGAATCAATAAATTCAACAAGTCCATTAATAGTGCTAAGTCTTCTACTTGGCTGATTTATTTCAGTAGTATATAGAATTTGTATTATTCTCCACCGCCCAAACCAGTAAAATCCGAAAACCCGTTTTCAAAAGAATTGTTATGGCCTAAAAGGGATTCTTATCATGGAATAAAACCCACTTTTTTGACCTCTATGCTATATTTAAAATGTAGTTTGTTGATAAACATTATTTTTAACTCTGTTATTCCCTCCATGTTATCTGCATACCGCCTTCAACCATGGACAAGGGAAAGTGGTAAATGCTTCTATATTTTAACATTTAACGAGTGGAATTCAATTTTTCGATGAAATTCGTTTGCATATATTTAGCATATTTTGCATATTTTTTGCATATGTTGCATATATTTGGCATATTTTTAGCATATTTTTTAGCATATTTTTTGCATATAAAGGGTTTTCCAATAAGAGGTGTTATTTTGATATTCAAAGAAAAATGGCATTTTTGGAGATAAATGATCGGATGTTTATTTCTTTATAAAGAGGAAGGTATGTCGTTAATAATGGAACACAACATCAGCCAAATGGCCGCCAATACCACGCTTACAGGACCATATCCTTTTCATGAAATTTTCCATAACCAAATCGCAAAGTGGCTGATGAGGCCCATTTCCACCTCGGAGGCTACGTCAACAAGC
This sequence comes from Chrysotoxum bicinctum, assembly GCA_911387755.1. Lineage (NCBI taxonomy): Eukaryota > Metazoa > Arthropoda > Insecta > Diptera > Syrphidae > Chrysotoxum > Chrysotoxum bicinctum. The sequence continues at coordinate 4,971,686 of OU426991.1, forward strand.
AAAACTGTCGCATCTGGGGCTCGGAAAACCCAAGAGTTATTGTTGAAAAGCCTCTCCATCCTCTACGCGTGACTGTTTGGTGCCCAGCGTCGATTAAAGACCTCAAAGATGAAATTCGTGAGGCTATCGAGGACATAGGGCAGCCACTTTGCGATTTGGTTATGGAAAATTTCATGAAAAGGATATGGTCCTGTAAGCGTGGTCTTGGCGGCCATTTGGCTGATGTTGCGTTCCATTATTAACGGCATACCTTCCTCTTTATAATGAAATAAACATCCGATCATTTATCTCCAAAAATGCCATTTTTCTTTGAATATCAAAATAACACCTCTTACTGGAAAACCCTTTATTTTGCATATTTTCGATATGCTTTACAATTTGTTATATTTGAACTATAAAACGCTTAAATAAAAAATTTGGTATCAATCCGATGAAAAATATGGAAGTATGCAAAATCCGAGGTCTAGTGATGAGTATTGAATTTTCAAAATACCTTCTTTTTTTTCAAAAATAAATGTTTCTGGTTAAGATCTTCAAATTGCACCTATTTTTTATATTTGGGCTTTTTGATCTTCTTGAATATGGAAATTAAGACTATTGCACGATTGGATCGCACGTACTTGCTCTTACGTAAAATATAAAAGAATTTGTTTGAAAACATGTCTGTTGTCTGATGAGAAGAGTCAGATTCTCAATCATTGTTGTGACAACAGATATACACGAATCAACCTGTGGTAATATAAATTGAATCATATTCTCTTACATTGCATTTTTGTATATTTGTACATTTTATTCATAATTAATTTTTTGTAACATAAGCATTTATTTTGTATAAAAGTAGGATATTTAGAACAATAAATACACTTGCTATTAATACGGCAAACTACCAGTTCGTTCTTTTTTGACTTCCCCCCACCAGAGGTAAGGCGTCTCTAATTAGCGAATTGTCGACTTAACATTGGTCCTTCGAGAAGCAAGAGAAACAGTGAAAGCGTTACCAAGGCTTCTGTTCTGACATTGGTTTAATTTTAATTCAAACAAATTAAAATAGAAAATACTACTTACTATGTGAACAAATAACGCATACAAAAGCTCTGTCGCTTCTTCAAAAACTCACTTGGAATGAAAGGTCAGCCAATGATTATCGTAGGCAACTTGATGAGTCCTTAAATATAATAACACCAGAGTGGAATCATGCCCTCTTATATTCAAGCTTTCTCATAGGAATCATTCAATTTATAGCTTCACCTAAAGTTGCCGGGAGCAACCTAGTTAAAAAACAACCTTGGTTTGACGAGGATTGCTACAAAGCCAGAAAAAGATCTTTGGGAGCTCTCAATCTGTTTAGAGAGAATACCTCGGTTATCGCAAGGAATCTCTACGTAAAAGCTAATAATCAGTACAAACAAATATTACAACACAAAAAACCCAAATACTACAGTGGTATGGCTGAAGAAATTTCATTGATTTTAAATAGCAAAGAGTTTTGGTCAATAGCGAAAAAACTTAATGGAACAACAAATAAAGTCGGAAATTTGGTAGGAGTAAACGAGCTCAAAATTCACTTTCAATCATTGCTGAAACCTGAAGAAACACAAATTTTGTTTCACTATGCTATGCCCCAAGTGCATGATCAAAAATTGGATACAGCATTCGAAATGGAAGAGCTGTTAGAGGTCCTGAGAAAGGCGAAACAAAACAAAGCCCCAGGTGAAGATAGGATTCCCCACGAATTTTTCCAGAATGCATCAACCAACTTTCTAGAAATTCTTTTAGCACTTTTAATTCTATTTTCGGACATGCAAAGGTACAAAAGAATTCCAAAAATCTATAATCATCCCTATTTTCAAAAAACGTGATCCGAATAACGCTGCAAATTATAGAGGAATATCCTTTATGAAGACAACCACAAAAATCTTTACCGGGATCGTAGAGGAAATATATTACCTAGAGTCACGACTTCGGGAGTTGGCTCTCTTTAACCTTATAAGCTGATTTGAGATGTGGTAGTTGCCCCATACATTTCAAATGGGACCAAAACAGCTTTGTTCAAATTTTGTGGGTTTGTGCTCAATGCACAAAAAGTTGAATAAGTGTGTTTGAATATTCAAAAAAGGAATCCGTTAAATTCAAAAATTATAAAATACAAATATTTCTTTATTAATTTTGCTTTTTTATCTCTTTATCAATAAAAAAAACTATATTAAATATTAATTTTATTGCTTTTCGGATACAAATTCCTTAATATTTATGTATATTTCTGTTAAAAACTAAGAAATTCCAAGCAAAAGTAGAAGCGCACCCTAGAAATTCAATGCGTATAGTGCCCAACATTGACCACGGAATATACATAGACATTTTAGCCCAAAGGTGAAAATTTTGACACGTAAACAAATCGACAAAAAAAAACAAATGTCATAAAAAACAACAAAAGTGCGGGTCGCTGCTTCTAATTAGTAAACAAGTTTTTCACCGATTTTAGCATAATTTTCTCAACTAAATCAAATAAATTGCCCATAAAAATGTACATCAAAGTTTCCCCCGTCAATACCCGATAAAATTTCGTGTGCAGATCATAAATTGATCGCGTAAATTTCGATTGCAAAATACCGAAGATGTTTTTTCTCCGCACACAAGTTTTTCCCTACATATTCTTTTTTACTTGCGACTTATAGGTACTATAAGGCAAGTTATGCATTCGTAGAAAAAATCGAACTCGAGATTTTCATCAAAGTTGACATTACGATGATAGCGAAGACTAAAAGTCTCGCAATTCTGTCTGTCTGTCTGTCTGTCGGTCTGTCTGTCTGTCCGTTCGACTACATCAGCATAAACGGCTCGGCCGATTTTCTTTAAACTTGGTATAAACTAATTACAATTAAGTGCATTTAATTTAATTTAATTTGTTTTCTTTACCTATTAATTATTCTTATGTTGATGTAGTTTTTCTTTTCTTATTAATGGTTCTTTAAAGTCGTCTTGTTTAAAATTTAAAATTATTCATTACATGTAAACCAAACGTTGAAGCTTGTACTACCTTAAAAGATATTGTATCTTACTGTGCAAGACTAATAATAATAAATAAAATAAAAAAATAAATAAAAAAAAAATAAAATAAATATATCAATTTCTAATACAAGTAAAATAAATGTTTATTTTTTTTTTGTCATATATTCCACCTAATTCATTATTTCAAATTTATGAAAGTCATATAAACAATATTCAAATAGTTTCAAATAATTTAGATTCGAATTCTTTTATTGTTGTATTAAGTGATTTTAATCTACCGAGTATCAATCGGTTGTATTCTGATGAAGAAAAATGTATTTATCCTTTTAACGTTACAAAAGACGTTGAATATACTGTAACTGATTCTATGTATGCTATGAATTTTCACAAATCAATTGTATTTATAATTCTATTGGTAGAATATTAGATTTAGTTTTCGTTCATCAAGATATTGAATGTTCTGTTTCTGAAGCGTCATTTTCTCTTTTAAATAATAGTGTGCATCATAATTCTCTTAATTTATGTTTAAATTTTGGAATTTTAAATCAATTAACTATAACTAATTATAATAATGCCATATATGATTTTGCTAAAGCCGATTACGTGTCTCTAAATAATTTTATATCTTCTATAGACTGGGAACATATTCTGTCTGTACCTAGTCTTGATCGTACATACGATGTTTTCTGTGATGTGATTGAATCAGCCTTTTCTAGGTTTGTGCCAATAAGAGTATTTAGAAAACAAAATCGGCCTGTGTGGTTTAATAAGCAGTTAGTTAATTTAAAACGTGCCATGACAAAAATGTATAAGAAGAGCAGAATAAATTCTTCATATCAGGGCAGTTTCTATCAAATACGAAAAGAATATGAACACTTAAAAAAATTTCTTTATAGTCAATATGTTTGGTCTCTTGAATCTAAAATCAGGCGAAATTCTAAAGCGTTTTGGACATTTATAAACACTAAAAAAAATCTGTTGCTTACCTTCTGACATGGAGTTGGATGGCGTTGTTGGCGATAGTTTAAATGTTATTTGTGATATGTTTGCCTCATTTTTCCAGTCTAATTTTGTTAACCGTTACATTGATTGTTCAGTTTTGCCTGTTTGTCAAACCATAACTGACTTAGGTCATCTTTTTATTACTAAAAATGAAATTTTTTGTTAATTGTCTTCTCTAGAATCTAGTACTAATGTTGCACCAGATAATATTCCTCCTATTTTCTTGAAATTGTGTAAGAACGGTCTTATCAACCCGCTATTTATTTTGTTCAATAAGTCCTTGAGTTATGGTGAATTTCTTGATAAATGGAAGTGGTCTTTCATTTCTCCTGTACATAAATCCGGTTCGAAAAGAATAATAAGTAACTATAGGCCAATAGCAAAACTTCAAATACAGTCAAACTTCGATAACTCGAACTACTATTATCCACAATAAAAGTTCGACTTAACAAGACTTCGAGTTATCCAAATTGTTGACCAAAATTAAAACAATTAAACAATTCAATATTTGAAATACATATGCGCAACACATTTTGTGCTTTTATTAAGTCTTGTACGCTTTCCATAAATATACATAAGTTTTTGTGCCATATAGGAAATTATTGCATATATTTAGTGATTTGTGTCTGAGAGTAGTTTTTTTGATAGTTTTTTCTTTTTCAAGAAAAAAGATTCTAATTTATTTAAAGCTGCATAAATTTCATCTGTTGTATCGTCACACGTTTTCAAATATAAATTCAAATTTTCTAATGCGTGTGCTACAACACTCTTCGAAGGCTGTTGAATGAATTCCTCCACCGAAGTCTCGTCATCACATTCTACGAGTACATCAATTGAATTTGGATTTAAAGATTCGGAATTATAAACCCCAATAATGTAATCGTCTGTAGGAATGTAGGATGTGCAAATATCGTTATCTACCTCCATATAATCGTCAAGAGGTGTGGTTTCTATATTACTTTGCCTTATCGATTCATCATATTCAGCTTCCATTAAAACTCGATCTTCACCAACATTATTGAGGAAAACTAGAGGAATGTCGTCCTCTTTTTCCCACGTAGAATATTGGCCAAAACCAGCTTTCTTGAAGCAATTTGCTATCGTTTGACTTTTGACGTCAATATCCCAAGCTTTTCCGATGGTGTTGATGCATTCCTGTAGTGTTATATCGTGTTTATTTTCCGCATTCATATGATTTGAAGTATCCTTTAAAATTCTGCGGCGATAGTGACATTTTAAATTTTGAATCACTCCCTGGTCCAGGGGTTGCAGCTTTGAAGTCATATTTTGGGGAAAAAATGCTAGTTCAATAGACTTCAGCTTTTTTTGTAGGTCTTTGGGATGTGCCGGACAATTATCGATAAAAAGCAAAATTTGTCTTCCTTTTTGTAGAAATTGTCCATCTAACTTCAAAATCCATTCTTCAAAAAGTTGTCCGGTCATCCATGCCTTGCAATTTGCTTTGTAGTCAACAGGTAGCCACATAACACCCCCAAAACAACGTGGTTTTTTACTTCTACCTATTAAAAGGATTTTAAGTTTCTCAGTTCCGTCCATGTTTGCAGCCAACATTAATGTGATCCGCTGCTTGCTGTGTTTGCCGCCGTGACATTTTTCATTTTTAAATGTCAAAGTATTGTCTGGTAATCATTTGAAAAACAATCCGGTTTCATCTGCATTAAAAATGTCGCACTCATTGCATTTTTGTAAGAAATGTGGCAAAATTTGACTCTTCCATTTATAGCAGTCCTGATCAGACACGTCATTGCTTTCACCAAATGCCTTCTTATGACATACCCCATGCCTGAAATGAAAAAGTTTACGTAGACAAATTTCCAATTGAAAAATTTCTTACCGGGACCTTCGCTCCCAATTATCAAGCCAACCAGTGCTTGCTTTAAAATCTGGTAAATTTAGTCGTCTCGCAAATTCCAGAGCCTTTTCCTTTATAATTCCTCCAGATATAGGTATGTTCTGATGTCTAGCCGCTGTAAACCAATCAATTACAGCCCCATCAACACTTTCAAAAACTGGTTTCTTAATTCTTTTGCTTCCACCTAATGAAGTCCCAGATTCTATTGCTGTGATAACCTGCTGTTTATTTTTCAATATCGTAGATACCGTATTGGGTGGAACTCCATATTTCACGGCAACGTCTTTTTTTCTGGAACCACTTTCTACTTCCTTCACAAGCTGGAATTTCTCTTTGATTGTTAGTTTTAAGAACACGCTTTGCTTTCGATGCCATGATCAACAATCTTTTGAAAAAAAAACAACCAAGCAGTTACTATATGTAAATTAAAAAATAATGCAAAATATGGAATCAGCACCGCATGAAATACAACTTCCAACCAGCAACAAAACATGTAATAAAAAATTCAAATTTCTTAAACCTACTAATATGTATGTATGTTGGTATCTCATTTTCAAATTAAAATTCCCTTCAAAAATTCAAATTTCAAATGCATACGAGATGATTTTATTTGTTCTCACTAAATGGGAATTCCCCTAAAAAGTTCAACTTGGTTGATGCATATGCCATATTTTTTGTTCGAGTTATAAAGAAAATCGAGTTATAAAAGTTCGAGTTATGAGGGAAAAAATGTATGAGATTTGAACTCTAAACGCTGCTGCCACATAATTTTGTTCGAGTTATAAAAAAATCGAGTTATCGAAGTTTAACTGTAATTCCAAAAATTTTTGAAGCTATTATTAAACGAAAGTTATATGCTTTAGTTCGCAATAATATTTCTGATTTCCAACACGGATTTGTAAGCGGTAGGTCAACTTTGACTAACTTGACTATCTATACAAATTTTTGTTTATGTGCATTAGAAAATATATATCAAGTCGACTCGATATATACTGATACTGATACTGATTTCTCTAAAGCTTTTGACTGCGTTCAACATAACGTTCTTATAAAAAAACTGGAGTTTTTGGGTTTCCATTCAAATTTGCTATCATGGCTTGGTAGCTATCTTACGGAAGAAAGCAATATGTCGAAATTGGATCGGAAATCTCTAAGGAAATAGTAAATTTTTCTGGTGTTCCGCAAGGAAGTCACCTTGGTCCGCTTTTGTTTCTCTTGTTTATAAACGACCTTCCAAATCATGTTATGCATTCCAATGTTCTTTTATATGCTGATGATCTCAAAATATATAAAGAGATAAACTCTTTATCCGATGTTCAATGCCTTCAGAGTGACTTAAATAAAATATCTGTTTGGTGTGATTGCAATGGTTTGTATTTTAATGTCAAGAAGTGTTCCGTATTAACTACATATATACAGAGTTTTATGTCCTGTTTTATTCGAGTACAGTATTTGTAACATGTCTATTAATAGAGTGTCTAGGCAAAAAGACATTGGCGTTATATTCGATGAACATAATATAGGTCATCCGCATATAGCGTGTGACTTATGTTTTTAAATTGCGTGATGATGTTACTTATATCATTGTATGCTATGATGAAGATTGGCGATCCTTGTGGTATGCCATTATTAAGATTGTAAATGTTTGAGTGATAGTTATTAACCTTGGCTCGGAACTTTCTATTCGGTAGGAACGATTTTATGTAGTTGAACATTTTTGGACCAATTTTCCATTGTTTTAATTTATTTAGCACTATATGGATCCCTATTCGGTCAAAAGCCTTTTCAAAGTCAATTGATACATGATTTTTACAGGATAGAGCAGTGGAAATGTATTCATCTATATGAAGTAGGGAATCGATTGTGCTATGACCTTGTCTGAATGCAACTTGATGAAGATTATTACTTTCAATAAAATAAAGTAACCTTTTGGAAATAATTTTTTCCATCAATTTGCTTGAACATGAGAGAAGGGATATAGGTCTATAGCTGTTGGTGGTTGTTGTCTTTTGATTAGGTTTAGGAATCGGTATCATTGTTGAGGTTTTCCATGCTTGTGGGATTATACCTTGGTCAAAAATGTTGTTATAAAGTGAGATTAAACGTTGTTTTACTATTGGTGGGGCATTAATTAACATAGGGTAGGATATACGATCATATCCAGGTGTCTTACCTTTGACTGAACCGAGACAACATTCAAATTCTATTATGGGTTGATTGGAAGCTCATATAATTTGGCAGACGTACTAATGTTGTATTGAGAGTTATTGTCATCGTTCAATGCTAATGCTTTTGAACTACGGAAGGGGGGAGAGAAATTTGAATCTTCGGAATAGGAAGACCAGGTTTTCGCAAAATGTTCCGAAATTTCGTCACAATTAGTTAGCGTTCCAGATTCTGACACAATGGCTTTTATACCATACGGAGAATAGTTACTGGTAAGTGTTCTTATGTCGGACCATATTTTCTTGCTGCTAGTGTTAGGGTTAATATTCTCCGTGAATTCTTGGAAGCTTATTGCTTTAGCAAGTTTTACCTGGCGTCTAAAAACTGCGTTTGCTTTTTTGTAATTAACGAGGTTGGTGTCGTTAGGGTTTTTTTTTGAATATTTTCCATAAATTTTGTTTAGTTTCACGTAAAGAATTAAGTTTGGGGGTCCACCATGGAACCATCTTTTTATGGAGTATAGGTTTAGTTTGGGGAATTGAAATGTTTGCTGCGGTGAGAATGCACTTTTTTAGGGTTGCAGCTTCGCGATTTACGTTTTGGGATTGGGGATAGGAGCATAAAAGTTCGGTTGATTTTTGTTTAAATAAATTCCAATCAGCATGATCGGTTTTGAATTTCGGGTTGGGTTTAGCAAAATTAAAGTGATTACCAAGTGTAATGGAGGTAAGTATGGGGAAGTGGTCGCTTCCATGAAGAAAATCATTCGTTTTCCATGAGCAGCAGGGTAATAATTTTGAAGAAACGATCGTGAGATCGACATGTGTCAAGGTTTTGTGAGTGGAAAAATGTGTTGGGCTGCCATCGTTAAGAAGAGAAAGTTAATTATTAGCAAGGAAGGTTTCAACTACCTTGCCTCTTGCGTTACCCACAGAAGAACCCCAAAGAGGACTCCAGGAGTTGAAATCACCTGTTAACAAGGCGGGAGACTCGACACTATTTATTATATTTTCTATGTCTAAGGATGAAAATGGTTGGGATGGATAAATATAAATTGAAATTATGGCCACTTTAATTTTAAGCTGAATCTCTACTGCAATTGCAGATATGTTTGAATTGATGTTTATTTTCCTGTGGGGAATGGCCTTATGAACTAATAACCCCGTTCCTTGTTTGGCTGTTATATTAAGTATCAAAGTTGTGAAAGTATGCTGCATATTCTTTAAGCGCTTTAATGGAACTTTTAGATTGTACATGGGTTTCTTGTAAAGAAATTATCGATGGCTTGATCTCTTTAATAAGAAGTTCAAGTTCATGGTAGTTATTGAGGTATCCGTTCAGGTTCCATTGAAGAACCTTGAGGATTGAGTTATAAAAAATAGGTGATTTTTGGACAGTATAAACTTGGTTATACTGAGGAAAATCAGCGGTTGGGTTATTTCTGTTGTTACGATTTTGACTCTGCCACCCCGAAGTTGAATCCCAAAAATCCCGGGCGGAGTTTGGAAGATTCAACCTCTGGATGGCAGAGTCTGTTTTTGGAGAATCAGAATGATTGTTAGATGTCATCATTATTTTCGGAGATATTGTCGTGATATTGATATAAGGAATCTGTAGGCATAGGTGTGGGGTTCGGCATTGAAATTGAGTGCATGGTATTAATTTGAGAGTTTGAATTAATTGTATTTATTTTTGAGTGAGTATATTGAGGTAGTGTTGAGTTAATTTGAGTCGTTGTGAATGAAGAATTTGGGGCAAATGAGTCAGTTTCCATGTGATTTTGAGTTACGTTTAATGTTGATGGTGTGAGAGTTTTGCTTGATTTAGAATGAGAGGACTTTAAATTATATTTTTTAAAAGTGGAAATAGCGGAGGGTGGGGTGGATTGTAAATTAGAAATTGTTATTTTAGAGGCAGATGAGACGGATGATTGATTATTGTTCTGACTTTGGATTTGTATGTCTTTGTTTTGAGAAACCGGTTTAGATGAATTCAATTGAATTGGACTATTGTCAACGAGAGGAAGAGAGAGATTACTTTGAGAATTAAGAGATTGAAGTGAAGAGGTTGATGTAGATGAGTTTTTGACAACAGAAGAGAATTCTAAGGAAGAGAAAGGAAGAGGATTTTGTTCTGCCTATATTTTTTTGGCTTCAGCCATGCTACATTTTCTTATTGTTTTTATTTTTAAGGTTTCTTTAGCTTGAATATACCGCTTGCAGAGTTTTGAGGAGGCAGCATGATCTTCTGCACAATTAGCGCAAGAAATGCGTGTGCAATTTTCAGAAGGGTGTGGAGGAAGATTGCAGGTATCACATGATTGACTACGGTTACATCTTTTTAAAGTATGCCCAAGCAGTTGGCAGTTCTTGCACCGCATCGGGTTGGGGAAATATTCCTCGACTTGGAGAATGTACCATCCAGCATTTACTGATGAGGGGGGGCGGAAGCGGTCAAAAGTGAATAATACAAGGCCGGTGGCTCGTTGTACATCATTTTCATTTTTTTTTAATTTATAGACATCGGTTACACCTTGGTCTTTCATTTCAGCAACAATTTCGTTTTCTGATACATTGCTCAAGCAAGGTGCATAAACTGTGCCTTTAGACGAGTTGAGATGTGAATGTAGGAGAAACCGCAATTGGACAAAGATTAGAAAGTGACTTTTTGGAGAGGAAGAGATCTGCGATTTTTTGTGATTTTACTAGAATAAGAAGATTTCCATCACGAAGTTGTGTGATGGATTCATATGAGGTGCTGATGCTATCGATGGCTTTTTTAATAAGAAAGACGCTGAAAGATGTGAAAGGCTTGGAATAGTCAGTAGGGGAAATAATGATAAATTTGGGATTAGGGTTACAAGAATGCGATGGAAGGTCAATATTAAGATGGGGAAAAGGAAGTCTTTTTCTTTTTTCTCTTGGGGGGGTCGGACGGCTGATCTAGCAGCCTAAACCGATTGCCCGAAAGCACTGGTGGCTCTGAGGCCATGTTAAATAGATTTTTTGCACTATATGTTATACACTGCTTTGCACCACACAAGAAATGTATTATGACCACGGGAAGGGTTTGGATTGCGGAAGGGAACGGAAAATCACCAACTTTTAAGAGAGCAGATTGATAACGATCGGAACACGATGTTGTCGGCTCGAGAGATAGTCGATGACTATATATATATAATTATCTGTGGTTTAAGTTTAGTAAAAGTTAGAACCATTTTAACTTTTGCTTTTGTTGTTGTTTGGAAAAATACAGCACATTTTGTTCGTTTTTCACTCTTTGAAGTTGAATGTAGTTAAGTCTTAGAGTATTAACTAGGTACATCTATCGGGCAATTTCCGTGTTAGGCTAGGCGCGCACATTCAATTTTAGTTGCACAACTGTTTCGTTGCTTTTAGAAAACAGATGAACTATTTGTTTAAATGTCCGTGCAGATGCATATAATTATATGTTACACAAAATAGCGAACTCTTTTTGGGCAATCGTTTATTTTGTGTCAAAACACAAACTTCTTAGGTGCTCGAACCAAGCAGTTGCGAAACTAAAAATTGAATGTGCGCGCCTAGCCTTACTATTTTCAAAAAGTGAAAAAGTGAAATTTGGAACCATTTCAACTTTTACTTTTTGTGTTTTTCGAGATGGAAGATATAAATTTGAAATGAGTTGGAAAAAGAGAGCATGTAGTTCTAGCTTTATTTTATGCGTTACTGTTTTCAAATCTTCCCTGAAAATAAAATATCCCCCTGGTTTGACTAGAATGCGTTAACAAACAAACAAAATATAAAATTCGAATTAGAGCTGAGTAAATCGTTCATTTCAAATGATTGAATCGTTCAACAATTGATTACGAAAATGATTCGATCATTTCAACCAACCGATCATTCGATCATTTTCATTTCATTGAAATGATTCAATACTGTTCCTATTCGATTTCAATTTTGATTTCGATGATAAGATTGACTTATGGCTTTGATAGTTCTCACAAAATATTCTATTATTGTAAGCCATAAATTGCCAAATAACATCGAATGATGCCTACTTTGTACATGGATTAAAAAGTGTCAAAAAAGTTTTCGGCTGACATTTTGTACGAAATACACTTTGTACGTCAAAGCTGAACTATCTATTTGTCAAGCCATAAACCGTCAAATTCTATCAAAGGATGGCTAAGATTTCGATGGATTAAGAAACGTCTATAAATATCCCAAAAAAAAGGTATTTTATTTGTTACTCCGGAATAGAGCAATTTTAGGGCTTTCGGCTAACATTTGGTACGAAATACACTTTGTACGTCATAACTGAATTCGTCCTATATTCGTCAAGACATAAACTGTCAAATTCCATTAAAGGATGGCTAAGATTTCGATGGATTAAAAAAAAGTCTATAAATATCAAAAAAAAAATGTATTTTATTTGTTGCTCCGGAAAAGAGCAATTTTAGGGCTTTAGGCTAACATTTGGTACGAAATACTCTTTGTACGTCATAACTGAATTCGTCAAGTCATAAACTGTCAAATTCCATCAAAGGATGGCTAAGATTTCAATGGATTAAAAAACGTCTATAAATATCCAAAAAAAGGTATTTTATTTTTTGGTCCGGAAAAGAGCAGTTTTAGGGCTTTCGGCTGACATTTTGTACGACATACACTTTGTACGTCATAACTGGATTCGTCCTCTATTCGTCAAGCCATAAACTGTCAAATTCCATCAAAGGATGGCTACGATGTCGATGGATTAAGAAACGTCCAAAAATCCACATTAAACATACCGGATTCTGATACATCAAATAACATCAGTTCAACCCAACAATTGGTTTTGCGGCCTACAACATCAACAACCAATCTGCAACGTGTCAAAAATCTGCAATGTGTCAGAAATGTGTATAGGTTTGAAATTTTGTTTACCATTAACTGTTTTCCTTTGGACTCCAGGATTGAGTGCTAAGTAGGAATTTCTCATTGCATTCAACAATTTAAAAAAATCATGAATTCTCTGTCTTTTATTGAATGATAATGAATTAAATAAATAAATTAGCACTCGAATTTCGAGAGCTGGGTCGGCTAGTTTTTTCAATTTCATTAACACCTTTTTCAATGAATTTATATGTATCGTTAAATGAATTTAACTTTTCACTGTGCCTTTTTTCCATTGCTTCTAAAACCTCTCTAATCTCGGCTCTGTTTTGTTTTGAAGATTCCGTAAACTGTTCTTTGTATTGATTTAAACCCTTGTTGTTTTCGTCTATAACTTTTTTAATATTATTTATTACACTGTCTACATTATAAATATGATTTAAGCAATCATCACAAATAAAATTAACCATTTTCACTGTTTGAATAATACCACTGCTATAGCTGTCCAGACCACAACACTTTGGCGATAGATGCCACACTTTTTTGCATATACCATCGCATTTAATGGGAGACTTTCCCACTACAGCAGTATTACATTTTTGGCATTCCATCTTTAAAAGATTTCGGCCAAATAATTAATACTGCCCAAATTAATCACACGGCGGTCAGCCATCAGACGAATAGGGGGAACAACATGTAGCATACGAAAACATGCACGTGCCGTAACTATTCGGGACTGGTGGAAGTGTGATCATAGCCTCTTCGCGGCGGCCGCTAGAAACAAGCCTTTTAAAAAAGGTTTGGCTAATATGATCAGGCTGGTTCCTCAGGTTGGCGACAGGTTAATTCCCTGTCCCGTAAAACTTAATGAATTTCGAGAACGACAACAAGCCTCGGAAACGGACTGATTTCACGACGACAACCTACGCAAAGAAAAAGGAAAAACGATTTACGAATTTTCTTATGGAACGTACGATCGCTCTATAGAGCTCGAACTGCTCAGCAGCTAGCCGATGCCCTGTCAAAATATAAAGCTGACATAACAGCTCTTCAAGAAATCAGATGGACAGGGAATGGTGTTTTACAGAAGAAAGAATATGACATATACTACAGCTGTCATACAAAACACCATGTGCTCGGGGTAGGCTTCCTAGTCAGCGAAAAAATGAAGTCTACTATCATCGGCTTTAACGCTATAAGCGAAAGGCTATGCACCCTTCGCGTGCGAGGCAAATTTACGAACATCAGCCTCATTAACGTTCACGGACCTACGGAGGAGTCCTCAGACGAAGAAAAAGAGACTTACTACGAACAAGTCGAGAGGGCCCTCAATGCCTGTCCAAGGTATGATGTTAAAATCATCCTTGGGGATTTGAACGCAAAAATAGGTCGGGAGCCGGTATTCAGGCATTACGCAGGCACCCATAGTTTGCATGAGAACACTAATGACAATGGACTTCGAGTCTTAGAATTGGCAGCATCGAAAAACATGGTCGTTGCGAGTACCAGGTTCCCGCGTAAAGATATCTACAAAGCCACCTGGGTATCACCTGATGGAGTCACTCGTAACCAAATAGACCACGTGTTGATAGACCGTCGCCACTACTCGAACTTGATGACGGTACGAACGTACCGAGGTGCCAATATCGACTCGGATCACTATCTTGTTGGTATGGTTTTCCGAGGGCGGATTGCCTTGCGAAGACGCATTGCATCCGCCGATCAGGTTCGAATCAACACGGCTGCCCTGCGCAATGAAAACACCAGTAACACCTTTGGTAATGCGTTAGGACTCGCCCTAGAAACACCTAATTTAGGGAGAGTAAGTCCTGGAGCCAGTATGCTGGGCGTAAATGAGAAGTGGACACGTCTTAAAAATACTGTCATTAGTACTGCCAACTCCATCTTAGGCAGCAGTCGTAAAAATCGGAACGACTGGTTTGATGATGAATGCAAGCTAGCGACTGAACGTAAGAATGTTGCGTACCGAGCAATGCAACAATCTCATAGAACGCGGGCACGCGAAGAGGAATATAAAGAGCTCAGAAGAACAGAAAAACGGCTTCACAGACAAAAGAAATCAGCCTGGGAGAAGAACCTAATCTGTGAAATAGAAAACAGCCGAGAGCGAGGTCCGCACCAGGCGCGGAAGTTCTACCAATCCGTCCGAAACATGACGCAGTACACACCACGCTGCACATACTGCAAGGACGGAGAGGGAAATCTGATCACCGATCCTGAAAGCATACTGGAGCGATGGGAAGCGTACTTTAATGAATTGCTAAATGGTCAGCTCACTGCAGAAGTGGAGGCTCCACTACTTCAAGAAGAATACCCTATGTTGCCACCACCAAGCATAGAAGAGGTTGAGAAGGCTATAGGCCGGCTTAAACAGAACAAAGCCCCGGGAGTCGATGGCATACCAGCCGAATTATTCCATCACGGCGGGCCAGCCTTACGTCAAGCAATTCATGATATTATAGTACAGGTATGGGAGCAGGAAGAAATGCCAGAAGACTGGCGAAAAGGTTTAATATGCCCCATACATAAGAAGGGAGATGTCACAACGTGCAGCAATTATAGAGGTATCACGTTGTTGAGTACCGCCTATAAGATACTCTCCTCTATCCTACAAGACCGGATAACCCCATACGCTAAAACCGTCATCGGGCAATATCAGTGTGGTTTCATTCCAGGCAAATCAACAACTGATCAGATCTTTACCCTTAGGCAGGCGATGGAAAAATGTCTAGAATTTAACATCCCAACATACCATCTGTTTATAGACTTTAAGGCCGCCTATGATAGCATAGCCAGGGTAGAACTTTACAAAGCCATGAGAGAATTCGGCATCCCAAATAAATTGACACGACTATGTAGGTTGACCATGACCAACGTAACAAGCCAAGTAAAAATAGCCGGATTGCTATCCAGACCAATCAACATCTTTAATGGACTCCGACAAGGGGACGGTTTGGCCTGCCTCCTCTTCAACCTGGCGTTGGAGAAAGCAATCCGTGACTCTGGCACGGCAACAAGAGGGACCATCGTCAACAGGTCCAGCCAGTTACTGGCTTACGCAGACGACATTGACATCATCGGAAGAACCGAACAAGCTGTACACGATTCCTTCATCCAGATCGAGCAGGCGGCACAAAATCTGGGGCTGCACATTAGTGAAGGTAAAACAAAGTACATGGTGGCGTCGAATGCGAGAGGAACAGTTGGTCAAACAATCAAGGTAGCGGAGCACGAATTTGAAGTGGTGCAATCCTTTAAATACCTTGGGTCAATAGTAGCAGCCGATAACAACATAGAAGAAGAAATACGCGGGCGGCTTCTCAAATCCAACAGAGCCTACTATAGTCTGTCAAAGCTCTTCAAATCCAGAAATCTCACCATAACTTCAAAACTGCTGCTGTACAGGACCATGGTCCTGCCAGTACTCACATATGGATCCGAGACTTGGGTGCTTAGCAAAAGGCACTCCGACCTCTTAGCTGCGTTCGAGAGAAAAGTCTTAAGGAGAATTGTTGGCCCCATATGTGAGGAAGGACGATTCCGGAGACGGTACAATCATGAATTGTACGCAATCTACCTAGAAGCAGATATCGTGACAAAAATTAAGCTCGGTAGACTCCGGTGGGCAGGGCACCTAGCTCGCATGAGCGAAGAGGAACCTGCTCGGAAAGTTCTTTGTGGTACATTCTATGGTAGACGACAGCGTGGTAGACCATGCTTGCGCTGGAGAGATGGCGTAGACCAGGACGCCCGAAGCCTTGGGGTGCGCAACTGGATGGCGTCGGCTAGAGACCGGGATAGGTGGAGAGACTTGTTGAAAGAGGCCAGGACCGGAACCCGGTTGTCGAGCCGATGATGATGATGAAATTAATCACACAAACACTTGAAGCGTATCAAATATAATATATAAAATTAAACACGATTATCAGAGCGACAACTGTCAAATATAAACATCGGCCGTGGCGCGATGGATATGTGCTCGCCTGTCAACCTCATGATGACAGGTTCGATCCCTGCCGTCGTCTATGTCGCTTTAATTCCATTAAAAACCTTCTAAAAATTGTCATCAATGGGTTGCTGGTTTACTCATTACATGTTGTTCAGGCATAACACTAACAACATGTAATTGAGTATACATATATATAGTATATATATAGTATGCCCAACAAGGATGAACACGAATAAAATAATGTGAATTATAAGCGACATAGAAATAAGACACGGCATTTCTCCGCTTTAGCTCAGCCGCCATCCCTGGAGATAAAAATATCTGAGACAACCACCAACAGTCTCAGAACATCGTGCCACACATCTTTCCTATCCTTCTTTCTCTTCATTAACTTCACGCCCGCGCTGAGTTGAAACATTTAAAGGGTAATCATAATCCCTTGAGCGCGGGTAGATTATAAAAAAAAAAAAAAAAAACTAGCCAACCCGTACTCGCACGAATATTTTCTTAATATTAATATTAGCATATGAAAACATTTCTCAATGGGACTAAGCATATTTGCTACAATAATATTAATTTTAGGGGGAGAGTACGATAACTTAGGCGCCAAAAATTGATAACGGAATTTTGTAGAAGGGTCAAATACAAGCGTTTTTTACTATGGGAGGGGGGGTCTATCTCGCCCCGCTTAGGAGGTAGGGGCGATTTTAGAAAAAATGACTTAAATTGAAAAAAAAATATTAAAAAACAACGGCAACACTTACAATAAAATACTATACCGGTTTTGAAAGCCAGAAGTCTGTTCTATAATCGTAAATTTAAATTAAATTATTTATGTCAATAGTTTTTGAAAAATTTGCATGCAAACTCAAAATTCTGTTAAAAAATATGAAAAAAAAAAGTTTAGACCAATTTTTTTTTAAAATTGTAAAACGAAGTGCTTAATTGGCTTTTTGTGGTCAATGCTACTATTAATTCTGAATCGAACACAAAAAACCGAATGGTTTTGTCCCTTCTAGTTTTTGAGAAAATCGAAAATTACTAAAACTACTTTTTATGAAATTTTTGATTTTTGGTATTTAACTACGGTGATTTCATTTTGAGGATTAATGTTAATGTGGTTCATTTGTAGGTAAAGTACAGCAAATCATTTAGGGTTACCAAGAATGCACCAGAGGAGGTAGAATTGCATGGCATTTCGCGTCTCAGTCAGTCATTTTGTGAGTAAGTCAGGTGTTACTTAAAAATAGTCAAGTCAATTTTTCAATGTTCAATGTATTAAAACCGTGTTTACAGGCATTTTGATCACAAAAGAGATAATTATAGCAAGCACCTCCCGAATCTCTAGCCAATATTGAGGCCCATGAAAAAATGTGCCGATAGATGGGTTTATTGCTCTGAGATTAACTTTTATATGGATTGCACCAGAGAAACTTTTAAATCATTTGTTTTAAGCAAAATTTAAGTAACGTTATTTATTAAAATAAAAGATTAACTATGTAAATCATTTAAATGGTATATACATATATGTATATTTATTATCGTAGAATAAGGGCTTTACAATTTATAATGATACACAGCTTGCACAGAGATATGATATTTAGTTTATATCTTACAACTGAAAAATACATTCAAAATGATTTACAAAAGAAAAGATTTTTATTTTTTTTTTTTTTTTTTTTTTTTTTAAGGAAAACTACGTAAAAAAACCTTCATTTAATATTGATCATTTAAATGCAATTTGAATTTTATATACCCACCTACAAATTTGTAACTATATGTTTACTTATGTATCTTAGTCTGTAAGAGTATAATATGCTCTGGTTGATGAATAAATAATAATATTGTATTCTTACAATTTTTGTCACCTTTTTGAGTTGGAGTTGAGGGGAGTTGACACTTTAGTTGGAATTAGACCAATTTCTTCTAAGAACGCTATGCTTTTGAAATATTTTTTTTGGAAATATTGAAAAGTTATTTAATTTAGGATGAAGTAGTGGATGCTTAGTCGCCATTCTTTATTCAAAGAAAAAAACACTTCACTCTTACAAAGTTTGAATAACGAATGACCTTGGTAAACAATAACCTGTACCATATTAGCATTAAAAATGTTAGACACAAACAATAAACATACATATTAATTAAGGAATTATATAAATTTGCTGCATTCGTACAGTAGTACCTAGGTAATGTGAATTTTTCATAATGTAATAAATTTTCATGTCCGAACATTTTAAATGTGCAACTGGGCTACGTAAATACATATATTTAGTAGACATTGGATATAGACCATAGGGTAAATTCAAAGTTTCTTTAAATCCAGATTCTGTAAATGCAAAAGAAACCTTGCATACACCCAACCTAGCACCTACCCCAAATCCTATAGTGTGCCCAGGCAGGGGGGTTACAGCATGCCCCCATACATATCTTACTGTTTATACGCCGTAATGCGTAAGCAAGCAAAAAAAGCAAATATCCCATAAAAAAGTAGTTTTAGTTATTTTCAATTTTCTCAAAAACTAGACGACATAAAATCATCTAGTTTTCAGTTTTTGAATAAGAATAAATTAGAGCAACGAATTTTAAGAAAAATAATAATATATAACTTTGCAGTTTTGAAAAATTAAACTTTAAACTTTTTTTTTGTTTTTTTTTTTTTCACCAAATTTGAGTTTAAAACTCGTTTTTTCAAAAACTGTGCATAGATTCTACTTGATTTAAAAATTATCTAATAGATCAGAGTATTGGCTTTAAAAAAAGGTATAATACTTAATTGTAAGTATTACCGTTATTTTTTAATATTTTTGTTTCCATTTTAGTACCTTTTTTATAAAATTGCCCCTCCCGCCCAAACGGGGGGAGATAGACCCATCTCCCGTAGTAAAAAATGCTTGTATTGAACTGTTCTACAAAAAACCGTTATAATTTCTTGGCGCCTAAGTTATCGTACTCTTGCCAATTTTAGTTTATACATACGATATGTATAACACACCGTATCGAATTAGATTCTCTTTCACACTTGAAAAAAAGAGCTTGTTCATGTTTGTATGTATGTATGTATGTATGTTTATTTAGTATTTCAAACTATTTAATTACAAAGGTTAATAACAATAATGTACACTTTTCTTTGTTTGCGTGTTTAAAAGAACATCGTCTTAATATAATAATTAAACTTATTTTAAAATAAATAAATAATTTAAACAACATTATCAAAATAAATAACAAATAATTTTATACAATTAATTTTTAATAACAAATAATTTTATACAATTAATTTTGAAGTTTAACAAAATTTACAATTTGTCGTTTGAAACTTCTTAAGTTGTTTTCAGTCTTTAAATCGTGCATATTACAAATATAACAATATAGAAAATAATAAAATTTATTTCAAATAAACGGGTTGACTACTTTCTGAGATCACTCAACCCAAACTATAAAATGGTTGCGCTTTGAAAGAACATAAAACATATAGCTATTGAGTATGAGAGTAGTATGAGGCTAGCCGCGCACTAGCAACTTTTAGTTGCGAAACTGTTTGGTTACTTATAGAAAACAGATGAACTGTTTGGTTGAATGTCCGTGAATTTGCAGATAATTATATGTTCAATAAAATGGCGAACTTATTTTAGGCAATCGTTTAGTTTGTGTCAAAACACAAACTTTTTAGTTGCTCGAACCAAGCAGTTTCGCAACTAAAAGTTGCTAGTGCGCGGCTAGCCTGAGAGTATTCAAGTAACTTAAAAAATAAAATGCACGACTGGATCGCACAAACTTGCTCTTATGTAAAAGTACTTTGGAAAACATGGATTTAATGAGATAAAATGTTCAAATGTATGGAATTGCCGTCTGATTAATCTTTTTAATATTTAAGTAATTTTTTATATGACAAATTTCCTTAAAATTTTTCGAGAACAAAATGTGGGATGCCAAATCTTAAGTATTAGGTAGTATAGATTTTAGAAATATTTTTTTTCGAATATTTTTATATACAATATTATTTTAAACTTAAAGGGGCTCCTGTTGAAAATTTTTGGTTAAAATCGTTAGAGCTGTTGATGAGAAAGTCAAAAAATCAAAAAACGGTTCTATGACAGGTACTGTTAATAACATTTTGCCCCAATTTTTTTTTTGACAAAAATATAGTCCATGTCCAATGTGGATAATATCACACCGTTTCGAGATAAATAAGATTATGCATTACGGGCGTATGGGGGGTACCGTTAGTTTTGGAGCTAAAAAAATTTCAATGTCTCCTCTAGGGAATCACCGAAGACCCTTAACTACCGAGATTGAAGAACATAGGGCTAGTGGGTAAGGCTTCTAGAGAGAGGTACCAGAGATACAGACGCACTGAAACATGTTTTTTGTGTACTAAATTGTCCTTAAAATTTTTATAAACAAAATTGATATGCAAATTATTAGTATTCAATAAAATACATTTTATAACGTAATTTAAAAATTTATTCGTGTACCCGTTTTCTAGATATTGAATTAAAAAAAAAATATATTAGTTTTTTTAAAATCAAAAAACTATTTTTTCGAAAAAAAATTTTAGATTATATTTCTTCGAGTGTATAGAAGCTCACGCATAAAAATTTTGGTTAAAATCGTTAGAGCTGTTGATGAGAAATTCGTAATTCAAAAAAACCGTCCTATGACAGGTACCGTTAATAACATTTCCCCCAAACATTTTTTTACCAAAATGTATTCCGTGTGCATAATATCACACCTATTTTTTTTTTATCAAAATCGTTAGAGCCGTTTTCGAGATAAATAAGATTATGCATTACGGGTTTTAGAGCTAAAAAAAAATTTCAATTTCTCCTCTAGGGAATCACCGAAGACCATTAAGTACCGAGTTTGAAGAAAATAGCTCCAGTGGCTTAGGATCTACAGTATTCCCCGCTTAATTGCACTGACCATTTTGTCAGATTTTTCGGTCAATTATCCGGGTGGTTCAATTAACGAAACCCCGCCTAATTGAACGACCTGTTCAATTAAACGAAACCCGTATAATTGCACGAGTCGGTCAACTAAAAATTAAAATATTCATCTTAGAAATTTACTATGAACATTTCACTGTCAACTTACGAAAATTTGAAAAAACTGAAAAAGAATACACACACAAAAATATTTGAACACGTTTTATTTAAAAAATAAACATACCTACATACATACATAATTAAAACTATGAAACAGAAATAAATTATTCTTAAAAAAAAGTCACTTTTAGCTAGGTATGTACTTCGAAAGGCTCATAATGGTTATTTGCATACATTGGTTTGAAAAAATTTGTGATTTGATTTTGGTTGATTGTTTTGTTTTGAACAATGTCTTCTTGTTTTTCAGCTCAACTGTAAATTTATTAAGTGGTAAGAAGTATAAACGTAGAATTGCAATGTCCTGAAGAGTAATATGGCTTCAACTTCTTCTTTTTCTTAAACCGTTTTTTTTTTTAATTTCGGCGTCTGTTAAGCATTGTACTTAAGTATGTTGTCTATGACCACGATATCATTTTCCGGCTGCTCTTCATCTTGAATGATACTTGTCCTTTAAAAAACCACTTCAGACGTAGGTTAAGTAATAAACTATTTCTAATATTTGTTTCATTATAATTTTTTTGTACGTCCAATTATCCGAAAAATGTCCATATATTTTTTTTTTTCGGGTGCATATTTTAAAGTTCAATTAACCGAGTAATTCAATTAAGCGGGGTTCAATTAACCATCTCAAAAGCTATGCTATAATACGGGAAATTTTGCAATGCAACTTTTTCGGTCAATTAAGCGGGATGTTCAATTAAGCGAGGTGCAACTAAGCGGGGATTACTGTAGATCGAGGTACAGACATATAGACATACGGACATACAGACAAACAGACGGAATCGTCGGACCCACTTTATTCGTCTTCGCTATCATCGTAATGTCAACTTTGATCAAAATCTCGAGTTCGGTTTTTTTTTCCAAATGCTGCAGAACTTGCCCTATAGTACATATTACCTATATCGCAAGTAAAAAGAGCCCACCTGCACATTGCTCAGCGATGTGACGATAGAATTAGAGAAACAAAAAAAATGTGTGTGTGTCGGTTAGTTAAATAAACTATACAAATACAATACAGAAAAATTGAATATGTAGGTAGGTAGGTAAGAGAAAAAACGTAACTATTGAATGGAACAGATATTAAGGCCGGTATTCACCGAGCGCTCATAACTTAAGAAGCTCATAAACGTATTCACCAAGCAATATTAGTGAAGATCTACGAGCGCTCTTAAAAGTTAGGAGTGGTCCCGACCACTCCTAACTTACGAGCGCTCTTTTCGAAAATTTGTTCGCTTGTGCGTGTGCCACGCACGCATTTGACTCGAATCCATGTGAGCAATGCCAAGTAGAAGAGTATCCATTTGCTGTCAAGACCAACATTACACAACATTTCACAGTTTGGGTATGCCTGAACAAGAGAGAGTGGCTCTCATTTTCGAACTTCGAAAAACACTTGCGAGTGGTTGGTGAATACCGCACAGAAATTTCAAGTTAAGAGCCTCGTAAAGTTAAGAGCCGTTTAGGAGCGCTCGGTGAATACGAACCTAAGAGAAAGAGAGTATGGGAACGGGAAGAAAAGAAAATTAAAAATGTTGGAATGATAATGACATGAAACAAAGCAGCGACCTCGCGATTGTGATGAAATTTAATTCCTGGATAAAATAAATTCAAAAAGGGTATAATTTTTAATAATTTGTTTTTATTTATTTCTCAGGTTGTATTTGTAAATAAGAAGTGATTTTAAGCTTAAAATTTGCGCAACAATATTGACTTTATGAAGCAATGCTAATCTTTGTCGATTATTGTATAGGTTTTAAGATATGAGTGGTTGTATAAGTCAACTAATCAACAAAAATGGACAAAAAATGTAAAATTAGTAATATTTAAGTTTGACAAATTATTAATGAAAAAAAATTATAGCCATAAACACTCTTATAACAATATAGAAAATAATAAATTTTATTTCAAATAAATTGGTTGACTACTTTCATCGTGCGTTACAAACTTTAAAATGGTTTCGCTTTTATATAATAGTATAGATATAGATATAAGGGTAGCCATAATCCTTTGAGTGCGCAAATTATTATTAATATTATCATTAACTTGAGCCAACGTATGAAAGTGGTCCAATGCTTTAAGTTCGTATTTAACTTGTTCCTAAAACAGCATCACATCTTTTTTGGGCTTAGTTTAATTTCAAGTATTTACAATTTACTGATTTTTTTATTTGTTTCGAGTTGACTATCGACACTTGCTTTTACCAAGATACATACCTGCTGGCACCCCAATTGACTTAAACAGGCATTTCTCAACGAAACTTTGTTCGCAAGATAATTCAACAAAATTGAAAACAAGCTCCTTGTCAAACATATATTTATATTCGAAAATGTTTCCGAAACCAATCGAGTTATACATCAAGAGCATCCGCAGCCTGGTTGCACCCAATTTTTTTTTAACAAGTTTGCGGTTTAGCCATATTTAACCAGTAAAAAAAACAATCTTTATGTGATAATTGAAAGAAAAATATATAAAAATAAAAAAATTGATAACAAATTATGGCATTAAACAATAAAATCACAAAATAATGCTTCTAATAGGATTAAACCAATAATAATAATTAAATAATATTTAAATTAATTTTTTTTTTGTTGCACAGTATTTCTAGGAGAAAAAATTAATACTGTATTTCTATCATATTTATTAATAATGATAAAATGGAATACTATGAAACTTTATCTGAATTTAAATGTGCATACGATTCGATTCATTTTCGAAAAAAAAATGCTGCAGAACTTGCCCTATAGTACATATTACCTATATCGCAAGTAAAAAGAGCCCACCTGCACATTGCTCAGCGATGTGACGATAGAATTAGAGAAACAAAAAAAATGTGTGTGTGTCGGTTAGTTAAATAAACTATACAAATACAATACAGAAAAATTGAATATGTAGGTAGGTAGGTAAGAGAAAAAACGTAACTATTGAATGGAACAGATATTAAGGCCGGTATTCACCGAGCGCTCATAACTTAAGAAGCTCATAAACGTATTCACCAAGCAATATTAGTGAAGATCTACGAGCGCTCTTAAAAGTTAGGAGTGGTCCCGACCACTCCTAACTTACGAGCGCTCTTTTCGAAAATTTGTTCGCTTGTGCGTGTGCCACGCACGCATTTGACTCGAATCCATGTGAGCAATGCCAAGTAGAAGAGTATCCATTTGCTGTCAAGACCAACATTACACAACATTTCACAGTTTGGGTATGCCTGAACAAGAGAGAGTGGCTCTCATTTTCGAACTTCGAAAAACACTTGCGAGTGGTTGGTGAATACCGCACAGAAATTTCAAGTTAAGAGCCTCGTAAAGTTAAGAGCCGTTTAGGAGCGCTCGGTGAATACGAACCTAAGAGAAAGAGAGTATGGGAACGGGAAGAAAAGAAAATTAAAAATGTTGGAATGATAATGACATGAAACAAAGCAGCGACCTCGCGATTGTGATGAAATTTAATTCCTGGATAAAATAAATTCAAAAAGGGTATAATTTTTAATAATTTGTTTTTATTTATTTCTCAGGTTGTATTTGTAAATAAGAAGTGATTTTAAGCTTAAAATTTGCGCAACAATATTGACTTTATGAAGCAATGCTAATCTTTGTCGATTATTGTATAGGTTTTAAGATATGAGTGGTTGTATAAGTCAACTAATCAACAAAAATGGACAAAAAATGTAAAATTAGTAATATTTAAGTTTGACAAATTATTAATGAAAAAAAATTATAGCCATAAACACTCTTATAACAATATAGAAAATAATAAATTTTATTTCAAATAAATTGGTTGACTACTTTCATCGTGCGTTACAAACTTTAAAATGGTTTCGCTTTTATATAATAGTATAGATATAGATATAAGGGTAGCCATAATCCTTTGAGTGCGCAAATTATTATTAATATTATCATTAACTTGAGCCAACGTATGAAAGTGGTCCAATGCTTTAAGTTCGTATTTAACTTGTTCCTAAAACAGCATCACATCTTTTTTGGGCTTAGTTTAATTTCAAGTATTTACAATTTACTGATTTTTTTATTTGTTTCGAGTTGACTATCGACACTTGCTTTTACCAAGATACATACCTGCTGGCACCCCAATTGACTTAAACAGGCATTTCTCAACGAAACTTTGTTCGCAAGATAATTCAACAAAATTGAAAACAAGCTCCTTGTCAAACATATATTTATATTCGAAAATGTTTCCGAAACCAATCGAGTTATACATCAAGAGCATCCGCAGCCTGGTTGCACCCAATTTTTTTTTAACAAGTTTGCGGTTTAGCCATATTTAACCAGTAAAAAAAACAATCTTTATGTGATAATTGAAAGAAAAATATATAAAAATAAAAAAATTGATAACAAATTATGGCATTAAACAATAAAATCACAAAATAATGCTTCTAATAGGATTAAACCAATAATAATAATTAAATAATATTTAAATTAATTTTTTTTTTGTTGCACAGTATTTCTAGGAGAAAAAATTAATACTGTATTTCTATCATATTTATTAATAATGATAAAATGGAATACTATGAAACTTTATCTGAATTTAAATGTGCATACGATTCGATTCATTTTCGAAAAAAAAATCATTTTATAAATTCGATTTTTTTTTAGTAATTTTAGATTATGATTTAGTTTGTAAGAGAAATTTTAGAACTGGGACTGGTATAAAAATTACATTTCGTTATACTTGGAACATTAAAAAGCAGAAAAGGTTTGATTCAAGATTTTAGAGCTCAGTTGTCATTCGATTAGTTAGCATTTGAACTCGCTTCGCATTGCAACTTTTACATAAGACATGATCATCTAGAGGATAACATCCGCGACCTTCAGCTTCAGATGAAAGAAGCAGCCCACAATCCTATAACATTTAATTATGAGTAATTTTTAAACATGAGTATGGGATCTCCCTATTTTTCTATTACCTCGCACTTATAACATTTGAAATGGAAGCTTCTATCTAGGGCTACCACACGAACTGTTTCTTCTTGTCCATGTTCTGGCATAATTGGCAGTTTACAAACACAACAACGTGGAGCGAATTTTCTAGATTAAAAATATAAATGTGACGGTGACTAAGGCAAACAATTAGGAACTATTTTTTAACTTACTTATGAAAATCAGCTATGCAGTAATTCTGATTAGTTGCGTCGACTGTAAATGGAATTCCGTCGAGGCTGTTGCCACAAACTACACATGTGAAACACTGTGGATGGTATGGTTTGCCAGTAGCACGAAGGATACGCTCCAATATAGGCTTCATGCAAACGGAACATTTTTCAAGTGTATTTAAATAGTCAACTTCACAATACGGTTTGCCATCGAGCGCGTAAAATGGTTTGCCTTGCAAATTTATTTGACACTGTGAACATGTGAAGCATGCAATGTGATAAACCTGATCCATAGCTGTGCAACCAGAATTTTCTCCTATTACTCGCTCGTTGCATGCAACACAAATACCTTTATGTTTAAAAATCCAGAAAAAATATATAAAACAATTTTTATCTTAAAGTTAATAATTTACCAAAACTATCAACATCATTTCCGGCATCCATTGAATGAACTAAAAGATCAGTCAAGGCTTCAACTTCTGCTTCTTTGTGGCTTTGCAATTTTCCAGCATTACCACCACCACCACTTCTATCTAAATGAGGAATGATATTCAAGCTAGTATTTCCTTCTGCAATATCACCAGTTCCGGCTCTTTCCACTTCAGATACCTGAGGACTATTGACGTACGATGTATATGGCAAATAATTTGATCGCGATGATAGCTGACTAGGTGGGCGTGGATTTATAGGTTCATAAATCGACTCGTATGTAGAGGAACCCTTTCAAAAGCAACAACAAATAAATACAAAATAATGAATTTAATATCTGTTTAATAATAGAATATAGCTTGATTAGCATTAGTTGCATTTTGCCTTTTTTATCCGGTTTTATAAATGTATGTTTAATTTTAATATATGCGCATGTATGTATGTAATGTGTACCTGTGAAGAGCTGCCATAACCATAATAATCCGAAGAGGATTGACCAAAGCTGCGCTGAAATTAGTTGTTAGTTTTCTTTCTTTTTTCTTCTTTCAAAAGCACACAAAAACCAAATCATATTAGTAAGATCAGAAAAAACTTCCTGCCCCGCAAAACATACAACAAATGTTTCTTTTTTATAAGTAGAAATGGAAGACCTACCTGCGAGCTTGGACTTTCATAAGCACTATAGTCATTGTTATGGTAGCCCATATTCATATAAGTTTGTTGTTGCTCGATTGATGAAGATTCGGAATGTTGCGCTGCTTGGTTATTCAATGTGCTACCTCCGGCAATTGCCTTAGTAGTTGTATTCGTGCCATAAGCTGACATTGGATACGATGGTAGTTTGGGATAGATATCGGTGGCCCGACGCAGCTCACTATATGATGAACTTACTGGACTGGGAGGTGGCGGAATGTCATCGTCAGTTACATTGCACTGGTTGTTATATTCCAATGGACCGTTAATACTGAGGCCTGTTGGCATTTCTAAAGGAGGCGGTGGTGGCGGCGGTGGCAAATCGTCAACTTCGCAAATAATATATAAATACAAAAAATAAATAATATTAGAGATCAATTTTTAAAGATGGTAGTTTATTTTTAAACAAGCATACACGCGTATGTGTGTATATGTAATATAAAAGCATTATTAATATCTGTATCATTATAATTATTTTCACTTCATTACTCATTACTATTATCATTATCCTATATGAAGGTTTTATAATACAAATTCTATATACTACTGAAATAAATCAGCCAAGTAGAAGACTTAGCACTATTAATGGACTTGTTGAATTATTGATTCAAAATAGCTTTTTTGGCCTGCTAAGTCTACTACTTGGCTGATTTATTTCAGTAGTATATAGAACTAGCCGACCCGTACTCGCGTTGCTTCGCAAATTGTAACAACGAATATTTTCTTAATATTAGCATATGAAAACATTTCTCAATGGGACTGAGCATATTTGCTACAATAATATTAATTTTAGTTTATATGTATAACATACCGTATCGAATATTAGATTCTCTTTCACACTTGATAAAAAGAGCTTGTTCATGTTTGTGCATATTACAAATATAACAATATAGAAAATAATAAAATTTATTTCAAATAAACGGGTTGACTACTTTCTGAGATCACTCAACCCAAACCTTAAAATGGTTTCGCTTTTAAAGAATAGTTCATGTGCACGGCACTGTAGTCAAAAATGCTTTTGAGTGTATTCAAGTAACTTAAAAAATAAAATGCACGACTGGATCGCACAAACTTGCTCTCATGTAAAAGTACTTTGGAATTTAAAATACATTTTATAAATATAAAACATGGATTTAATGAGATAAAAATGTTCAAATGTATGGAATTGCCGTCTGATTAATCTTTTTAATATTTAAGTAATTTTGTATATGACAAATTTCCTTAAAATTTTTCGAGAACAAAATTTGGGATGCCAAATTTTAAGTATTAGGTAGTATAGATTTTAGAAATAATTTTTTTTTTTCGAATATTTTTATATACAATATTATTTTAAACTTAAGGGGGTTCCTGTTGAAAATTTTTGGTTAAAATCGTTAGAGCTGCTGATGAGAAAGTCAAAAAATCAAAAAACGGTTCTATGACAGGTACTGTTAATAACATTTTGCCCCAAAATTTTTTTTGACAAAAATGTAGTCCATGTCCAATGTCCATAATATCACACTATTTCGAGATAAATAAGATTATGCATTACGGGTGTATGGGGGGTACCGTTAGTTTTGGAGCTAAAAAAAAATTCCAATTTCTCCTCTAGGGAATCACCGAAGACCCTTAACTACCGAGATTGAAGAACATAGGGCTAGTGGGTAAGGCTTCTAGAGAGAGGTACAGACATACAGACGCACTGAAACATGTTGTTTGTGTACTAAATTGTCCTTAAAATTTTTATAAACAAAATTGATATGCAAGTTAGTAGTATTCAATAAAATACATTTTATAACGTAATTTAAAAATTTATTCCTGTATCCGTTTTCTATATAGTGAATTTTCAAAAAAAAAATATATTAGTTTTTTAAAAATTTTTAGATTATATTTTTTCGAGTGTATAGAACTCACGCATAAAAATTTTGGTTAAAATCGTTAGAGCTGTTGATGAGAAATTCGTAAATCAAAAAAACCGTTCTATGACAGGTACCGTTAATAACATTTCCCCCAAACATTTTTTTTACCAAAATGTATTCCGTGTGCATAATATCACACCTATTTTTGTTTTATCAAAATCATTAGAGCCGTTTTCGAGATAAATAAGATTATGCATTACGGGTTTTAGAGCTAAAAAAAAAATTCAATTTCTCCTCTAGAGAATCACCGAAGACCCTTAAGTACCGAGTTTGAAGAAAATATCTCCAATGGCTTAGGCTCTAGATCGAGGTACAGACATACGGACATACAGGCATACAGACAGACAGACGGAATCGTCGGACCCACTTTATTCGTCTTCGCTATCATCGTAATGTCAACTTTGATCAAAATCTCGAGTTCTATTTTTTTATTTTTTTTTTCAAATTTTTTTTTTTTTTTTTTTTTTTTATAATTTACTCACGCTCAAGGGAATATGAATATCCTTCAAATGTTTCAACACAGCGGGGGCGTGAAGTTACGGAAGAGAAAGAAGGATAGGAAAGATGTGTGGCACGATGTTCTGAGACTGAAGGTGGTTGTCTCAGATTTTTTATCTCCAGGGATGGCGGCTGAACTAAAGCGGAGAATTGTCGTGTCTTATTTCTATGTCCCTTATAATTCGCATTATTTTATTCGTTTTCCATCCTTGTTGGGCATACTAGTTTAACTCAATCACATGTTGTTAGTGTTATGCCTAAACAACATGTAATGAGTAAACCAGCATCCCATTGATGACAATTTATAGAAGGTTTTAATGGAATTAAATACGACATAGACGACGGCAGGAATCGAACCTGTTATATTGAGATTGACAGGCGAGCACACAACCATCGCGCCACGGCCACCCCTTGCAGAACTTGCCCTATAGTTAGTACCTATTACCTACATACATAGTATATCGCAATTAAAAAGAGCTCACCCCCACATTGCTCAGCGATGTGACGATAGATTTAGAGAAACAAAACAAATGTGTGTGTGTGTCGGTTAGTTAGATAAACTATACAATACAGAAAAATTGAATATGTAGGTAGGTAGGTAAGAGAAAAAACGTAACTATTGAATGGAACAGATATTAAGAGAGAGAGAGAGTATGGGAACGGGAAGAAAAGAAAATTAAAAATGTTGGAATGATAATGACATGAAACAAAGCAGCGACCTCGCGATTGTGATGAAATCTAATTCCTGGATAAAATAAATTCAAAAAGTTTATAATTTTATAATTTGTTTTTATTTATTTCTCAGGTTGTATGTGTAACAAAGAAGTGATTTTGGACTTGAAATTTGCGCAACAATATTGACTTTATGAAGCAATGCTAATCTTTGTCGATTATTGCATAGGTTTTAAGATATGAGTGGTTGTATAAGTCAACTAATGAAAAAAAATGGACAAAAAATTTAAAATTAATAATACTTAAGTTTGACAAATTATTAATGAAAAAAAATTATAGCCATAAACACTCTTATAACAATATAGAAAATAATAAAATTTATTTAAAATAAATCGGTTGACTACTTTCTGAGATCGTGTGTTACAAACTTTAAAATGGTTTCGCTTTTATATAATAGTATAGAAGTACAGATTTGTATTATTAAACCTTCATATAGAATTAATGCCAGGCCACGGGCAAAATCTTCCAACGTTAATGATTACAATTTTAATCTTGGTTGGGTATAGTTCACATTGAATTTTTGTAAAAAAATCGATGTAAGATGAACTGAATTTAACAAAAATTGCGTATTGACAAGGTCCTCACAGTCAACTGATGAGTTCATGTGAGATCGCCGGGACGAAACGCCAATTTTTGTGGACTTAAGGCCAAAAAAGCTATTTTGAATCAATAATTCAACAAGTCCATTAATAGTGCTATAGTGCTAGGTCTTCTACTTGGCTGATTTATTTCAGTAGTATATAGAATTTGTATTATAAAACCTTTATATAGAATCAATGCCAGGTCACGGGCAAAATCTTTCAACGTTAATGATTACAATTTTAATCTTGGTTGGGTATAGTTCACATTGAATTTTTGTAAAAAAAATCGGTGTAAGATGAACTGATTTTAACAAAAATTGCGTATTGACAAGGTCCTCACAGTCAACTGATGAGTCCATGTGAGATCGCCTGGAAGAAACGCCAATTTTCGTGCTATTTTGAATTATCATTATCCAACTATGCAAACTTTTCAGTTGAATATAGTCGGACAACTTTCAAATGACCGCACAGTAATTCCTACAGCATTTCTTTTTCGGATAATCTTTTTTTTTTCTTGTTATTTTCTGATTTTCCTTTTTGTATTAACAATGTGTTTATAAATTATAACTCTTAACATTTATAAAGTAGTACCGCATTGATTTTTACGAACACAATAGATTGTGATTGTTTTTTTTGATTATTCTAGATGAACCTGCACACTATGACTCGAGCTAGATGCATTTCTATTTCCAAATGTTTGAATTTAATTTCTTAAGTAACTTTTAACAAGGTAAATATTGTTTAAATTTAAAACATTTTTGTGTTATACAAAATGTGTGTTATACAGTTCTTAATATTTTTTTCATCATTTTTCCCAAATTATAAATTTCACCACAATTTTTGAAAATTTGAGAAAATAAATTGGTCGTAGCAATCATAGTACAATTCGCGACGACCAATTTATTTTCTCAAATTTCTCTCATTTTAGCAATAACAACGCAAATTTTAATAAATTAATATTAAAATCAACTAGATTGCTCCCCTTCCGTAAAGTTTTTGTGAAGAATTTAAGCTTATATATCTGTGGTGTTTGGTACAAACCTGATAAGTCCATAAAGTAATTTGCGTTTTCTCGTTCACTTTACATGGCCCTAGCGCTGAAACGGGTTGACTGATTTTCTTCAAATTTGGAAAACTTTTGAAAATATTCTTTGAACAATTATATTCCAAATTTTAAGAAAATCGGTTTACCCGTTTAGATTCGAGATCGATATAAAGTGAAAGTAAGGATGCAAATTATTTTATGGAGTTATCATGTTTCTACCAAACACCACAGATATGTTTTAAATCCCATTTTTTTTATTCGTTGGTCGCTCTCATGTAAATATTCCTTAAGACTGGTGGATAAAGTCAATTGGAATCATGACAGTTAAAAAATTACATTGTAATAAGGATATTTTGAAAGAAAGTCGACGATATGCATACACAAAAACTTACCATTATTTTCAAAATTAACGTTACTATAAATGAAATTGTTTCCAGGTGGTATATCATCACCTGCTACAGCATAAAATGCATGAATCTGTTTATCATGATTAATGTTGCTGTAGACGTTCAAAACGTCGGTATCCTTGCGTCGACTCTCGGATGCAGAGCTTACTGCTGCCATTGGTGTTTTAACATTCGAGTACATGTACGATTTGGGGGAGAGAGTTATATTGTTGCTATTAAGAGAACACAAGTCACCTGTGCTGTTGCCGCTGGGACTTTCATTCAAGAACGAGGCTGAAGATAACTTTGGTACTATTTTGTTCTTTTGCAAAAGACCCTTTTTCTGGAGCTGCTTTTTATGATGTTCGAGTGCTTCTAGTTGTTGGTCAAGAATGTCCGGATTGTCTAGAGTTACTTTGTTGTTGCTATAAATATGGTGACCGGAATAGCTAGGTTGTTTTCGTTGCAGCAAAGGAATGGCCGGTCCGCCAGCGATGGCTGTTTTTACCCCGCTCTTGATGGTATTTTTGATAATAGAATCACTCTGTAAACGTTTAGAATACAAAGGTTCACATGTTTGCTTAACAACCATACTCTGTGGTACCTAAGACGAACAAAATGTTAACCAACAAAACCAAATAGTAGGGAACAAACAAAAAAGTTAATAATCGATGTCAATTAGACAAAAGCAAAAAAAAAAAAACAAAAAATATAAACAAAACCTCAGGAAACTGGAAATTATTTTTTTTGTTCGGCTTTGGTGGTACTGCGGGTCCAACTTTTTTGGGGCTTACTTCATTAAGTGAACCTTTTCCCATAGTCGACGGCGGATTGGAGGTGGCAGCTGATGAATCATTGAAAACTTTTGGTGAAGCTGATGAATAAACCCCTGGTGATAGCGGGTAGTTATTTATGAGCCTTAGCTTAGCTAATTGTTCATCTAGTGAATCCATTATTTATACTACTGCAGATACAAACATAATAAACGAATATTCAGTTTTTGAGTAAATTCAAATAAGATATATATTATTGAATAGTTTAATTTATTTGTTGAAAGTATACCAAAATATACAAAAAAGTGGTTGTCGATTACCATAAATTTTTGCAAATCTCCTTTCGTAAAAATTCGCCAGTTCCTGTTTGTGCCTTAAGAATTTGGTTTTCGCAAAAAAGATAAAATATTTCCCCTTCCTATATATTTCAGTCCAACCAATCTCAATAAATTCCTCACAACAAAATTGCAATAAGTTTCCCCTTGTGTATTTCAGGATTCAATTCAAACAATACCAAGAAACTGCACCCAACGAAATCACAAATTTATCTGTTTGACGTTTTGAATTTCTGATTCTACTGACAAACTTTTGACATTAGAAGAACTCGTTCAAGGTTCTCTTGGATTTTTTCGCAGTTCACTTCTCTTTTACTACATTTATATGAGGTGTTGAAGCGAGCTTGAAGTTCGCTTCGACCCTTTGTAAACCTTATCGAGTTGAAATGAGCCTCGTTTGACTCACTGATCTCTATAACACACCTTTGAGTATATTACTACGTTTATATGCAGTATCGAAAGATCGAGTTGGATTAGGGTCGGATTTTCGACCCAGGTTTTTCGTCATTTGAGTTGAGAGCTCGATTTGGAGTTGAGTTGAAATGGTGTTGAGCGATTCTGAATCATTTTGTTAAGCCAACTCCTCGACCCAGGTTTTTCGTCTCATATTTCGACTCGACACCACTGAGCGAGTGGGATCGAGTCGAACGAAGCTCATTTCAACTCAATACCCGTTTACAAAGGGTCGAAGCGAGCTTCAAGCTCGCTTCAATACCTCATATAAACGTAGTATATGTGACCCTTTGAGTATATATAATATGGAGGGCTCGTTTCTATTCCAAATGCGTGCCTATCATAGGGGTCGCTACTCAAATTTGTGTAAGACAAAGTCTGCTATTACACGATGCATCCAGACGCGTGCGACTTTTCGAATAACGTAAGTGCAAAAGAGAAAAAAAAATCGAAAGATGAGACGGAAAAAAAACTGCCCTGTGTCGCGAGGGTAAAATTTTCGGTGCAACAATTTGACGTTTCTCTTTTCTCTTGTCCGTTTTTCTTCTATTCTGCTTCATATGATTTCGTTATCCGAGGAGTAAACTTCAATGTAATGCATAGAAATACTTCTTTCTGATTGCTTCTTTATTTTGAAGAGCACATACGCTCACCAACACCGAAATGAAAAATAAAGAGAACTGTCAAATTGGATTCATGAATCTGGTTTCAACGTGTAATAGCGCTTGAATCAGTGGACGAAATATCAAAGCAGAATTCAAAGAAGGCGCATGCATCTAGATTCATCGTGTAATAGCAGACAAAGAGCCTGTTTAGATTGGGAAGATTGAGTACGGACTGGTGAGTACCATCGTGTTTACATTAAAAAAACTTTGAGGCGCCTCACGATGGGTTTTACGTGGAATTATTTGAATCGAAACATTTTTTTATCGTCATTAATAAATATTTATCAGGAAACTGGTTTGCTCTTTTGTCCAATTCTTCATTTTTTTCCTTAAAAAATTCACGCGAACAAAATTAAATACTTTTATAGACAGACAGCTGTTGTTTTCTTGAAAATTGACAAATTGAAATGGACAAAATGAAATAAAACGAAACGTTTCGGTTATGAAACAGTACTCACGAGTCCAGTTTTTATGTTTTCTTCATGCCTCACGAGACCTCTCACCCCGCACTTTTCTCGCCTACAAATTGCCGTGAGTCCGTACTCAATCTTCCCAATCTAAACAGGCTCAAAGTTATTGCCGAGTGCTTCATATCACATGTGACGGAGAACTATATGCGAGGAGAAGGTAAGCAAAAATCGGAGGATACGGCTGTATCCTTAACTTACAGAAAGTGACACAGCGACCCCTATCACAACTTCAAGTACTACAATGCTTTAGGGATAGGAACGAGCCCTCCATATTATATATACTCAAAGATGTGACATTAACAATCAAACAGAGGCTAAAAAAAATGAACATGAAACCGAGCAAAAGGGCGGAAAACTATAATTTCTAAAATATTTAAGATAATTTAATGCAGTAAATTTTGTAAAATTTGTAGAAGTCTTTTTTATTAGATTGACCAATAAAAATACTAAAGGGACCTTTTATTTTCGTCCTTTAGTGAAATGTTTTTTTTTTAAGGCAGTTTTGTTTGTTAAAAATATATTTAGCGCGTTTTGAAAATAAGTTTCTTAAATTTTGATTCTCAAATGCCTGTAAAATTAAAAAAGAAGAGAACATTTAAGTAAGGAAAAGTTCTTTTTATTGGAATTCATTAAAACTTATTAAACAATGATAACAAAGAATACGATAGGTAAATTAAAAATCCTTTTATAAGTGTCAACAAAGTGTCAAAATTATTTAGCTCCTTTTTAAAAACAATCCTATATATTTGATTTCATTTAGAGAAAAATAGAGCTGTTTTGAAAATTACAAGCATTGTATGAAAATTAGCACCCATTTGATTGTTAAAAACATTAAAATAGTAATAACTTCTAAACCAGCCCGTTTTGAAATACAATATTTCCACCATTCTATAGCTCTCTTTAATACGCAAATTTTGGTATACCACACTCCATATTTTGAAAAAAGTGCCTTTAGCACCGTTTTGATTGTTAACGTCACATATATAATATGGAGGGCTCGTTTCTATTCCAAATGCGTGACTATCATAGGGGGCGCTACTCCAATTTGTGTAAGGCCGGGCATTCACGACACAAAATAACTGCGCAAACTGGGGTTTGCGCAGTTTAGTTGTGTTGTGAATGGGGTTGTTTGTGCGATTTGTGCAGTTAACTGTGTAAAAATTAAAAAAATTTGATATTTTTGCTCAAGTCTTAAATTTGTGCAGTTATTTGTGTCGTGAATGTCAAAAACTGTGCAACCGCTCTGTTGAAAAATTTTATTTACGCTGTGTACATTGTTTTTTTTTTTATAATGGCTGGTGCCGGAGCCGATGATTATATGATATGAACAGAATGAAAACTTTTTTAAACTGAGAACTGTGCAGTTCACTTGTATCGTGTTTTGCACAAACCGACTTGAGTGAAATGTCAGTTTGCGCAGTTATTTTGTGTCGTGAATGCCCGGCCTAAGACAAAGTTATTGCCGACTGCTTCATATCACATGTGACGGAGAACTATATGCGAGGAGAAGGTAAGCACAAATCGGAGGATACGGCTGTATCCTTAGCTTACAGAAAATGAGACAGCGACCCCTATCACAACTTCAAGTACTACAATGCATTAGGGATAGGAACGAGCTCTCCATATTATATATACTCAAAGTAATACACTGGATAGCGCATTCCCTACATTGTATAACAGATTTTTTGACTCCAATTGAAGATGACAGATGGTAGGCAGCTTCATAATTTGACGTCTTCTTTTCACAAAAAAAAAATATTTTGACATGAGAAAGAGGAAAACAAATGTGACTGCACTTGTTTATGCGGGAAACAGATTGACACAGCAACTTCAACAGCAACTTTAATTCAATTTTTAGTTTCGTAACTGCTTAGTTCGAGCAACTATAAAGTTTGTGTCTTGACACAAATTAAACGACTGCCTAAAATGAGTTCGCTATTTTGTGTAACATCTAATTATTTGCACCTGCGCGGACATTCAACCAAATAGTTCATCTCTTTTCTATAAGCAACCAAACAGTTGTGTAAATAAAAATTGAAAGTTCGCGCCTAGCCTAAGTGATGCCAAAAACCTAACAATTTTTTGTGATCACTTTACGCAGAGCAACCGAAAGTTGATAATCAAAAACGACAATGAACAAAACAACAGTCAACTATCACCTTACGCAATTCCACCCGTTTCTTACTACTTGTTTTTTTTTTATTCTTACTTACTCTCCACTGTCAAATTGTGCCAATTTCAGCGCCTCCACGGGATATCGTTAGTGAGACAAAATCACGTTCCATGGTTTTATCTTTGAGTATATATAATATGGAGGGTTCGGTCCTATCCCT
This sequence comes from Chrysotoxum bicinctum, assembly GCA_911387755.1. Taxonomy (NCBI): domain Eukaryota; kingdom Metazoa; phylum Arthropoda; class Insecta; order Diptera; family Syrphidae; genus Chrysotoxum; species Chrysotoxum bicinctum. The sequence continues at coordinate 5,010,056 of OU426991.1, forward strand.
AATGCGTTGTAGTACTTGCAGTTGTGATAGGGGTCACTGTCTCACTTTCTGTATGTTAAGGATACAGCTGTATGCTGTCAATTTGTGTTTACCTTCTCCTCACACATCGTTCTCCGTCACATGTGATATGAAGCACTCCGTATATTTTTATGTCGATTTCCTTTACTTACACACTAGGGATTTTAGGGATTGCGTTCCCTTGTCAAATTTTGACTTTTAAGCCTAGTACGCAGATCGAGACAAGACAAATTTTATCTCTACAATTTTAATCTCTACAAAACTTTTCCAAATCCCGCGAAAAAATTCGAAGTTGGAGAGATGAAATCTAATTTAATGTGTTATTTAGTGTATCTTTGGAACGGGTTGTCTTACAAAAGTCGTTCATGCCTTTTTGGAATCTACTCTTGATGATCTCGAGACAAGCATCAGCACCTTTTACATAAAATCGGAATTGACAAAAATCACTTTCGGAAATACGGTGGCTGTCAAAATTTTTCCCGCAAAATAATGCTTGTATCTTTCTATCCTTGCAAAATTTAGTGGAGACATTTTGTAGAGCAATCTTTGAGTATATATAATATGGGGGGCTCGTTTCTATTCCAAATGCGTGACTATCATAGGGGGCGCTACTCAAATTTGTGTAAGACAAAGTTATTGCCGAGTGCTTCATATCACATGTGACGGAGAACTATATGCGAGGAGAAGGTAAGAACAAATCGGAGGATACGGCTATATCCTTTACTTACAGAAAGTGAGACAGCGACCCCTATCACAACTTCAAGTACTACAATGCATTAGGGATAGGAACGAGCCCTCCATATTATATATACTCAAAGAGAGCAATTCACAATAGTATGAATTTTACGCGCGAACTGCGTATTGCTCGGAAAAATATCCGAGACAAAATTTGTCCCAGGAAAAAAATGTATGGGAGACAAAATTTTAGATTCGATATACATATATTTACAGCTTTGAATATATATAATATGGAGGGCTCGTTTCTATTCCAAATGCGTGACTATCATAGGGGGCGCTACTCAAATTTGTGTAAGACAAAGTTATTGCCGAGTGCTTCATATCACACTTTGAGTGTATATAATATGGAGGGCTCGTTCCTATCCCTAATGCATTGTAGTACTTGAAGTTGTGATAGGGGTCGCTGTGTCACTTTCTGTAAGTTAAGGATACAGCCGTATACTCCGATTTGTGCTTACCTTCTCCTCGCATATAGTTCTCCGTCACATGTGATATGAAGCAGTCGGCAATAACTTTGTCTTACACAAATTTGAGTAGCGCCCCCTATGTACCTGGACACATTGACGCAAGTTCACATGAAACTTGCATGAACATATAAAAGAGAGAGAATGATTTTTAATAAGAGGGAAATAGATGGACTGAAAAATCAAAAATCTGCACGAATCTCATAATTTATTATGAAACTCTGTGCAGTGAATCAAGTTCCGTTCTAATATCGTTCCTATTTTGACAGATAATTACATTTTTATTTTAGCGTCCAGCCGGTACCTTCAGCCCATCTCTTTCCCTCTTATTAAAAATCATTCTCTCTTTTATATAAGTTTCATGTGCACTTGCGTCAATGTGTCCAGGTACTTACTTCGCAATATGCCGTGTTCTACTTTCCAACCGTTCTTCTACTGTCAATTTTCTTGCATCACCAAGTACGTTTATTTCTGTGTGTAGCCATTAAGTACGCAGTGAGGCATTGCGATCTTCCGTCAGTGTGTCCAGGCACTATGATAGTCACGCATTTGGAATAGAAACGAGCCCTCCATATTATATATACTCAAAGATATCACATGTGATGGAGAACTATATGCGAGGAGAAGGTAAGCACAAATCGGAGGATACGGCTATATCCTTAACTAGTGTACACCAGTTCAGAATATTTTGCACTACCTTTTGAGCTAGTGCAGGGGCCTGTTTCTCAAATCATACACATCATACATTGTATGATATTGACATTTCTGCTGTATGATTTCTGTTTATCAAATTTGTTGTATGATCTGCTGTCATACAACAATGTATGACCGAAGATTACACTGGAAATCTTGGAATGTTGTATGATTCTGTTTCTCAGAAATTTATCATACACATCATACAGCAAATTAACCTACATTTGTTCATACATTTTATACAGCACAAAATTTTGTTGTAATTGGCTGCTGCACATGAAACAACATGAAAAGGAAATAAAGAAAAGTAAGTATTTTTTGAGTTAATTTTTATTGTTTTCTTTTCTACAGTCGTCCAAAGAACGGAAAATTCTAGTGCTGCAGTCAATTCTATGAAAGTTTACTGGCTTGACACTCACAAATCCAAATTATCTTGTAGTTTTTCAAATCTTATGTTTGAAGTGAAATCCACATAGAAGACTCAAAAGAAATAGAACCCCCAGCCTTATTAATAAATAATAATATAATTAAATAGAACCTTAGAACCATTTTTCTGATTCTTCCAAAACGGGCCAATTAATTTTTGATCAAATGTCTTATGGAAAAGTTTGGAGCGTCGATATTCCATTAAAAATCCAAGAATGATTAATTTAGCCTTATATTTAAAATTTTAATTTTGTAATCAACTTATTACAATTAATTACAATTATTAATCAAAGAAAATGGTTTATAACTACTATTGTATAGTAATTCCATAGTTCCATAATTATCACCCATATTACTTTTAAATTAGTAAAACTTTATCTTTTTTTTATCTCACAATTAACTTTTTTATTTCAAGTTGAACACTCAAATAATAACGAAATGTCAAAATCATACACATCATACAACAAAACAAATTTCATACAACACTTCCATTGAAATCTGAGAAACAGAAAATTGTATGATATGTACGTTGTATGAAAATGTTGTTTGTTGTATGAAATGTATGATGTGTATGATCTGAGAAATAGGCCCCAGGTTGGTGAAAACTGTCAAAATCTGTTGATGTCATTATTCGATTATATTTTGTTAACGAATAAAGTTGATTTTTTTCCGCGCTTTGTATTTTTGATTAAAGTTTTAAAATAATGCATAGATTAGAGCCAACTTCTAGTGAAGGACAATCTCTGGTGATTCAGTGTTCTCCAATTAATGCAATAATAGGTGTGTTTTTTTTACATTTTCAATAGGCGAAGATAAAAAAAACGATGCCTGGGGCAAACAATTCACATGTTAAATGCAACAACAACTAAGCCTATATGGGCATCAGCGATGCCCCGATAATTTTCGGCGCTTAATTTTTATCGAGGCTTAAAACTGTGCTACCAAAGCGATGAATTGTATACAAACGTCAGATAAAAGAAAACAAGAAGAAAATTGTTTTTGTATTCAGTTGACGTTGACAAAGAAGTGTAAGTTTTCTGAAAAAATTAATTAAATATAAAATTTATTGATTTTTTTTTTAATTGTTGAACCTATCGCAGTGCCAACACAAAAGAACCAGGTGAAATCTCAGCTCCCTAATCGAATCTAAATAATGCGTTCCGTCTCATCAAAGAGGTCCAAAAACGCTTTAAGACACGCGGAGCTGAAGAGCGCGAAAAAGAAGATCTTGTAAAGCAAGACACACTCTTGTAATGTCCCAAAACAAGGGTAATCCTAATCCCAAGCTTAAAGATTTATACATTCTTCCAAATATTGTTACCAAACGTATGAATGGCAGCTTAGAAGCACACAAATGTTTTTCGTTATGTCTCAGTGCGAGGTGACAAAGTGGACATTTTATACAACGACATCAAGAGCGCCTTTCAGCATTTTCATCTCAAGCATGCGATTATGTTTGGCAAGAAGAAGCACGTCGACGTTCAGTTCTATACGGAAGTGGGAGAAATCACTACGGATTTGGGCAAGCATCAACACATGCACGATCGTGATGATTTAGCTATCGAACAGTCGGAACGAGAATATTCAGAAAAACTTATCAAAGTAATATAACTAAATATAACCCTAATAAAACAAGAGACACCTAAAATGAATTTATCATCACCCGGCAGTGATTCAAAGTAAGGCTCTTGATCAAGTAAAACAATGGAGATATTCGCTTGAGTGTGTTAGAGAACATTCGTTGGCCGCTTGTAGAAAAGTTTACAATCTTGCCTGAAATAACTGTGGAAGTAAATCAAGAATATTCGAAGAATTATACTAAAAAATTGTATGTGTTGACTACCTTAAATTATTAAAAAGTCAAAGATGTGAGTATGTATGTATGTATAAATATGCTAAAAAATCAATTATCAGGCATTCAGGATAAAAGTATAAATATAATATGTATGTATATAATAATAGTAATAAATATATGTACATATACTACCTTTAAAACACTGGAAAAACGATTATATTTAAATATATTAAATGCGTTTAACATTTTTTACGAAGCACTTTGTGGTGTTAATGGATAATTCCACAAAAACATTTCAAAAACCCAATTATACACTCTTCCCCGTTCAAAAAAGTTTAAAATTTGTATCATTTGCTTATTCCTTTTAACCTCCATTCGTCTTTTTCTTAGCCTGATAGCATCTCCTCCTTGCTATATACTTACCTTCCAATTCCCTCGCCTTCTTGTCTTTTTGATACTACTGAACGTCTCCTTTCGCCTTACCTATTAGCAAAATATAATTGTTTTTCCGGAAAAAAATAAGTATTACAGTATAATATTGAGAGCGCTCAAAAATATCCAAATTAAAAAAGGCTATTTTTATTCTGAAAGCTTTATAATAATGGTTTCTTTGCCATATTTGATATATCTTTCTTTTTGTACTAAAATCCTAATTAAAACTTTTTTGCAGACTTCTTTGATTGAATCTCGTACATGTCAGATTCCAGAAAGCTCAAACTACGTCCAATGCAATGCCACTAACATAACTTCTACCAAATTGGTCCCAGTTCCGGGTTGCCCTTAGTGGCCACGTTTACTTCATCAAATTTCGTTTCTGCAGTAGCACCCAAACAAAAAAGAAAACAAATAGAAATCCCTCGCCAATGCAAAGTGAATTGAATTGAATTCAATGCAATCGCATTCCAGTAACAAAAAAACAACAACAACAAATACAGTGATTGCCACACATTACACAAATTAAAAAAATCAATCATTTCGCCGCGAAATATACAAAAAATACCAAAAGGAAGATAAATGTTTTCTGATTTCTTTAAATGCGAAGTGAATCGTGTGTAATTAAAAATAAAATTAAAAAAAAAAACCAAGTGCTCTTCCTCGTCCTCACTCAGTGGTGTTCGTTGCCTCTGTCACAGATTCTCCCCCCGTACCGTCGTGTGTGCGTTTTGTTCCTAATTTCGTTCACCTGAAGAAGTCGAAGCTCGAAGCAGCAGCGAGAAGAAAGCTGTCAGTGCAAGTGATTGGCCACAAGAAAGATGCAGATTTAATCAATTCCAACGATGAAGCCCCAACGCTTAGCGAAGATGTTATCGAGGGTTACATTCCTAAATCTGTTAAAAAACCACCTAATGTTCTGAATTTCAAGAAACATTTGACTGTGTACCCAGTGACCAAGACAAGCACCTGACCCCATCAGTTCTCCAATGAAAATTATAGAAAATTGTTAAACATTTTACTGAAGCAAACATTAATTATGGCTCAAGTTGTTTTATTGTGTTTTTCTTGCTGTGAGATTTTGCGTTGAACAATAAATTGGTTGAAGTTATGTTCTTTCATTTCATCGTCTACAAAACCAACATGTTTTCCTCGTTGCCCTCTTCATTATCAGAACTCATTCCCAGGATGTTTGAGGTATATATCGGCGAGCTCGCGTCCAACGGAGACCTAGTAAGACGGGTATTCATAATAAAGTTTGTATATCTTCTATATCTTCTTTACCTCTTCAATAAAAGTCGTAAGAGGTACTTCAGAAGCGGCACCAGTACTTGAAGCAATCTGGTTAAGCTTTTGTTTAGACTTATTTTCCTCCTCTTCTAATTTTTGTAATCACAACTTGTTGTACTCAGTTTTATAATCGCTGGATTGTTTAAAAAAAAAATCCATTCAGTTTTAATATTTAGTACACAAATTCACCCTTATTCCGATAGTCGTTTTAATAAAACGCCATTAAAATGACAAGGCTATAGAAACGAAAATTGGAATTTTATTGAAACGACTATCGTTATAATGCTTAGAAAAGTGAAGAACATAGAGAACGCGGCACTTTTGGTCTCTGGAGCCTTCTCGTTAGGCGTTTTATTAAACGACTACCGGAATAAGGGTTATTAACTTACTTTTCATATTTTTTGGCTCCGGCAATTACCAGATCGAAGAATTTATCAAATCCGATTCCTGTTTTAGATGAAACTCCACAAGCGTTCAGGTCTTTGTAAGACTCGTCTAGAGTCAATGACATAGTACGTGTAAGATTACTAACATACGACTGCTCCTCCTCCTTCTCTAAACCTTCTTGGAATGCTTCAAAATCCTGCATCCATTCCAATGCAAAGTCGTGGTCGTTGCGTCAATCTTAATAGGAAAATTTATCTTTAGATGAAAATTTATAAATTCTAAATTGTTTTACCTTATTTAATGTGACCTTCTTGAATTTTGTCGCAAATAAGTTCAGAGAAGTGACAATACCTCCATTTGCTTATATATATTGCTTCATTACTTCTTTATAGTTGACAGTGTCTCGAACGTCTATATTGGAATGGTAGGGTGTTTCACGGCATGCTGGATCGAGATTAATAAGTGTTCGAATGACATCTGCGTGAGTTTTTGAACGAAAGTGGTTTTCCCAGAACCGGCCATGCCAAGAACTATTATGCATATCGGAGAAGAAGCTGGCTCGGATTGGAGAGCCTTTTTTAATGCACTGCAAGAATTCAATGATGATGCCATAGAAAATCAAATTGATTTATTTTTAATTTTTTTCAAAAAGATGCAAGATCAACTTCTTTTTGATTTCTTCTTTTTTAAAGAATACCTCATCCTTCAATCCGTATTGTAGAGAATGTCGAACAACCAAAATTAAAATGACTGTTATTTAATTTATTATTTAGCGCAGCCTTCACACCGTCCTTGTCATCTTCCAGTGCGACATCAGGACCTGCACTGTCACCCGCCTCTCCATGCTTGGTAGTTACATCGCCAGGCAATTTTTTTTCTTCGATACAGTCAAGCAAGCCAGCGCCGCCGTCGTCGAGGATGCCGTTCCGAAAATTCGTTTGATTGAGCGTTTTCAGGTAGTCTATTTGGAACTGCACTCCTGCAAAATGTTGTCTAGCATATTTTCGTTGTCGTCCTCGCCCAGTGAGAAATGCATGTCAGCTAAGCTATTACCACTTACATTCAAATCAATGCCCACGTTTGGAGCATTACCATCCTGATTATTTTCGGACATTGACATATACGCCAGGTCGGCGTATGTGAACGGATTTTATATAAAGAGCGCATCATTAGAATTGCTCTCCCACAAACCTGCTGAAGTACTATTGCCATTTTCTTGGAATATCGCCGAAGGGGCACATGCACATTGGCTTAAACGTTGTATTTTAATGGAAATCGGTGTCATGGCTGAGAAGCCAACGGCTGGAGTAACAGCTGGTGCTTCACCAATTTCCGTCGTGGAGGTCGCAGCCGCAAGCGGTTCATTATAGTCGTCCAACTCAATTGAAGGTGTTTTCGTTCGAAAATGTAACCAATCTCTTCTTATCTCCTTCAAAATTTCATTGCAAAGCTCCATTCGTTTACTTGATGGCGGTGGAGCGTTAGTATAGTCCAAAAGAAATGGAAACTGTTGGTCATTGACAGCAAAGCAATCCTTTAAGTTACTATGCCGCTGACTCTTGGCCAATTGATTGTTGTTAATTATTGTCATTCATCATCCGGCTCGGCCTTGATTAAACCAATCTGAAAAATAAAATACAAAATAAATTATACGAAACAATGCAATGAAAATTGAACTTACCTCCATTCTCTTCCATTTAATGTTTTTATATAGCGACGAAGGATGGAAATGTCAAAAATGTTTGATAGAAGATATGAGAAAGAGATGAGATTTGTTTTAAAATGTCATTCCACAGCACAGTGCTGCCAAGTTTTTTTTTATGCCCCGATGCGTTTTATTTATCGGCGCCTATTAAGCATGTAAAAAAAACACACCTAATATCTAAATTAAATCTATGTACATATGTATGTATATTTGCACGAAGAATTCCGAACGCAAGTGTTTGAAAGTTCGATGAAAAAAGGTGAAGAGGAGGAAGAGATTTTGTGCCTAAAAAGCCAACAACGTCGTCGCAGGCACTGGGAATGAATTTCTTCCCTTTGCCATCGACTTCAGCGCAGGCATAAGGCATTTTACTTGCCCCGAATTTAATTTGTTTTTTTTTTTTTTTTTATTATTTGGTTTAGTAGTCTCCATGTTGTGTGTTTATTAGTTATAAATGTGAAATCGATAAAAAAATTTAGAATTGTATATAATTTATTTTATTTATTTAGTTTTCGACAAATTTTAAGCACAACATTAATTTTATATTTAATTGTAGGCGACGCGTTTCGGATCTTATGCATCCATCTTCGGGCTTGACTTCTCACTTGTGCGCTGTTTGCTAAGCTTAACCTTGTGTGGTGTATCGTTGTTGCTCGTTGTTGATCGTGGCTATGTTGATGGTCCATTTGTCTCGCTTTAACTTTGTTGACTGTCTTGGTATTTAATGGCTGTGTTATACAGTATGTTTGGTTTAATTGTTAACTTGTCATTGAGTATGTTGTCTTGTTCAGTCTTGTACGATTTGTATATTTCATATTCTTCTAGTGCGTCTAGTTTTGTTCCTTTTTTACAAAAGTGAAGGGGTATTAAGTTCGTCTCAAAGTCAGTATAATTGTGATTTTTGTCTATTAAGTGTTGTGCAAATGTAGATTTGGTGTTTTGTTTCGGTCTATGTTCCATAAATCTGTCATAAAATGTTCTACCTGTTTGTCCAATGTAAAAGTTATCACAAGTATCGCAATTTATTTTGTATACACCTGATGAGGATTTTGTGTCGTTTGTTGTTTTGATTTGGATGGAACCAACAGACAAATTGACATGCTACAAAAATATATAAACAATATTAACAACAAAATAAAATTCACCACTGAAATTGAAAATGATAATTCAATTAACTTTTTAGACCTTAACATTTATAAAAACAACAACAAATTAAATTACAAAGTTTATAGGAAACCAACAACAACAGATATAACTATACACAAAAACTCCCACCACCCACAAACACAAAAAATGGCAGCATACCATGCTTTTATCAATAGACTATTAAATATACCAATGACTAAAAAAGATTACGATGAAGAAGTAAACATAATCAAACAAATTGCAACAACAAACGGCTATACATCAGAATTAATAGACAAACTAATAAACAAAAAGAAAATTAAAAACAAAAACAAAAAATCAACAGATGAAACCATAATAGACAACAACAACAAATACATTTCGATAGACTACACAAATATACTACCACACATTCTACAAAATGAATTAAAGAAAATAAACATAAACATTTCATTTAAAACCAGAAATAATATCCAAAAAATACTCCAAATCAAAACAACAAACGACACAAAATCCTCATCAGGTGTATACAAAATAAATTGCGATACTTGTGATAACTTTTACATTGGACAAACAGGTAGAACATTTTATGACAGATTTATGGAACATAGACCGAAACAAAACACCAAATCTACATTTGCACAACACTTAATAGACAAAAATCACAATTATACTGACTTTGAGACGAACTTAATACCCCTTCACTTTTGTAAAAAAGGAACAAAACTAGACGCACTAGAAGAATATGAAATATACAAATCGTACAAGACTGAACAAGACAACATACTCAATGACAAGTTAACAATTAAACCAAACATACTGTATAACACAGCCATTAAATACCAAGACAGTCAACAAAGTTAAAGCGAGACAAATGGACCATCAACATAGCCACGATCAATAACGAGCAACAACGATACACCACACAAGGTTAAGCTTAGCAAACAGCGCACAAGTGAGAAGTCAAGCCCGAAGATGGATGCATAAGATCCGAAACGCGTCGCTTACAATTAAATATAAAATTAATGTTGTGCTTAAAATTTGTCGAAAACTAAATAAATAAAATAAATTATATACAATTCAAAATTTTTTTATCGATTTCACATTTATAATTAATTTGTTTTCTTTTTTTTAACATCTGACGTATGACGTTTCTGCTTGAGTTTGCTCTGACAGTTTTCATGAACCTGCACTGCACTACACTACTCTACACTGGCTTTTTCCTGGTTGAACCTTTGAGTATATATAATACGGAGGGCTTGTTCCTATCCCTAATGCATTGTAGTACTTGAAGTTGTGATAGGGGTCGCTGTCTCACTTTCTGTAAGTTAAGGATAGAGCCGTATCCTCCGATTTGTGCTTACCTTCTCCTCGCATATAGTTCTCCGTCACATGTGATATGAAGCACTCGGCAATAACTTTGTCTTACACAAATTTGAGTAGCGCCCCCTATGATAGTCACGCATTTGGAATAGAAACGAGCCCTCCATATTATATATACTCAAAGGCTAGCCGCGCACTAGCAACTTTTAGTTGCGAAACTGCTTGGTTCGAGCAACTAAAAAGTTTGTGTTTTGACACAAACTAAACGATTGCCTAAAATAAGTTCGCCATTTTATTGAACATATAATTATCTGCAAATTCACGGACATTCAACCAAACAGTTCATCTGTTTTCTATAAGTAACCAAACAGTTTCGCAACTAAAAGTTGCTAGTGCGCGGCTAGCCAAAGGGTTGAACACAACTATTATATATACTCAAAGATTTACAGTAACAATTTGGATTAAGGGCTCTTCTGCTTCCGAAAATACTTTTTAATATCTTTGAAACTGTAGCCCAACTTTGCAAAACGAAAGCACTGTTACCATCTTTATATTAGAGTATCTTTGCACACCTATCGTTTTTGATTTGACAGTTTATAGAATGTATTACACACGTGTGTGATTACTGATTATTACAAAAGTTACCAAGTTGACCACTTACATTTGTTTTATCAATGTTCCTGCACTTTCTGGGTCGCAAAAGTATATAGCGCTGCCACGAATGCTGTGTCATACTAAAAATGTGTAAAATTCATTAAAAAACATCAAAATCTACGATTAATTAATTGAAAGCATTAAATAGTTGACGACAAAAGATAACGAGTTTATTTTAATAATTAAAATTAACTCAAGTTCTAGCACACTAAGAGCTTAAAGTTTTTGTTTTCTATCGAATCCATTTTTTTAATAGTTATTAGAAGTTTGAGCTTATTAATAAGTTGTCGAAAAATAAAAAGCAATATCTGAATTAAAGCTGAACTGTCGAAGTGTCGATTGAAACGACAAGCAGAACAGCAAAAAAACGAAGGAAAAATAGTAAATGAACACGGGTTAATCTAAGCTATACAACGTAGATATAAACGAGACATTTTTTACAGTAAATTCGGGTGGAAATTGCAAAAGAATTGGTTGTATTTTCTCAGATAAAATATACTAATTATTATAACCTACTGTAGCTGCTAAAATAGCCGCAGCGCGTGTGTGTCGTTTTCTTTTTGAGAATTCCTGAATTTCAGTTGGACCTCTCGGTCCTCAGGCAACCACGAGAAGGACGGAAAAGTGTGAATTCATGATCTAAAATTATTGTTTACTATTTTTTTTTTTTATTTGATAACCAAAATTTTGGCAACTCAAAAAGTAGAAGGATATTCATCATCTCGTTTTTATTTCTAAAAAAAAGAATACCGTCGTTTTTTGATTTGAGTTTTATCAGTGGAAGTGCAAATTGGAAATTAAAATAATTTGGTGAGTTTTCTTAAAGTTAATTTTTTAGCAAGTAAAATAAATGACAAACGAATATATTGTTGGTTTTATTTTTTTTTTAAGTTAGGTAAGCGGTCATTGAAGGGGAAGTTTTGGTTCGTTTCATACAAAAATGTGAGAATGTGATTCTGGTCTCTTGGCTGGTGTATGTGGTTTTTGTGATGGTATTTTTATTTCTTTTTTTATCTGCTTCTGAAGCTGACTTGGCATTCCAAAAAACGTGTTTTGTGCATATTTGATATCAAGTTTGCCACACATGATACATTATATTATGCACGTTGGCTAGGCTGCTGACTGCTGGCTGACCATATTGGATATTACCTGTCGACATGACAGCGTACTCAATTTCAATCAAATTACCAAAACGAAAAACAAGAACATGGTTTTAGATAGTGTGGAATGAAATGCGTAAAGTTTAATTATCCTGGAAAAAAAAGGAAGGGAATTTTCAGTTATCATATTGATGTTTTATTCATTTTCAATTAAGGATTGTGATATGAGGATACAGAAGATCTCTGAATTTCCACAATCGAAACACAAATATTTTTGTTTCATAGATCATTCCTTGTGTTTAGTAGAGGAGCAAAAGCTAAGTGTGATTGTGACATTTTGGCAGGAATCCCCAACTCCACACATTTTTGTTGTCTAGTCGCTGCAAAACGTGGAAGGAAATCTTAGTTTTCGCTATGTGGCATCCAATAAGTAGGTAAACTGAAATAGGTTGTAATCCTTCCATTTAGATGAATAAGATCAGGTTGGGAGAAGCAGATGAACATTACGGTTGCAGGTTTATTGTGGTAAATTCCGGACAATAATTGATAAACAAATTAAAGCTTGATCTAATTTTCTTTTCGTGGAGCATACAAAATCGTATTAAATGAATTACTAAAAAGTTTTCATTTGAAGATTCTAGATTTTAACTTTTTCGATGACACTTTCAGTAATTCTTTTAATTTGTTTATCTAATGTTATCTTTAACAATGTATGATAAACAAATATACATATTAGTAATAATGTTTATTAATTCGTTGATACAAAATAAAAAAAAAGGAAAGTGATTTATAAAATTTGTTTTACAACTACCTACCTTCATTTTAAATTTCTTATATCTCAAAAATTTACATTTACAAATTATACTTTTATGTACTTATGTATGTACATATATTTTGTATTCAAATTTCTTAATAAAGAAAAATCTTATACGAAAATGACAACGTAGTCAAACGATGCCGTGTTTTTTTTCTAATCGATTATTTAATTGATAGGAAGAGTCTACATTTTTTTTGAGCACATAATTGAAGAATTATTTGGATGATTAGTTATGTATGGACAAATCATTGCACCCACTTAGGGCAAGCAGCAAGAACCGCCTTTTCCAACAAATGGATAGTAAATGCGGTTTTTGTCAGTTCCACTGTATCCACTTCCAAAATTGAATACAAATAAACAAACAATTGATAGTGAAGTTAAGCGTTGTTTTCCGCTCCGCTGTCTTTTCGTAACCAAATTATTGTTGTAGGTACATGAAATACAAATTTCGTTGCACAACAAATAAATATTCTACGAAAAATATTTTGATTACTAGCCTGAAATTTAAACTAAACATAAGTTTATTACTATCGCCCTTAGAATGGAATTTGGTATTTCAAAAAAATCTATGGAAATTATAGTGTTTACCTAGTTAATTATTTAGTTTAGTCTATGGACCCCTAAAAGTTACTCAAGTTTTTCTATACTAAAAAAAATATATTCAAAATTACTAAAATAAACAGTGTTGGACAAAACTAAAACACGAAAAAATATCACATTGGAAACATACGAATGAAAAGTGAAAACACTCGTGATACTTTTATATTTTTTATTTTTTCTTAATAACAACATATTATTCTATATTTTACAGCTTTTAATTTGATTTTAAATGTTAACATATTTCTAAAAAAATAAAAATAGTTCAAAACTCATTAAAAAGTAGGGCGACAAAACTAAAGCACATTTTTGATTTCATATACAAAATAAATAAAAATAAAATGCACGACTGGATCGCACGAACTTGCTCTTATGTAAAAGTACTTTGGATTTTAAGATACATTTTATAAATATAAAACATGAATTTAAAATGAAATTGCCGTCTGATTTCTAGAAAAGTATGAAGTTATGCAAACAAACTTTAAAAAATCGTTTTATTATTAAATAAATAAATTTTTTATATAAGAAATTTCTTTAAAATTTTTCAAGAAAAAAATGTGGGATGCGAATTTTAAGTATTTAATAATATTGATTTTAGGAAATAATTTCAAAAACTAATCGTTCATAGGTTTTGAAGATATTGATTTTTCAAAAAAAAAAAAATAAAAAAAAAAAAAACCAACAAATAATTTTTCGAATATTTTTATATACAATATTATTTTAAACTTAGGGGAACTCCTGCTGAAAATTTTTGGTTAAAATCGTTAGAGCCGTTAATGAGAAAGTCGAAAATCAAAAAAACGGTTCTAACAGACAGACAGACAGACATTTAGCCTCAAATTTTTTTTTACCAAAACCTAGTCCATGTCCATAATATCACACCTAATTTTTTTTATCAAAATCGTTAGAGCCGTTTTCGAGATAAATAAGATTTTGTATTACGGGTGTACCCCCCATACACCGTTAGTTTTAGAGCTAAAAAAAAATTTCAATTTCCCCTCTACGGAATCACCGAAGACCCATAACTACCGAGTTTCAAGAAAATAGGTCCAGTGGCTTAGGCTCTAGATCGAGGTACAGACATACAGACAGACAGACAGACAGACAGACGGAATTCTCGGACCCACTTTATTCGTCTTCGCTATCATCGTAATGTCAACTTTGATCAAAATCTCGAGTTCGATTTTTTCCAAATGCAGAACTTGCCCTATAGTACGAGTACCTATATTGCAAGTAAAAAAGTGTGAGTGCCAGGACTCACGGTTAAGATGTGTAAACATCAACGTTCGTCCGAGTGCTGAATTTTTGTTATCGAAAGTACCCAATAAACATACAATGCAATCGTACTAGTTTATGACTTTATATATATACCCCTCACACACGCCACATCGATCAACCTAATCGACAAAGTACTTAGCTTTTGTATGGACATTTACACACAAATACGCCGACGTAAAAGTACATACATGCCATCAGCTGTTTAATGGTAGAGTTGTAAAATTTTAAATGAAAAGTGAAAATGACCGAAAAATATTTGAATTTTAATGCTCCAGAACCACTTTTTTGTGTTGATCAGAGCTTTATTGAATTGTTGCTTAAGGAGAATTAATTTTATTCTTGCCTTTTCAGGTGATTTGTAAATTTTAACAACTAAAATCGAATAACATCATAAAAAATTGTTTCGACGAACTAGTTCGGTCCTTTTTACACGCCATGTCGGCATACTACTTCGATTCCCAGAGTTCGCACTGCTATGTCGACACATATTCATTTCACACGACCCAAAAACCTTATCGACAATATGCTTCGATGAAGTAGCTCGTGGTGTGTGTTAGGGGTAATATTCAAATAAAAGCCACTATTTTTCCACAATTTATCCCTTCCACTTATACTTAAATCCAAAAATATCTCTTCACGTTTTGAAATAATCAACTATTTTGTTGTCTTTACTTATTTCTAGTAAAATAATTATTTCGGAACGAGTCCAAACACGATTTTCTTGTTCATTTTCCATTATTACTTGTATTTAGGATACTTTTAATGTAATAATCAAAAAATTATAAAGTGAATTTAAGATTAATGGGATCAAAAACATTAGTTAACAACTAAAACCAAATAACAACATAAAAAATTGTGTCGACGAACTATTTCGATCCTTTTAAGGCCAGGCGCGCACATTCAATGTTTAGTTTCACAACTGTTTAGTTGCTAAAATGAAACATATGGGCTTATATGGGACACTGCGCACTTAGAGCAACTCGATTCGAGCAACTAAAAAGTTTGTATTTTGACACAAACTAAACGATTGTTTAAAATTAACTCGCTACAGTTGAGCTGTTTTCTATAAGCGCAAGAGAGAAAAGAATGTGAGCGTGAGTAAAGAGTTGCCAGTGCGCGGTACTCTGTCAAATGGTGATTAAACTATTTGATTTCGATCACAGTTGCTAGTGCGCGGCTAGCCTTACACGCCATGTCGGCATACTACATCGATTCCCAAAGTTCGCACTGCCGTGTCGACACTTATTCATTTCACACGACCCAAAAACCTTATCGACAATATGCTTCGATGAAGAAGTTCGTGGCATGTGTTAGTCTGCTTTTAAACGAAGCAATATTACCTTGCGATTTGTAAGCCCGTAGGAGACAGACGTGTGTGGTGCCGGGGGTACACAAAATGGCTGGGGTTAGAAAAATTGCAAAGCTATAGTTCTTTCTTCTTTGTGGTTCTCTTTATTTGTCAAGTATGTTTCATTTCTGTTTGGCGTTCGCACAGTGAACTTCGATTTACTTACTAGAGTAAAGAGTTCGGAGAGATGACTCCAAATATAAAAAAGAAAACCACAAAGAAGAATGGACGATAACTCCGCATTTTTCTCAGCAATTTTAAGTGTATTAGTGAAAAAGTCACACGTATAGATTGGATGTAGGCTTGAAGAAAAATCAAAATCTTTTCAATCTAGCGTACTGCATAGAAATATTGTATATGCAAGGTTGATGATTGATCATGTATTTATTGGTTCATTTGCGTATAGTACGTTGAAGAGATGAGAACACAGCACAGCATAAGCACTGATTATAATATTAAAACAGCAAACGAAAATTGTATGATAAAATGGACAGACAAAATAAAACAAATTACTCGGATAAAATTACAAAAATCTCAAAGAAATTCGAAAAACACAATTTTGCTGAAAAAAAAACCCACAAAGGGCAACGTTCTCTCGCCACTGAAATAATAGACTTGTTCCTGGTTTTTTATGCATTTGAACAATGTATATCTGGCTTAACGCCGCCAACAAATATACTTGTCATGCAGCGAAAAAGTCAAAACTTTTTTTTTGACAAACCACTAGATGGAGCGTTCACCTTATCAAAATCAAACCAATCCTTTAACTTTTTTTTTAGGTTTCTGTACTTTATCTTACTCTCTCTGTCAGAGATTTACAAACCTATTGACATCATTCCCGCCTTGTAATGGAATTATAAGTGGCAAAAACTAATTTTTTTAATACATTGAAGTCGTAGTCATCATCCAGTTAATGGCTTGACAGATGGAGAACGATCTATATTTTGGTATAGTGAATGCTTAAAGTATATTTTAATATAAAAAAGAATATCTAATTCGATAATTAAAATAATTATATGGTATGACAGATAAGGGACAAATTAAATTTTGACGTATCGAGAATATTTCATTGCAGATGTCAACTGATTGCCCTGAAGAACATTTTTTGGATTTTTAAAGTTCAACTCTGAAAATGCATTTTTTGCGAGCATAAAATAAAATGTTATCGTCCATCAATAACGTGAAGTGGATTTTTTAAGACATTAAATGAACCCGCTATGAAATTTTACACCAGTTGATTTGTCTTTTCTTTTTCACATATTTAGGCCTATTCGGCGAGATCTTTTATTCTTCTATTCTGTTATTCTGCTATGAATTTCCATACAAATTTTGGAGCTGCCAACAAATCTTTTATGAATTTTAATTTTGGTATTCAGCACGCTAAAATCTGCTATAAATCTGCTTAGAAAACTTTTATGAACTGTCAAACGTTCGAACATAGAAAAAATCTTTTACGAATAGCATTTTTGATATTCAGCATGCCAAAATCTGTTATGAAATCTGTTAAAAATCATAAAAGAATAAGAGACAAACTTCTGTGACTTTTATCATAAAAGATTTCAATAAGTACACAGGTGCATCAAGTAATAATGAATATTTATCTTTTATTTCGTCAATGAAATGTTCTTTAAAGGAGACAAATGAAAGAAAATTATATAAAAACACATATCATATAAACATTAGGGTGTGTCACTTTTGTATGGCCGCAAAAAAGTACTCTTATTTTTAAATGTTATAGTGCTCAAAAGTTGTATTAGGGTCTGAGGTTTAAGAACATGTAAAAAAATAAGTTATCGTTCGTCTTTTGCTCGCTCAAATCGGTTGAAGTTGAAAAAAAAAATTTAATTTAAAGTATTTTTTTTTTACGTACCTATACTAAAAAAAAAATAAACAAAATACAGAAAGAATTTTTGTCTTTACAAAAAGATATACCACGATATTGTAGGTGGTTCCGTTGATTTTTAAGAATTTTTTTTTTGTAAAAAAAAAAAAAACGATTTTACATAAAAAATGATTTTTCTTCCTTCTTTTATTATTTCATAGCTTCTTTATCAAGTCTTCAATTTAAATAAATATAAGCTTAAAAGTGTTTCCTTGCAATTATCTTTGACTTGAAAGCCTGAAAATATTTTTTTATATATTTTTTGTATCCACACGGTGCAATTTAAAACAACACATATTTCAAAAACCTCGAAAAATCAAAATTATTTGGATTTCATCCTATTTTTGAGCGAGCCAAAGATATTAATTAAAATGAAAATTGTAAACGCAGGATTTAATTTTGATAATCAATGCAACTTTTAAAAGCTATAACATTTGAAAATTCCATAGTTGAGCACTTTGACACACCCTAATAAGTAGAGTATGGCCATGGTATTCCCACAAACATATGAGATAAAATCGTGTTCCATTGTATGGATACCCATAGTGTGTAAGGCTAGGCGCGCACATTCAATTTTTAGTTGCACAACTGTTTGGCAGCTTATAGAAAACAGATGAACTACTTAGTTGAATGTCCGCGCAGGTGCATATAATTATATGTTACACAAAATAGCCTTAGGCTAGGCGCGCACATTCAATTTTTAGTTTCGCAACTGTTTAGTTGCTAAGATGAAACATATGGGTTTATATGGGACACCGCGCACTTAAAGCAACTCGATTCGAGCAACTAAAAAGTTTGTGATTTGACACAAACTAAACGATTGCCTAAAATTAATTCGTAATAGTTGAGCTGTTTTTCATAAGCGCAAGAAAGAAAAGGGTGTGAGCGTGAGTAAAGAGTTGTCAGTGCGCGGTTCTCTTTCAACTGGTGATTAAACTATTTGATTTCGATCACAGTTGCCAGTGCGCGACTAGCCTAACAGACTTTTATAAAAGTTCGAACCTCTGAATACCAATCATAAAAGATCTTTTAAGGTGGAAATCTTTTATGATTCATAACAGAAAATCTATAGCAGAATAACAAATGTGGCAGAATAGGCCTAATTGGTCGAGAGGTGAAGAAATGTTGAGGGATTGAATTAAGTTCTAGCCAGCAATGGAAAGTAATAAAATCGAGATTTTAGTACTCAAAGTCTCCAATGTAAACACGATGTCGTAAGTACGCAATATTAACAATGTAAACATGGTGTTGAATGCAATCGTCGGTAAGGTAGATTGCTACACGGAACGTGTAACCGTAACGTGTACCCGTAACGTGTAACCGTAACGGGTTACACGGGACGTATAAGTTTTAGACACGTTTTCGATTCACTCTACCGCCGGGAAAGATGTTTACACATCAAAAAAGTTTTAAAAGTCGTTTTTTATTGGGAATTGTATAGGCAGCGCAGTAAAATTTTACACAGTAAACATCAAAGGAATAGTGCGTATAAACTAGGCAGTAATAAGAGTGCACATAATAGTGCTGATAAAGTTTTGGAGCATCTGGATTACAGTGACACTCAAATTGGTTGCAAAAGTTTTATTTTTCGTGAGGTTGACAGATTTTGATTATTCGAGAATGTGTTCGGTGATATTTGTTCATTTTATGATAAATTTTCACAAGAGCAAAATTATGCGATTTTGAAATATTAATTTACGATTAGACGGTAAACGTTAATAGTCAATGGTCAAAATTTTGCTTCTTAATGCGTGTGCATGTTCTCTATCTGTCACGTGAGAGTATGAAAATCATCGAAGGATGGCTGCGATGCCAAACGATTAAAAATGACATGAAAATGATTTTTTTCTAACACCGAGCCCTTGATTTGACTTTGTGTACATACATGCCATTGAGATTTGATTTTATTAATAATTTTGCCACTTGTTTGACAACAAATTTTTCAGTGATGTTAATTCAGCATAAACCACATCAAAACGTATACTTTTCCAACGCATTCCTTAACTTATTCAAAAGTGAATTGTTTATTCGTAGGTATATATTTCATTTTTGGTTTTCGTTTCCTTTTACTTTGTTCACGTAATGAGTCTGAAATATCTACTAAATTAAGATGATTTGTTAAAAGAAACTCAAAAATTATGTATAGCCCTTTTCTGTTTTGGATCTTTATTCATTTCAATTTGTATTATTTTTGTAAGAAATTACATATTTATTTTACTTCTGTTCCAAATCAGCTGATTTTGACACGGGTATAAATGCAATGAATACCAACTTTAAAATTTAAAGTAAAGTGTATATGCAGTCAAAAAAGCATTTTATTCGGACTTCCATTGCTGCACTATGCATACATTACCAATAAAATACGCCTAATGCATTATTTTTTATAAATGCATCACATCGACGAGGCATGGATGCAATGAGATTGTCAATTATTTGTATGGGGATGTTTTCTCAGGCAGTTTGTACTTGTTGTCAAGTAGCGAGTCAAAAGTGTTACATTTTGTTCGATCAATCCTCTGATCTACCACTTCCCATAGATTCTCTGTGGGGTTGAGATCAGGGGATTGCGCTAGGCACTTTATAACCGTAATATTACCTTCATTAAGCCAATCTTTCACCAATTTGGCGGTATGTTTCGGATCGTTGTCATGTTGGAAGATCCATCGCAATGGCATATTCTCCTCCGCATACGGAAGCATGATGTTTTGAAGGCTTTCCTGGTACATGAAACGATCCATTATACAACTTATCTTATGAAGTGGCCCGATCCCTTGACTGGAAAAACATCCCCAGACAATAATGTTCCCCCCACAGTGCTTCAAAGTTGCCTTGGTGAATCGAGGATTGAGGCGTTCACCTTTCGGGCTTCGTACCGTACGAAATCTGTCCGATCCTTTTAAATTAAATTTCGATTCATCGGATAATAGAACCGTCTTCCATTTTTCCCTAGTCCAGCTAAGGTGCGTTTAGTCTTGCACGTCTGTTTTTTAAGGGAAATAAATGGCCTTTTTTATAGCACGACGAGCTTTCCAGCTACTTTCAACCGCTCTTCGCCAGATCGTTCTACAAGAGATTTATAAGTCTAGTTCTCTTTTTTTATTTTTTTAGGGTAATATAAGGGTCCTTTTTGATTAACCTCATTATTCTTTTATCGCAATGCGACGTGGTTTTTCGAGGTCTATCACCATTGTGCACTGTGCACACTACCCCGAGCACGAAATCGAGCTATTATCCGAGAAATAACCGTATGGCTTATACCATATTTATTGCTAATAAATGCGCTTTGAAAGTCAGACACTATTTTTTCTTTTAATTTATTGGAATATTTATTCCGCGCCATTTTAACAATTTTTATTTAAATTTTAAATTGTTCATTAGCTTTGACCGTTAGCATGTTGCAAAGATCCGGGATTAACTTTTTTTTGTTTTGCCTAGAACATGCTTGACAAAATAACAAGTGAAGGTAGTAGCATTTAAGAAGTAAGCGGTAAAATTCGATAACTGTAAACAGAAATGTGGTACATGTGCTTTAGTTTTGTCGCGCTACTTTTTAATGAGTTTTGAACTATTTTTATTTTTTAGAAATATGTTAAGATTTAAAATCAATTTAAAAGCTGTAAAATATAGAATAATATGTTGTGATTAAGAAAAAATAAAAAAATATAGAAGTGTCACGAGTGTTTTCACTTTTTATTCGTATGTTTCCAATGTGATATTTTTTAGTGCTTTAGTTTTGTCCAACACTGTATTATGTACATACATGTACATGGATATGAAGAAAGTTTTTAGAGCTCAAACAATGGATTGCAAAATAATGCGTTTAAAAATATATCTGCTTAAACCGTCGATCGATTACATCAGTATATCGACTAAAATTAACAAAAACACTAGTGATTAGTTTATTTCAACCATAGTTTAATGTGTGCCGAGGAATATAGTCAACATTTTCAATTCTAGGTCTAAGGGTTCTAGATGGAGCATGAATACTGAATAAGGCTTAGGTCAATATGTTC
Organism: Chrysotoxum bicinctum; assembly: GCA_911387755.1. Classification (NCBI taxonomy): domain Eukaryota; kingdom Metazoa; phylum Arthropoda; class Insecta; order Diptera; family Syrphidae; genus Chrysotoxum; species Chrysotoxum bicinctum. The sequence continues at coordinate 5,032,141 of OU426991.1, forward strand.
TACTATGACTTCTCTAGCAATAATAATAATAAAATATGTTCCTCTACACACTTATAGCTTTAAATCTATAAGTGAACATTTAGTGTTGTAAGTCGGTAATAAATCGGACCAATTCAATTTTCGAAACAGATATTTCGTTGATCTTTATTGGATATTCTCAATACGCTGCTTATCTTAATTGATTTGAAAATATTAACGTCGCACTCAAACTTATTTATTCATTTATTCAATTTTTAAGTATGATAACTTTATAAGACCATCATTATCAATTTAATTAACATTTATATAACTTAAAAATAATATAATAAATAACTTAATATACCTAGGTGTCTGGCAGTATAAATAATTACAAAGAGTGTGTTTCATTGAAAAATATTATTAAAAAGCTCTGAGACATAGCGTTAAAAATAATAGTAGTGTAAATAAAATCATTGGTAATTCCCTGAATTTTCGTGTTTTTGTGGAGGTATATTCTGTGGTCAGACGATTCCAAGATTGTGTTATATGGTGGAAGGGTATCTCTTCAATATGTAAGAAGGCCTCCAAACATAGAATATAATCCACGCTTCACAGCCAAGACAGTAAAGCATGGAGGATCCAGCATAATGATGAAATGCCACTGAAATGAATCTTTCAACAAGACAATGACCCAAAGCATACAAGTAAACTTGCGAAGCAGTGGTTCCAAGAAAAGAAGGTTAATGTCGTGGAGTGGCATGCGCAGTCTCCAAGAAGTCAAGAAGTATGTTGCTAGTTGTAAGCCAACTACTAACACAGCCGTTTGGGACGCTATACAGCAATCTTGGACGTCCATACCTGTAGAAAGATGTGAAAATCTTATTAATTCGATGCAACGTCGTTGTGCCTCTGTTATTTCTAACAAGGGACATTCAACTAATAATTTAAGGTTCAAAGGTAGAAATTGTCTATTAACTATCCCTTTTGTATTTAAAATAGAGGTCTGCATGAATACATTCATTTGCTTCCTCTAAATGGGTACAGTAGTTCAGTGTACACTGTTTATATAATCTAGTGTACACTGAACCAAGTACCCTTTTCTTTAGCTTCAAACACTGTACACCATTCATTTAGTCTTAAGAAAAAAGAAGAGATTTCTGGCTTTCCAAAAAGGTATGGCAGGGCATTGTAAGTCTTACCGTTGTTTGTAAATAGTTTTTTTTTCTGTTTTAAGTCAATTTTTTAGAAAAAATTGCCCCTCCCGCCTAAACGGAGGGAAATGGACCCCCCTACCTAACGATTTTTTTCTTGTCTCAACCCAACCTACTCGTTACAGCGTTTTGGTGTACCTTATACCAATCACCCTGTATACATATGTAACTAAATATGTACAATATATCATACCTACATACCATATTTATAAAGATAACACTGCTTTTGTAAGAAATAAATGAAAAAAAACTTTATTTATTTGTTTGTTTCATATTATATACGCCATTTCTTAACAGACATTTCTCACTTACCTAATAAAGAACAAATTTGAATTTGAATGAAAAGAAAATTAGTAAATCCGTATTTGGTGTATACCCACTACTCAGTGTACCTACTCAGTGTACTTAGTGAAGTGTACACTTGTTTTGTGAATACCTATATTTGATATACCCGTTCTTATAATGAAGCATACTCCCTTGCAATGAGTGAAAGATTTGTATGACAACAATTTAAGAATTGATTCATTCATTCTATTTTCAAACATATTGTACAGTAGACAAGTTTGTTTTGAAATCAATCGAATGTCTTGAAACTGCTTTCAAGACATTAATTGCAGACCTCTAATTTAAAAGTGGATTTTGAATGCGCTACTATTTTTTTTTTTACCGCTGTTTTTCTATACGACTTGAATAGATTTGAAAATACCAACTAATTTATTGAATTTGAAAATTATTTTTTCTGAAATTAAAAGCCTAAAAAACATTAATTTGAAAATCAGATGACTATTTATTTCTTTAAAATTAGTAGATTAATTTATTTTAGTTTTTGTTGTGTCAAAAGGTTCACTACTATTATTTTGATCGCATCTGTATATCTATTTAATTGAAAATCGATTCGAGGACATATTGAATTAAAAACTGAACAGAAATTAGATACTGGGGTGGAATCGGCTAAGGTGATAGTTGATTGTGATTGTCATTTTGACAATCGCTCTCTCTATATTTCTTTATTGATATGATGAAGACAGCTATAGTCAAAATGACAATCACAATCAACTATCACCTTAGCCGATTCCACCCCTGGTTCAGATTTACCATAGTTAGTACCATGGAAAGGAACATACAAAAATGATTTAAAAACAAGTACTAAAGGTGCATGTATAGGAAATAAAGCGAGCAAAGGAGTACAATCAGTATGATATGAGTTTCCAGAGAGCAAACCTTGTGAATTTTCTTTGTACAGATTCTACTTAATATTCACTTCATAAGATGCGCCCCAAACACAACAAGCATATTCAAGTACAGATCTTACCAACGAAACATAGATCAACTTTACGGTGTAGGGATCTGTAAATTCTTTCGAATTCCTTTTCAGGAAACCTAATAAACGGTTAGCTTTAGAAACAATATAATCATAGTGACTATTGAAATTTAGTTTGCTATCTAAGAATACACCCAAATCCTTTTGAAAGTCTACTCGTTTCGGCTCAGTATCTCCTATTCTATAAGTAAATCCAATTGGATTGTGAGATCTTATAAATGAAATGAAAAGGCATTTGTTAGGATTAAGACAATTCGATTAAGATTATACAATTCGACAAATTATTATTTAACAGGGAATAAAAAATAAAACAAAAATAACAGAGGTCCAAAGTGGCCCCTATGGTACACCTGAGTCCACAACCTAAGCAAGTACAGCTGTTTTAGTATTCACTTAATTAATTATACTTAATATTTCGTGGCAGATAAGTCTTTAGAATGAAGGTAATCTCTTTCCCAACAATTGTTATATAGGGTGTCCCAAAAGTCAACGTTGAAACGAAAACGGGTGTTAGGGTAGGTGGTAACAGTTATCAGAAAAATAATAAAAAAATCGTAGCCATGTATTTTCTGGGTTATAGGCATTCGAAAAAAATCGAAAAAATGGTCACCCTGTGACGGTCTTTCAGGTGCCGTGATTACAAATCCTAATTTTTTTTGTTATGGACCATTGAATAACCCTGCTAAGAATTGCATTCAAAAATTTAAACACCTGCACGAGTTTTAAAGAAAATATCACTTTTTTGCCCAACTAAGTACCTACTCAAAATTTTTACATGACCCTAATTCAATGGACTGTAGTGTAAAAAAAATGTACTAAAAAATTTTGGCAAGTTACCTTAAAAGTTCGCGTATTCAATTCTCATTTTAAAATAGTATAACATTTTTGAGAATATTCCATAAATAACGGAAACAAAAATGTTTTTCTCAAGTAACCCGGTTTTAAGATATTTCTTTTTAATTCATTAAAAAACTTTGAATGCACTCTAGGCTTTCTCGTGTCTAAGTTTAAGTTCGAGGGGGTCGAATAGTAATTTATAAGTAAATACTACCAGGCCCAGAGTGCCGCGGGCTATCAGATAATGATTCATTTCTATTATTTTGGTTTAAGTTTTAAATAAAATTCAATTTTTCAACAAAAATTGCATCAAAAGTTTATTTAGATTAGCTATAGCAAATGTTCAAATTGTTTGCCTCCAACGGCAATGCAAGACCTTCTTCTTAAAAAAGATCGGTTTATAAGACGGGTGAATCTCGCCGTTCAAGTTCTCTGGTAGTTCGAATGGTCCAATAATTTTACCATTCAGAATTCCGGTCCACATATTAACTTTGAAGCGATACTGCGATTTGTCTTCCCGCATGAAATATGGATTTTCTACATGCCACACGTGCAAATTGTGAAGGTTCATGTATCCATCCTTTTTAAATGTTGATTCATCGGACCTCAGAATTTTTTCCAAGAATCGCGGATCTTCCCTGTACCGTAATAGTATCGTTCGACAAAATGCAACTCTTTCAGGGTAATCTCGGGGTAGTACACTGCACTCGTTGAACATGATATGGTTGGAGCACATTTTTCTTCAAAATTCGGTATGCTGTACTTTTGGGTACTCTTGTTCTTATTTGAATTCCACGTACTGATGAACTTGGGTCTTGATCGACTTCTTGTAGCACTTCGTTCTCGTAGGGCATGAGGGGCCTGCCTTCACTAGTTCTTTGGTATGGAAATCGACCTTCTGAGAATGACTGGTGAAAATTCGCAAACAACCGAGGATCCGGATAACGCTCAGTATTTGGATATTTCTCAAGGTAAAGTCTAGCTGCAGCACAAGCGTTGCCTCTGCATTCTCCAATAATAAGGTGCAGGTTCGCATATTCCTGCGCAGTGTACCAAGATGGCATGATGATGGTAGTAGTCAGATTAGTTAGATCCAAAAGACGACAAAAATATTCCGAGGATCGGATCGGGTTCACTAAACTCCAAGGCAACCAAAACTCAATTGAATGAAAATGAAAGTGTTCCTCTTTATAATCTCCAACACAATTAGAAAATCACGCAAAATATTGACTAAACACCATACAAATTGGAAAGGAGGAAAAAGAAAGCAATAAAGAACTAATCGGCATAACGCCTTTCCCGAGAAGTCAGAAGTTCATAGAATCATTAAATACAACAACAAATACATCATATTTTTGTATAACACAATTTTAACCCTTTAAAAAAAATTTATTACGTACCTGCTTTGGGTACGCGCGTGTCTTGTGGTCAAACGTAGCTGACCAACAATTACTTTTCTGAGTATTCATTAAGATACTTTTTTCTTTTAAAAAATCAGCACTTTACTACTGCGAAAAATATAAATTCAATTCTGAAAGGATACAAGGAAAACAATATGGAAAAATTAGCTAATTAAAAAAATTTATTAAGAAAAACATTTTTACTTCAGTTATTTAGGGAATATTCTAAAAAATGTTATACTATTTTGAAATGAGAATTGAACACGCGAACTTTTAAGGTAACTTGCCAAAATTTCGTAGTATATATTTTTTTTACTCTACAGTCCATAGAATTAGGGTCATGTAAAAATTTTGAGTACTTAGTTGGGCAAAAAAGTGATATTTTCTTTAAAACTGATGCAGGTGTGTTTAAATTTTTGAATGCAATTCTTAGCAGGGTTATTCAAGGTTCCATAATTGAGAAAAATTAAGATTTGTAATCACGGCACTTGAAAGGCCGTCACAGGGTGACCATTTTTTCGATTTTTTTTTTCGAATGCCTATAAGTCACAAAATACGAGTACATGGCTACGATTTTCTTTATTATTTTTCTGATAACTGCCACCATCTACCCTATAACCCGTTTTCGTTTGAACGTTGACTTTTGGGACACCCTGTATACAAACATATCGTGCTTATTTTAAGTAGATAGTATCAACTTAGAGAATTGTTTGGAACGTTTTAAATTACAAGTTATTACAAGTCATATAATATCATTTTCATTTTATTTATTTAGCAATATTTTAGCTATTTACAACTTATTACATATACATGTATACATTTTAAATAAATAATAAATTTATCATACATATTAAGATTTCACTTAAGTAACTAGGTTTTTCTTAAACATTTGCAAAGTATTTTCAGATTTAAATTATTTGGCAACTCATTAAACATTTTAAGTGAATTTTTAAAAGTATGTGCCGAGTGTGTTCTCAAAAATGGGAGAAGAATATCACACCTATTTCTCAAATTAAGACTATGCACATCACTAACAAATTTGATTTTATCACATAAGTAACTGGGTAGCATTCTATTTTTCATTTTAAGAACATATGTATATCAACACATTCATAATGGTTCTTTTATCACACTAAGCCATTTTAACATATCTAACATAACTACAATAGCTGTTAACCAGTGACATTTTAATATTATTCTCATTGATTTGTTTTGCAACTTTTGCAATCTGTCAAACATAGTTATTTTACCAAGATAAATTATGGTTGAACAATACTTAAGATGAGGTTTTATTATAGTGTTATAGGTATCCTGATGGCATACCCATAGCTTTACAAAATTAAAACAATGAATGTATCAATAAAAGTTATCAAAACTTTATTGTTATGTTATAAAAATCCGTGAAATTTAGAATCTTCAAGCTTGCTTATTTTCTTACAGCATAAATTGAAAGAAATCAACAAACTACATAAACCCAATTCTTCACTTGGAAACAAATACATTAAACAATTAAAAAGCAGTACCTAACAGTACCAAACAGGTCAATAACAAACATTATTACAAAAAAAGTTCAAAATATTCATTTATTTTTTTATCTTTCTATTTACTTTTAAAGGAAACAACCAAAATTGACAAAACAGAAATTATTATTAAGAATTGTGTGCGGTTCTAAGACTTCAACAAAACTCTTACAGTTGTATCAATAAACAAATAATATTTCTACAACAATAAACAATAAAACAAAACAAAAAAGTAATTGGTTTGAGGATTTTTGGAGTTAAAAGTTGCCCTAACTCAACAATCTGTATCAGAAGCAGCAACAACAACAAATAACTGCACAAGAAAATCTAATCGGATACATAGCAGCTGAAAGAGGAGTATTCTTAACGCCAATTTATTATATAGCCGGTAAGTGTTTAAAAAGTATAACAACGCTTGTTTTTTCATTATTAATTTTTATTAGAAGTCAGTTTCCTTGTAAATTTCATTCGCATTTCAAAATTTCGTTTTTATTAAATTGGAAAAAGCTCAACTTCTCTAATAAAGGAACGTTTTAAGTGAAACTGATTTCTATTTTTTTTTTTTAATTTTCGTTTTGCAACATAAAGAGTACCTTAATTTTGATTTTGTATATTATGTAATTTCAAAAAATGTAAAGTGTGTAAATGTAAAGTGTGTACGTACTCCCCCGACGCTTTGCATCAAATTACATTGAGCGTGGTCACCGGGACCAACTGCTTTTGAAAGTTAAGCATTATTTTGGCTACGCAGGTTGTAGCAGTGCGTAGAGACTTCATTATGTTCTTTTTGTTGAGGTGTGTGTTGTTGGGAGCAAACAATACTCACTACATCGCAAGGTGTTTTAAGTTTGATCTGGGATAACCGTGAGTTGTTGATGAGAATGCTTCAAACTGTCGCTTGATTTTAATCGCCCCGCGTAATAAACGTGAGATGTAGTGTTCTTTCTGAACTTAGACCTTCGTTTGTTCAAAATGAATCCTGTGATGTTAATTTGGATTTTCCAAGATATGCTCGGAAACTGCCGACTCTTCCCGCTGGTTTTTGCAAACAGCACCAATGTGCTATTATTGAAAAATATCTTTAGTATATCTATATATTATAAAAAATATCTATGTACCTAAGGTAAGGTTTTTTTGTTTGTGGAATGCTGATGGTGGTTTTATCATTTTGCTTATATTGGATTCAGTCTTTAAAAAACAAAACCTTTAAACCATGTACAATATTTTATATTTACGACTTAGATTTTCCCTTCCCCTCAAAATCCCGAGATTTACATATTTTTTTTACTTGCGATTTATAGGTACCATAAGTCAAGTTATTAGTTGACATTACGATAATAGCGAAGACGAAAAAATCTTATAAATCATTTTTTTTCTCAGAACTGTTCCACAGATTTAAAAACAAATATTTTCATTTAGTTTTTTTTAGATTACATTCGTTTTTATTACTTTATGTTTCGGTGAGAGAAAACACGTCTTACTTCCTTTACTTGGCAAACAGAACTGTGATGTATTTCATTTAAGATAAGCTTACAATTAAGTATACATTATTATTCAAGTACATAGTAGGTATGTATCAAAATTAAGTATAGTATAAGAGATCAAATTATGTTATACAGGGTGACGAATAATATTTAAAACATTCAATAAATAATATTATTTTAACACTCCCACTTTTATAAATGTTTAAAATAGTATCTACATACAAATTTAAAAAAAATAATTTCAAATTTAATTTATATGATTTAAAGAAATAACTCCCATCATAGATCGAAACCGTTGAAATTTATCCTTCGGTAACGCCTTCGTTAATATATCGGCAATTTGATTTTGTGTTGGCACATATTCCAACTCAAAAAGATCATCTTCAAACTTTTCACGAATAAAGTTAAAACGGACATCTATATGTTTTGTCCTCTTGTGGAATTCAGGATTCTTAATCAGTCGTATGGCGCCTTGATTATCAACATATAAAATTGGATTCACATTTTGATTCAACAAGTCGTTCAAGAGTTGCTGGATCCATACTAGCTCTTTGACTGCTTGACATGCAGCCACAAATTCAGCTTCGGTTGTAGAAAGTGCCACGCATTTTTGTCGTTGCGAGGCCCAAGTGATGCAGCTTGATCCCATCAAGAAAACAAAGCCACTAGTTGAACGTCTTGTTACTACGTCACCAGCATAGTCTGCATCACTGAAACAAGAAAGTTTAAATTTATTGCTTTTAAAATATATACCATAATCAGCTGTCCCCTTCAGATAGCGAATTATCTTCTTGACCATTGTAACATGATGTTGACTAGGATTATCTAGATATCGACTCACACAACCAACTGCAAAGGCTATATCTGGGCGAGTAGCCACCATCAGATACATCAGGCTGCCCACTGCTTGTCGAAAAGGGAAATTTATCTTTTCTGATGACTCTTCTGAATAGCTCACTCCTGTAGAAGTTTCTGCTGGAGTTGACACTGGTGCGGCATTCAACATGTTAAATTTTACAATCAAACGCTTCACATACTGCGATTGATTAATATGAATCGACCCGTCCTGAAATCTTCTTATCTCCAATCCCAGGAAATATCTCGCCGGAAAGATCTTTATTTCAAAATTAAGTTTAAGATGCTCACAAAACTTCGAAATTTCATATTTGTCTGTTGACGCAACCAAACCATCATCGACGTAAATAGCCAAAATAACTTTTCTACCTTTCTTTTCACTTATAAAAACACATGGATCAGCAGCACATGGTTGAAAACTAAACGCTTTAAGAAGCTTTGTAAATGTTTGGTTCCAGCATCTAGATGCTTGTTTGAGTCCATATAGACTCTTTTGAAGTTTGCAAACTTTGTTGCTCCCATCTTCATATCCTCTTGGTTGTCGAACATAAATTTCTTCTTTGATGTCACCATACAAAAAGGCTGTTTTAACATCAAATTGTTCTACATGAAGTTTTTCCGATGCTACTATACCCAGAATTGCTCGAATCGAAGTAAATTTTGCAACTGGGCTAAAAGTTTCAAAGTAATCCACCCCGAACTTCTGGGTAAAACCTCGAGCTACTAGTCTAGCTTTATATCTTTCACCTTCATTGTCCGTCGAATTCTTGATTTGATACACCCATTTAGTATCAATCAGCTTGCGATTATCTGGTAGATCCATCAAAGTCCAGGTTTCGTTTTTAGTCAACGAAGCAATTTCTTCATCCATAGCTCTTCGCCATTTATTTGCCTCCTCACACTGCATAGCTTTTTCAAAACAATCTGGCGTATAGGACTCCGCTAAGAAAGCACAACTTTCCTGTATGCACCAGTTGACATTACTTTCAGCATTACTCGTTTTACTTCGCAACCGGTCGCTTACACAGCTCCTCCTGTCTTTCTGTTTCTCTGCATTATTCACCTCTTCTCCAACATCTTCAAAAACATTATCGACCTCATTATCAGCATCAACAACAACAGCACATTTCTTAGGATTTTCCTTTTCAGCATCAATCTCATCAGCAACACCAACATAGTTCTTCTGTTTAGCATCAACATAAGCAACACAATCATCTGGACAGTTACCTTCTATAGGCAATTCACTTTGCAGATCATCATCATTACAAATCACCACCTTCGAATCATGGAACCGAACATCACGGCAGATTTCCACTTTATTATTTTCCGGTAAAAATACTCTATACCCTTTGACATTGTCACCGTATCCAACGAAAACACCCTTTTTGGATTTTCGATCCCATTTTCGCCTCTTTTGTTGGGGTATATGAACAAATGCTTCCGTTCCAAAAACTTGAAAGTTTGTAATATCGGCCTGCTTTCCATACCACAACTCATACGGCGATATTCCCTTTGTTGGACTGGTGCCAGTTCGGTTTAGAATAAAAACAGCTGTGTTCACTGCTTCTGCCCAAAGTTTCATATTCAAATTTCTTCCATGAATCATTGTTCGAGCTGCTTCTACAATTGTACGCATTTCACGCTCTGCTCGTCCATTTTGTTCAGGCGTATAAGGCACTGTCCTTTGATGCAAAACACAATTTTCAGTTAAAAAATTTGTAACTTGTTGATTTGTGAACTCTAAGCCATTGTCAGATCGCAAAATCTTCACCCTTCTACCCGTTTCTGTTTCCATCAATTTTATGTAGCGTGGTATTAAGGCCTGTACCTCCGATTTCTCCTTAAGAAAGAAAACTGTTCGAAAGTGCGAGAAATCGTCTTTAAAAAGCAGGAAGTACTTGGCTCCTCCAACAGATGTACATTGCATAGGTCCACATACATCTGAATGCACGAGTTCTCCTACGCAACTCGCTTTATTTTCACTTGGATGAAAAACTGCACGATGTTGTTTCCCATACTGGCAAGCCTCACAAAAGAAGTCATCTTCATCTATAAATAAAATATTTCTGGCCTTTAAAGTGCTCCTAACTTGTACCACATTTTGATGCCCAAGTTTCTCATGCCATTTACGAAGTGATTCTTTCTTTCCTTCAGCTAAATTCGCACATGGACCAATATTCCTTGAACCACTCGTGACCTTCAAAAGCAGTTTGAACAATTTTGATTCACGAACTCCCACTAACAAAACAGATTTTTCTTTGTAGAGCTCACATTTTAGATCATTTGAAGAAAATCTAAGACCCTTGTCTAACGCACTGTTCAGAGAGAATAAATTAAGGCGGATCTCTGGAACATATAGCACATCAGCCAAATGATTCTCCTTCCATCTAACGTTGTTAAAAGACAACACATTTATGTCTCCTTTACCATATGCGCTAATAGTGTTTCCATCCCCTAATCTTACTACTATAGGCTTAGCAAAATCCTTGTAGTTAATGAACCACTCTTTCCTACTGGTCATGTGGTCACTCGCTCCAGAATCCAGGAACCACTCATTAGCTCTATAACTACCATCTGTCAATAGCGCCTCACAAACAAACGCATTACCTTTTCTTTCAATAAGGTTAGACCCATCCGACTTTTGCACCTTTTTCTTTGGACATTCGTTTTTCCAATGTCCTACGCCTTTACAATAGAAACATCTTCCTGGCTTTGAAACCTGTCTACTTTTGTTGGAACACTTTTTAGGTGCAAATTGCTTGCTTGCAATCAGAGCACTTATTCCTCCAGCCTCAGAAAAATTATTTTGCGAATTAATACGTGCCTCTTCAAGAACTAACCTAGTAGTAAGGTGCTCCAACGTCTGCTTTTCGACTGCTGTAGATTCCCAAGCACTATGGAAATGGTTAAATGAAGACGGCAAAGTCATCAGTATTTTCGTTATGACCATCGACTCGGAAACTTTTTCCCCTACATCATCAAGCTGCTGCACAATGGTCTGCAACTTTGAAATGTGCAACGCAATGTCGTCTTGCGAATCTTTACAAAAGCTATAAAATTGCTGCTGGAGCATATGGATATTCGCCTTTGACTTTAGCTCATAAACGCTGTGGAGCTTTTCCCACATTTCCTTCGAAGACTTGCAATTCATAATGTGCAAAAGTGGTTGTGGACCTATTGTGGTGGCTATAAACTTTTGCGCCTTACTATCAAAACGACTCCACACCAGTAATTTTCCAGCATCCGTAGGCATAATCTCTTCCCCTGTCACATATTTGAATAAATCAGATGCATTTAAAATAATTTTCATCTGAAACTTCCAAATGTTCCACTGATCTCCATTTATCAGTTTCTCAATTTTCGATTCACTGTTATCAGATGACATGATGAGAAATAATTAGCAGTGAATCAAAAGAACCGTTCGACAGTTATGACAGTTATCTTATCAGTAAACGAATACCAGTTATGTACCATATGTAATTGAATTACAAAAATCGAAAAAAAATTATTGCAAAAAAAAAATTCGAATTTTTATTTTGTTTCGTTTAGCAAATTTACCCATATACCAATCGTCGGCAAATTTATTCTGCTTCTCGGTATAAAACTGAACTTTCGTTTCTTAAAAAAATTTGCAACTTGCGATTAAACTTTATATATGTACATAAAAAAAAAACGTCGTTCTCAAAAAATACCATCCACGCAACTGGCCCCATAACCTGTTTCGGTGAGAGAAAACACGTCTTACTTCCTTTACTTGGCAAACAGAACTGTGATGTATTTCATTTAAGATAAGCTTACAATTAAGTATACATTATTATTCAAGTACATAGTAGGTATGTATCAAAATTAAGTATAGTATAAGAGATCAAATTATGTTATACAGGGTGACGAATAATATTTAAAACATTCAATAAATAATATTATTTTAACACTTTAGTTTTATTACATAATGGCATAATGGCCGTTTTTGATTTTCTCAAAAACAGTACGACGGATTTTTCTGCTAAAGCCCCCAATAGTTTGAATATTATTATGAAATCAAATTTTCAAACAATAATTTTTGGAAATTTTTTAAGAATTTTCAATTTTTTTTTTTTGAAAACTCAATATTTCGAAAACCTCATTCTCGATTGTTTTTTAAATTTGAAAAATAAAATTTTCTTAATATACATGCTTATTTTGACATTTTCATGAATAGTCTATTCGTTAGAATGACTCTATTCCTTCGAATGAACTTTCTTAATTTTGAGATTCGAACGAATAACATTCATTGCGAAAGATAGCATAAAATGAACTTCAAAAAAGATTCATTTTAATTATCAGCTGTTTGAAATTTACTATATTTTTATTTGAATTAGTATGACCGTTTTACATTTTTTTTGTTTCTAAACATTTTATAGATGTTGGATAAATAATCAAGAAACAAAATAAATAATACACTTTTTCATTAAAACGTAAAGTTTAACCATAAAGAACTACATATTCATTACATTTTTTTGTCAACTCAGCTGTCTTGAAACTATTCTTAAAAAAAAATAACTTGTTCATGACGCCTTCTAAATTTTTATTTTTTTTTCGTATACACTTGGTCACACTAAAATATCAAAAACAAAAGAGAAGTGTTTGTGAAATGTTAAAACCAAAAAGTAAAATCTTTGTTTATTTGTAATTGTTTTGTTTATTGTTTAATAATTTAAATTTCTTTGATAAAAATAATAAATAAAAAATAAAAATATGGCATTTGTGTTGTTTATAAATGAAGATGGTGTTGAAGAAGGGCAGACGAGAAGGATAGTGGAAATCTTTCCGTATCAACGCGGGTGGTAAAAAAACCCTTTGCTACCTCCGGGTTTTCTTCCATTATTTTGATTAACTTTGCCTTTTGTTCGCGGTTTGTCCAGTTGGAATGCGACCTTTAAACATAAAACAACAAAAAAATTAAAAAAAGTAATTTATTTTCCATGAAATAATTTAAAACTTACATGTTTTGTTGCTTACTCGACAGAAAAATTCAAACGATACAAAAATGACATTTAATTCTATTCTTTCGAATATCAAAATTGAATTGGCTTTCGCAAATGAATGAACTTTATATGGATTGGGTGAACTTTCGATTTGTTCGATTAACATTCTAATCGCCGAGTGTCAAAATTAAGGTTCAACGAATTCGACACACTTTCGAACGAAAGAGAATATCAAAATAAGCACCATAATCTACAAGATATGGGTTGGTTGGGTTGGAGTGTCAAAGAGTGCAGACGTGCGTCTGCACTCTCCAAAAAAAATATAAAATTAACATAATCTAGTAAAAACGTGTTACGGTTTAAATTAATTTTTTTCCGTTTTTAATGTCATTTTTTGACTAAATTTTATTCGCTAATACTAAAAGCGAACTTCCTAAACATCCTAAATTAAACTCAACGCCGGATGGTGCTGTGATTACAACGAAAAAACAGGATCACTTTTTTAACCCAAAGTGCCCATAAGTTCTCCCCAGCGAGATAACAAAAAGTAGAACCTCAAAATGAGGCATAGACCTAACAAGTGGACAACAAAAAAACAAAAACAGAAAAAGGAAGCCTGATGCAGCCCACTAACTCTCTGCATTAAGCAACAGTGTAATACACAACACAAAAATCGACGACGCCGTCACATGGCTCACTCCCAGCAGGAAGCGAACCTGCACAAAAAAAAAAAATCCGCAACTGCAGTTCTGCGGGCAATAGTCCGCCGAACAACAACCGATGTGTAGAACACAAAAATCGATGACGCCGACATATGGCTAATTCCCAGCAGGAAGCGAACCTGCACAATAAAAAAAAAAATCCGCAACTGCAATTCTGCGGGCAACAGTCCGCCGAACAACAACCAAATCTCAATCTTGGGTCTAGAACTGAAGATTCTCACGGCACTAACCAACAACTGGGGCTTACAAAATTACCACCAAATGCAGCAAGTCACGGAATTGATAACTTCAGTGATAAAAGCACTCCAATATTTCATATATTATGTATATTTTCTTTCTTACGTCCTAATTCTATATTTATATTATATATGTATAAATATAGAGCCATCGTCCTCAACTTATTATCTCTGTCATGTGATATTAGTGTAATCGTATAATCTTTTCACTCATTCTAAATATATACATGCAAGCAGTATAGAGCTATCGCTCATATCTGAATCTTTTTCACTCTATCACTCCTCTAGTGAACTAATTGTATATTCAAACATAAAGAGCGTTCTCGCTCTCATTTCCAAAAAAGACAAGAAATATCAACATTTTATGTAAAAAGATATATACTACGTTTATATGGAGAATTGAATCGGAATTGAATCAGGATTTAGCTCCATGTATACCTAGATCGGATTGAAATAGGATTTCGCGATCCGATCCCACTAAACGAGCTGAATCGAATCGAAAATATGCTTGTATACCAGAATCGAGGAATCGAAGAATCGAGTGTGTGTACAAAACCATATTGTCATTTCGATCCCATTTCAATTCGATCTCTCGATCCAGTGCCACCATATACCTGGATCGAAATCTCAATTCGGATTCGATTCGATTCCTCAATCTACTCTTGTAACCGGGGTAATAATAGCGTTCTGCGCTTTTTTTAGTTTTTAGTTCTTTAGTTTTTAAGTTAGTATTAGTTTATAAAACTGTAAATATGTATATAGTCAACGAAACTTCCGTTTCACGCAAATTTATAACGCTCGCCCATGAGCACGAGCAGAACAAAACTATATTATTATATAAAAATTGACATGCCACGAGGCTTAACTCTAAATAAGTAAGATTGTTAAAGAACTTTTGTTAAAGATAGAATAAGATGAAACAACTTTGTAAAAGACACCTAAAGACTCAATAAAATTGTCATTCATTCATTCTACAAGATATGAGAAAAAAATGTATTTTACCTAAAAATAACGGTATCCTCCATACAAATGTTAAAAAATGGTTTTCGAAAATCGAATTTTTCTCTAAAAAGGTTCCGAGAACATTGTTTTCTTTTAATTAATTCTTACGATCTATAATTTAATTAAAAAAAATAATTTGAAATCAAAATATTACTGACTGTACATACCGTAGAACGATTTTTTTGTTCTTACATAAACTAATTTTTGCTTAATACACATGGCATCCTGTTTTTAGCTCCAACTGCTAAAGGAATTGTTTTAGTCATTTAAAAAATAAATTTTATGCTTATGAACAGTTTTCTCTAATAACATTCGTTTTTAAAATTCCTAGTCTATTACATAGGAGCAAGTTCATGCGACCTTGTCGTGTTTTTTTGTGTAGATTATGAAAAAAACATAATATAAGAATATTATATAAAAACTTCATTCGATTGCTTGTAAAAAAGTTGTCAACAATTTATTATACGTGAATAAGTGCGATGACATGAACATTTAAAGCCCTGAAACTAGTAAAAAATTTTCATTTTTTTTTCATCGAAAATTTTTTTTGTTTGTCATTGCAATCATTATGCATTCTAGAACACACTGTGAGAGTTCTCGCTTCTGATAGTAAATATTTGATTTTTTACCAGAGTTGAAGTTTCAAACAGCGTTACCTTAGGATATTTTGGAAAAGTGGCAAGAAAAGTGGCACTCGAGAAAAAAAGGTGGCACCTAAAATTAAAAACAAAACAACACCATATGTATATGTATGAAAATTGACTTAAGGGAACAAATTTCACACTCATCTCAACGAATTTATAGGAGTTGAAGAAAACACATAATTTAAACAATCATTTTAAGGTTTATTGCAACGAAGCTAAAAACTGAAAATTTAACAGTTCATTTTGTATTGATTATTCAACATAAATAAATAAATAAAAGTATGAATAAATAATAAATAAAAATTTATTTAAAAGAATTCGTATCACATTTTACTTTCCTGTGATGGTTTACCTATATTTTTTATGAGGAGCTCATCTGGACTCCACTCAGCTAAATCACAGTTGCTTACTAAATTTAAAGAAGGCAACATATTTTCGCAAGTTTCAGTGTTTAGTCTGTTGGTGAGTTTGTTTTTCATCAAAGTTAGCTTGGAAAAAACCCTCTTAGCGCAGGCACTACCATGAGGCAAGGTTAAAATTTTTGCAACAAATTCATATATGTCGGAAAATAGGTATTTATTCAAACTATTTTTAATGTTACCCACTTTTTCAATGTGTGGGTTATGTTGAATTTTGAAACTTTAATGGTATAAGTATCGTACGCATGAAAGATATAAAAAGGTATGGAAAAATGGCATGGTGAATTGCCAACTTTAGTTTTACTTGTGGGGAATAAAAAGTGGCACAGACTGAAAGGTGGTGGCTCGGTGGCACAGCCTGAAAAAAAGTGTCAATTTGATACTAAAGTGGCACAGCGGTAACGCTGGTTTCAAATCAAATGGTGGGCATATCTCTTTATTTCAATACCCACAAAAACCATAGAAACAAGAAAATGTATTCAACCAAAAAAGTTCAAGCAAAAAATATATCTACTTCAATACATACTCACAAAAACATACAAACAAGAAAATATATTCCAACAGAAAAAGGTCAAAAAAGAAAATTTTTTTCATTTCCACCACTCGGAAATCTCCCTTACTCTGCCTTTCGTTGAAAAATCAATATAATACAATTTCTCTTTCTTACTACTTGTTTCTATCTTTCTTATCCTACTCTCCACGGTCAAATTTGACTGGTTTCAGCGACACCACAGGCTAGGGACTCTAACATAAAACCACGTCCTTTGATAATACTATAAGATATACAGTGTCGGACAAAACTAAAGCACGAAAAAATATCACATTGGAAACATACGAATAAAAAGTGAAAACACTCGTGATACTTTTATATTTTTTATTTTTTCTTAATCACAACATATTATTCTATATTTTACAGCTTTTAATTTGATTTTAAATCTTAACATATTTCTAAAAAATAAAAATTGTTCAAAACTCATTAAAAAGTAGCGCGACAAAACTAAAGCACATGTACCATATTTCTGTTTACAGTTATCGAATTTTACCGCTTACTTCTTAAATGCTACTACCTTCACTTGTTATTTTGTCAAGCATGTTCTAGGCAAAACAAAAAAAATTAATCGCGGATCTTTGTACCATGCTAACGGTCAAAGCTAATGACGAATTTAAAATTTAAATGAAAATTGTTAAAATGGCGCGGAATAAATATTCCAATAAATTAAAAGAAAAAATATTGCCCGACTTTCAAAGCGGTGAATCAATTACATTTATTGGCAATAAATATGGTACAAGCCATACGGTTATTTCTCGGATAATATCTCGATTTCGTGCTCGGGGTAGTGTTCAAACAGTGTACACTGGTGGTAGACCTCGAAATACCACGTCGCATTGCCATAAAAGAATAATGAGGTTAATCAAAAAGGACCCTTATATTACCCTAAAAAAATTAAAAAAAAAACTAGACTTATAAATCTCTTGGTGAACGATCTGACGAAGAACGGTTGATAGTAGCTGGAAAGCTCGTCGTGCTGTAAAAAAGGCCATTTATTTCCCTTAAAAAACAGACGTGCAAGACTAAACGCACCTTCGCTGGACTAGGAAAAAATGGAAGACGGTTCTATTCTCCGATGATTTCGTACGGTACGAAGCCCGAAACGTGAACGCCTCAATCCTCGATTCACCAAGGCAACTTTGAAGCACTGTGGGGGGATGTTTTTCCAGTCAAGGGATCGGACCACTTCATAAGATAAGTGGTATAATGGATCGTTTCATGTACCAGGAAAGCCTTCAAAACGTCATGCTTCCGTATGCGGAGGAGAATATGCCGTTGCGATGGATCTTCCAACATGACAACGATCCGAAACATACTGCTAAATTGGTGAAAGATTGGCTTAATGAAGGTAATATCATTATGGTTATAAAGTGGCCAGCGCAATCCCCTGATCTCAACCCAACGGAGAATCTATGGGAAATGGTAGATTAGAGGATTGATCGAACGAAATGTAACAATTTTGACTCGCTACTTGACAACAAGTACAAACTGTCTGGGAAAACATCCCCATACAAATAATTGACAATCTCATTGCATCCATGCCTCGTCGATGTGATGCAATTATCAAAAATAACGTTTACGACACCAAATAGTAACATTAAAACTTTTTTTTATTTATTTTGTATATGAAATCAAAAATGTGCTTTAGTTTTGTCGCGCTACTTTTTAATGAGTTTTGAACAATTTTTATTTTTTAGAAATATGTTAAGATTTAAAATCAAATTAAAAGCTGTAAAATATAGAATAATATGTTGTGATTAAGAAAAAATAAAAAATATAAAAGTATCACGAGTGTTTTCACTTTTTATTCGTATGTTTCCAATGTGATATTTTTTCGTGCTTTAGTTTTGTCCGACACTGTATGTATATTAAAGGGTAATACTGCTTCGTTCCCCAAATCTAAGCTGCGTAAAAAAGGACTGTTTCTGATACCGCTTCAAATATCCTGAACTTGCTGCTATGAGCAATACTTTTATTATAGAAACATCTTTTCCAGGTTGCGCTAATTGCGCTTTTTGCTTTCATCAGTTTCTCCTTTAGATGCCTTTCAAACTCAAATTCCTCGTAAAGATTACTCCTAGGTATTTGAATTCCGTGACAACTTCGATTGCTTAACCATTATAGTGCCACTTTTCGTTTGCACAGTTGCGGCCTCCTCCATGTTTGAAAACAATCTCGCCCGCAAACATCAATAGTTTTATTATCTTTCCGGCGTATTCAATGTCGCACGGTAAAAGGTCTACGATATCATCAACGAACAAAGCAAACATGCTTGGGTTCAATGTGCAGCCCTGCCTGACTCCCGATTGCGTCTGAAATCCTTTCGATAGTTCTTCACCATTCCATATCTTGGCCATTGTGTCCCCATAAAGGTTTAGTATAACTCTTCCAAACTTCCATGACATGCCGTTACAATAGAGCTTGTAAATTAGCGCGTTTCTATCTATCATATCAAATGCAGATCTAAAATCCACGAAAAAAGTATAAAGTTTCTTTTTTTTATGAAGGAATGTTTCCGCAATACTTTTCAGGGTAAATATGTGGTTCACCGTCGAATATCCTGCTCATTAAGTTAAAGCTAGGTTAGGGAAGCATCTAAAAAGTTTGAAAAACGTGCAATAATAAAAATTTTAAGTTGGCGTACCAACATTTTTTCTTAAAAATGTTTTATATAAAAACTTATGTCTTTAATAAACCATTTCAATTTGCAAACATTCAAAACCAATGTTTATCGACACCTCCTTTCTCCTCCTCCCTAATTTCCCCCATCGCGGGTGCTGTGTTTAACGTTATGAGGGTCCTTAATAACTCTTGAGCGCGTGTGAATTATAAAAAAAAAACAACTACAACGACTTATAATTTTTGTTCTTGCATAAATTAAAATTTGATTGAATCACATGGCATTCTGTTTTTAGCTCCAATTACTACAGGAGTTGTTTTTGTCATTTAAAAACGAATTTTATGCCTATGAACAGTTTTTCTATAATAACATTCATTTTTGAAATTCTTTGTCTTTTACTTAAGCGCAAGTTCGTGCGACCCAGTCGTGCATTATATTTAACTTAGATACACAACACTACTTTTACTTTCCAGTTAGATATGCTTCTGCATACAAATTGATTAAAAATAGTTGTACATTTTCGGGTAAATCGAAAACCATAAATTGGTTCTATTATTTTTATTATAGACGCGCAATTAAGAGTCTAGATTGATAGATATATTCTTTATTTTTTTTTCATCAAATTTTACAATTTTTACTGTTAAAAATATGACATGGCAATACTGCCGTCTGTCTGAGATAACATTACATGATTTAAAAAAATATAAGATAAATGCAAAAATCTAAAAAAATAAGTATAATATAAAAATAAAAATAATTTATTAAACGGTTATATTTAAGAATTTTTCATCCATAGGTATGTAATTGCAAACAAAAATGTTCAATTAATCGCAGCACTAATTATATAGCAATTTTAACGTGATTTGAAACACAAAATATCAAAATATTTAAATTTTTTTATTATTTACTTAGCTGATTAACTATTTTTAACAAAATTTTAAATTTCAACTCTCGTTCTAAAAATAATGCTTATAACAGATGCTGAATATTCATAACGAAAGCAATTGGAATCTGATTGCAGTTGATGATTTAAATTTCTGTAGATAAATCTTGATTCAGAAGAAGTTGCTCTAGACAGATTATCTACAAATAATTTATGATCAACGTTAGAAATTAAATCAGAAAACTGGGCTTGCCACTCGTCAACATTATTTTCTGACAGGTTCAGTGTCGTGTCGAAAAGCTAGTTGATTCCAGTCTTTGAAAGGGGATGCATTTACTCGGAGCAATTTTTTCAAAATGATTTTGTGACATGAATAACCTCTATAGTAATATAGTCTGCGCTGGCCTTTAGGTTTTTAATGAAAATAGGGGTTATACCCGATTCTACGTATATGGCATAATTTGGAGTTAAATTTGGTAAACTAAATAGTCTCCTGAAGAAGTTCCTTTGTACGCTTTCGAAAACTTCGAAATGGGTATAACCGAACACTTGCACACCATACGTCATACATATGTACATTAACTGTCGCATTGAAAACTTTGTATTTAAAAGTTAGATCAACATTTTGGTTTGAGAAAAAACTTTGGCCACATTAAATTTAGCGCAACTTTAGCTTCGTTACTTTTTTCTTTGCAGTGATTGAGAAAACTTAAATTGTGGGTCAGAAGGACTTCCAAATACTTAAACTCCTGCACAATGTCGATATGTGTATTAATAATAGACCAGTTTTCTTCAGGTCGTCTTCTAGATATTCTCTTTTGAAATACGACAATATTTTTTGTATTAATTTGGAGAACCAAGATTCGCAAAATGCATTAAGTCGGTTTAATTGCATTTGTAGTGTGAACGGATTGTCAGCGAGTATAACTAAATCGTCAGCGTATAACAAGACTTTGATTTTAAAATCAACTCCTCCAGGATGAACATCACAGACATCATCAATAAATAGGGCAAACAGTAAAGGATACATCCTTGGGGGATACCAGCAGTTGTTTCAAATTCGTTCGAGAATGCAAGACCATTCCATACCCTAACACTTGTTGATGACATAAAATTGGCATACATTTGGAGAAACTTTCGTGACAAACCTTTACATGAAAGCTTATAGATTAAAGGTTGCCTATTGACTTTGTCAAATGCAGCCTTAAAGCCAACAAAGCACACGTATAGCTTCTTTTTATTATCTATAAATTGTCTTGCGGTATTCGAAATAGCGAAGATATGATCCATGGTCGAAAAACCTGGGCGGAAACCAGCTTGAAAAATACTTAGAATATTGTTATGCTTAACCCATTTTGTGAGCCTTTTATTCAGAACTGCAGTAAAATTTGCCTGATTGTGTTTAGAATTGAAATACCTGTATAATTTTCGACAGCATTCGCATCACCTTTCTTAAAAATGGCAAAAATAACAGAAACATTAAAACTCGTGGGAACACATGAATCGTCATACAGTTGAAGAAAGAGACGAAATAATTTTTAAATTCGGAAGTGGAGTTTTTGTAAAACTCGACAGGTATTCCGTCCATGCCATGAGCTTTATTATTTTTCATTTTTTGGAGTATTGCCTCTAATTCGGGTAGTGAAATAGCTATATTATCTAGTTCGCTCACTCTAGTATAAATGCCTTATATATATTCAAAGGTATGAAGGTCCTTATCAGCTGAGAGTAGAGTTTAAAATGAGCTGCTAACGTCTCAGCTTCTAAAGAGTACTTCATACCTGAATTCATCCACTTAGACCACGCACTATATCCCAAAATAATTTAGACTTAGAACAGTTCTCCAATTTCTTAGCCATACTTTTTAAATAAATGGTTTTCTTAGATGAACACATTTTTTTATAATCACTATTGACACGTAATTAAATATTTTTAAAAAATTGCGAGTTTGTCCTTCTAAACAATTTAAGGTAAACAAATGAGAGTTTACGAAGACCTTTGCAATCTTTGTCAAACCATATATTTTTCGGTGCAAATGTGTGTGAATTCTTCACAGCAAAAGGGGCTGCGGCCTTAATGATACGCTCCATACTTTCACATGTCTCCTCAACCGAGCGTGTGGGTTTATTAAGTAGAGAATTACTTAATAATCTTTCGTAGAGAATTGCATTGTTTTCCAACCATTTGAGCTTGTCAGTGTAGTCTGTTTAATAACTTCCGTTAATTGTATTTTGATAACAATTGGAAAATGAGCAGAGTAGTTAACTACACCTACTTCAAAGTCTTCAAGTATGTTGAGCCAGTTCCCTGATATCGCAGCAATGTCAATAACGGATTGTCCTTGTGTACTAACAGAAGTAAATTCCCCACGGACATCGCTTTTAGAAGACCCATTTAGAACCGATAGCCCAAAAACTTCGAAAAACTCAATTAAACTCCGACCGTTACGGTTAAAAACTTCGTCTTTGGAATTTCTACACTCAGATATCGTGACTCGCGGTCGTAAAATGTTAAAAAAAGAATTGTGATATCCACCTATCCAAGGAAGTGTTATTCATGGAATCTACTAAATCATCAAATTCGCTTACCCAATTATTGCAATTTAAGTATATAGGAATAATATAAAAGTTTAAGTTATTGCTAACCATATGAAAGATGAACTATTGGAGGAGTTTTTATTTCCTTTAAATAAAAAATATTCTTTTGATTTATACAGGATTATAAACGATTAAACTAATTTCTGGTCTGATCACTGAACTGACAAACGCCAAATCAAAATGGGGTTTTGCGTTTTTCAGTTCAGTGTCTTCCGGTTTACCACTGAACTCAACACTTGAATGGGCACGTTCACACAGCAGTGTTTACACAGGACTTATAAGTCATTCGATATATTCTGCAACATCCCGAACCCCGTGAATCTCTGACACTACAGATTCACCAACATCTAGTTTAGCTAGCACGCACGCTGGACGCCTAATTATTCCTGTTCTAGTTCGTACTTCTGCTGATCTCACCTGACCATCCTTCGCTCTGAACGTTTGCGTTATTCGGCCCATTGGCCACTTGGAGCGATGTGTAGTACTGTCGCAGATAAGGACAACATCGTCGACTGAAAGTGGTTTCACTGGTTGGTACCACTTTGTCCTTCGGCACAAATCGGGAAGATATTCCGCTATCCATTTCTTCCAAAAACGCTGCTGCATATTCTGGACTATCCGCCATTGCTTCCTTGTAGCACGAACATTTTCTTCATGTGGATGCGGTGTCTGCTCTGAATTTGCTGTACCTAAGAGAAAATGATGGGGAGTTAAGGGTTCATCTGAGTGAGTATCTAATGGAATGTGAGTAAGTGGGCGCGAATTAACTATATTTTCGGCTTCACACATCAAGCTGTATAAACTATGTTCTTGAAGGCTCTCGCTCTGCACTGCATGACCCATTGCTCTCTTCACACTTCGCACCAGGCGTTCCCAGCAACCCCCTGCATGTGGATTTAAAGGACAATTAAAAATCCATTCGATGTTTTGATTCGCGAGAACATCCGTAATCTTATTGTGTTGGAACTCAATCCTTTGGCGTTTTAGCTCACGATCAGCCCCCACAAAATTCGTTCCGTTATTGGATCGGATTCGCACTGGAGTTCCTCTTCTGTTGATAAAATTTCTAATACACATTAAACAGGTATCCGTTGTTAGGTCTCTGGCTATCTCTAAGTGAATTGCACGCGTAGTTAAACAAGTGAAACGTGCAATCCATCGCTTCTCACTTCGGCGTCCAATCGCAATCAAAAACGGTCCCATGTAGTCTAGACCTACGTAAGTAAACGGCCTAACGTATGGAGTGAGCCTATCTTCCGGTAATTGTCCCATCTGTGGAATAATTGGAATCGCTCTCCCATTCTTACATTGTTGACATCTTTGTGCTGCATGTCGCACTACTGTTTTAATATTTGGGATCCAAAACCGTCGACGCAACTCAGCAATAATTGTTCCTTGGTTCTGATGTTTCCATTTGCGGTGATAAAAATCTATAACGAGTTCGGTGACGAAGCTATTTTTTGGTCATATCATAGGCTTCCTAGTGCTTTCTGGAACTGCCATTGCTCTACTGATGCGGCCATCCAAACGGATTACACCTGCGTTGTCCATACAAGGTGTCAGTTTCCACAACTGACTTGTTCTCTGGATTCGCTGCTTTCTTTTAAGATACTGGTATTCTTCTGGATAAGTCTCCATTTGTACACGACGCACTATCAGCAGCTCTGCCCTTTCGATTTCTTTTGCTGTAAGTCCACCAAGCATTTTCGTGGTTTTCTTCATCTTGCTGAGGCTATTGTCACAGAAGCGCAACACAAACGCAATAACTCGCCTTAATTTCATGTAACAAGAAAATCTATTGAAAATGTCACAGCTTAAATCAACATGAAGGACGGTTACTCTCGAACGAAGCTCCTCGCTGGTATTTTCATGAATATCAATCTTCGGCCAGCTTGCCTCATCTTCTAGCAAAAACCTAGGTCCACTCACCCAAAATGATTCACGCCTTCTGTCTTTTAAACGTGTTCCAAAGTCAGCTGGGTTCATGGCGCTTGGCATTTTCCAGTATTTCGTTCACCCTAAATGCGACGTAGGGTTTATACCGCCTGTGGTCTGACTGGATCCACGATAGTACTGTTTTCGAGTCACTCCACATTGTTACTCGAGCTGGTGTTACGTTATGGTTGGACAATATTATTTTACGAAGCCTTGCCCCTAATACAGCAGACTGAAGTTCGAGACGTGGTATTGATGTTAGCTTCAATGGAGCGCATTTGGTTTTTCCTAGCACGTATGCCAAACATACTTGTGATTCTGGTGGCCCCGGAATTCTCCAATATGCCACTGTTGCATATGCCAGTTTACTGGCATCATTAAAAATGTGTAACTCAACCGGTTTTGATGAAAATGTGGCATTGTAGCATCGAGGTATGCTAATTTTCTTCACTTCTTGAAGCATATCAAGCCACTTGACCCACATTCCAGTGGCCTCTTCGGGAATGTTATCGTCCCAATTGATCTGCTTCCGCCATGTAAGTTGCACCAACAGCTTTCCCATTAGTGAATACTCAGCAGCAATCCCGAATGGATCGAATACAGACATCATTAACCTAAGAACTTCACGCTTAGTTGGCTTTCTAATTCCTGTCAGTAGGCTGTGGTCGACTCTTCCAAAGGCCAGCACGAACTTAAGCCGATCTTCTTTAGTGTCCCAATGCATGCCGAGAACCTTTTGATTGCATTCCGTCTCACCTTTGTCGAGACTGAAAACATGTTGTTGCACTTCACAATTGTTGAATTTCTGCTCGACCAATGCCGAATTAGAGACAAATCCTCTAAGTTCAAATCCACCCTGTGCATGGATCCAAATAACTTGCTTCGTGACTTGCATTGCTTCGCTTTCACTAGAGAAACAGTGGACGTAATCATCAACATAATGATTATGTCTGATGGCGGCTACCGCTTCTGGATATTCTGCTTGGAAGTCGTTCGCATTCTTATTTTTGATATACTGTGCCGAGCATGGTGAGCACTTTGCTCCAAACGTCATCACTGTCATTGCGTACTCTTGTATTGCTTCCCGGCTATTATCTCTCCATAAAAATCGTTGCGAATTTTGATCTTCCTTGCGTATTTTAACCTGATGAAACCTCTGTACGATGTCCGCACATATTGCCACTGGTTTCTGTTTAAACTTCATCAAAACACTGGCCAATGGTTCACAAAAATCTGGTCCACAAAGCAGCGCTGAGTTTAATGATGTTCCTTGGACCTCCGCAGCAGCATCGAAAACTAATCGCAATTTTCCTGGTATATTAGGATTATATATGCCAAAGTGTGGCAAATACCAGGTTCTATTGCTCTTAACTGCTATTTCATCACTTTTCAATTTCCTAGCGAAGCCCTTGTTCTTGTAGTCGTTCATAGTGTCAATGTAATCCTTTCGAAAATTTTCGTCGCGTTGAAATTTCTTTTCCAAACTCAAGAACCTTTTCATGGACATATCTCGGCTGTCAGTTAGTTCGAAATTATCATGTTTCCATAACAAACCAGTTTCATAGCCCTTTTTTAAACGAACTGTGGTCTCTTCGAGTAACCTGTTTGCTCTGGTCAGCTCATGCGATTCAATTTTGTTCTCCACGATGCACACTCCTAGGTCTTCATTGGCAATATGATTTCTAACAAGCTTTTCTAAATCTTCTTCATCCATACTAGTTGCTCGAGCAAGGAAGACATGATTTCGTTTATCGGAGTAACAGTCACTTCGAGATCCATAAACAACCCATCCAAGTTTTGTCAAGATCACTGTTGGTCCCTTCCACCCATCTGCAATAGTTTTCTTAGCAACACCCAAATGCGCATTGTCGAGACCAATTAAGAGTTCGGGGGTGGCAGCGTTGTAGCTGAAAGCAGATATCTTGTTCATGTGTCGGTACCTCCTTGCAAGTTCGTTCATGTCCAGTGACTGTGTGGGTAGTCGTAGATCTTCTATGGTTCTGATGCCCCTGAATGAAAACTTCCTTGAATTTTGTTCTACGCCAGATATCACCATATCGACACTACGAGACTTCTTCGTCACTGTCTTGTCTCCAAACCACTGCATCTTCAAGTTTTCCTTATTGCCTTGCAGTCCTAGACGATCGGCAAGTTTCTCGTTGATCAGTGAAATTGCTGATCCCTCATCGAGAAGTGCAAAACAAGTAACTTCCTTACCGTTGGCGAATAACTTTACTGGTAAGACTTTAAAAAGTAGATTTGTAGACTTTGGACGAACAATCGTGTTAGTAAACACATGACTTTGTTGTTGAAGAACATTTTGCTTGCCATCAGGCACGGTGTTAGTTTCATCAAGATGTAAGAGTCCATGGAGTTTCTTGGTACAATTTCTGTCGTTGCATGTATGCCTCTTCTTACAATTGGTACTCTGATGCCTTCCATTCAGACAATTGAAGCAAATTGACGCACCAAACGCCACCGTGCCTTAGTCGCCATACTGATGAATTTTTTGCACTGCCATATCTCGTGCTCACCAGAACAAACCACACAGGATTGTCCTTGCAGATCTTGTTCTGCTACATCTGCGAAGAATCTTGCACGACCTCCACCACGATTATCTGCCCGCCTTGGTTGTTCACTGAAATTTATGCAAATCGTGTTCACCACACTAGCTAGTTCTTGCAACCATTCGCTAAAGTGTTTAACTGTCGGCTCTTCTGCCACGGTCTTCGCATGCCGCACCCACTCTATCTGTTTCTGCGCTGGCAGCTTTCGCAGTAGTTCATTCATAAGTGTAGGGTTCGCTAAATGTTGTTTGCCACCTGCTGCTTCTAAGAATGAAGCTAAATTTTGAACTTTAGTTGCAAAGGGTATGATCTGCTCAATACTAGACTCAGAGATAGGTGGCACTCTTCGTACCTTAGATATTTGACTTATTACAAGTTGATCTATCCTACCAAATTTCTCTTCTAGAGACTTTATTATTTGTGGAACATTACTGCTGTGTATAAGCAAACAGTCTACGGCTTCATATGCTTTGCCTTTCAGGGCCTTTTGAAGACGGATCATATTTTGACGTTCATCGTATTGATATTCCCTGGTTGTCATAATAAAGGCTTCCTTAAACATGGGCCAGACCTCTGGTGTCCCATCAAACTCAGGGAGATCATATAGTTTCTTTTGATACTCTATACGCGGCGTCGACAAAGTACGACTTAACTCACTTAGGGCTGCTGCTAATGAATCATTGTGTTCTGCTGAGTTCAAACTATTCGATGCCGTTGAGGCTTGCGCTTGAAGATTACTTTTCTCGACTTCAACACGTAGGTTTTGAATTTGCTGCATCAGTTCACTTAGTTTGGCTTCGATCGATGTGCCCTGAATGTTTTGCTCTTGAACTGCCTCTGCGCTACGCATTGTAGCATTGAGAAGTTCATTCTGTTGTGTGTCTTCTTCGCTGTCATCGTCTCGTGGAGCATTCCTAGTCTTGCTATTTTTTGGCGGCATGATTCAATACTATCTCAGCAAATTAGCCTAGCGATCTAAACTTCCTCACACTCTAACGCCACACCAAATAGATACCACCAACAATAACCCAAATAAAACCCAAATCAAGATCAAAAAGGTACTCACCCATTTTTTTTGGTTTTTAGCTTGCAGATGTCTCGTAGATCTTCACAACGTTATGGGCAGTTTCCTCTTATAGCTGCAGCTTCCTAAACACTTCGCTCCACCGACACCAGTATAGGTTAACTGTACTCTGGACCAACTTCTTCAGCAGTAATTCTGCAGGCAGGTCGCCAGTCCACTTCGATGGATTGCACGTCGATGCAGATTTTCGTCGTGCGCTCCGCAACCGCGTGTTATCAGGAATTGCACACTGGGTTATCTCGAACTTTCGTTGACGAACTTTTCAACGCAATGAAAAGTGAAATAAAAATTTGTTGACGCAAGGGAGTCTTTAAATAAAAAACACCTCGTTAAGTTGAACTATTGGAGGAGTTTTTATTTCCTTTAAATAAAAAAATATTCTTTTGATTTATACAGGATTATAAAAGATTAAACTACTTACACTTTTGTGTCCTCCCCTTCAAGTGTCGTTCTTCTATCTAATTTCTGGTCTGATGACTGAACTGACAAACGCCAAATCAAAATGGGGTTTTGCGTTTTTCAGTTCAGTGTCTTCCGGTTTACCACTGAACTCAACACTTGAATGGCACGTTCACACAGCAGTGTTTACACAGGACTTATAAGTCATTCGATATATTCTGCAACAGTGGCTCTTCCAACGTGGAAGAGTGACCAAAAGTTCTTACTTCCCTAACTACACTGTAATATTTTTTACTTGCGACTTATAGGTACTATAAGGCAAGTTATGCATTCGTAAAAAAAATCGAACTCGAGATTTTGATCAAAGTTGACATTACGATGATAGCGAAGACTTAAAAAGTGGGTCTCGCAATTCTGTCTGTCTGTCTGTCTGTCTGTTCGACTACAGGCTAAACGACTCGGCCGATTTTCTTTAAACTTGGTACATATCATTTTTAATTTTTTCCCCCCACACGTTTTTTTCTTTTTTTTTTTAAGACCAAAAATAACGGTACCCCCCATACGAATTTTTTCGAAATTTTATAAACATTTTTTGTTCTCAAAAACTGTTCAACAGATTTTAAAAATAAAGATACAGAAAAATTTCATTTAATTAAATCTAGGTATTGGTTGAAAAAAATTTTCCGAAAAATGGTTATTGAGGATACCCCCCATGGAACCATGTTTTTTGTTTTTGATTTTCTCAAAAACGGTTCAACCGATTTTGATCATTTTTTTTTTGCTAAAGCTCCCCAAAAACATAAATAGAATTGTGTACTCAAATTTTCAAAAATTTTTTTTTTGGATTTTTAAAAAAAACTTCAAAAATTTTTTTTCAAAACTCAATATTTTGAAAACCCCATGCTAGATTTTTTTTTAAACTTGATAAATAAAAGTTTCTCAATATGATCTACAAAATGTGAAACAAAATTTTTTATTTTACCTAAAAATAAAGGTACCTACCATACAAATGCTAAAAAATTAAAAAAAATGGTTTTTAAAAATCGTATTTTTCTCGAAAACGGCACCTAGAATTTTGATACATTTTTTTGTTTTTCAATTAATTTTTACGATCTTTAATTTAATAAAAAAAATTTTGAAATTAAGATATTACAGCTTGTACCTACCATAGAACCATTTTTTCGAATTTTGAATTTCTCATTATTCACATAACGGATCTTAATGAAAATTTTTATAGAGAAGCTTCTAAAAAGTCTAAAACACATTGCATTTCAAAACTTTAAAATAAATATTTTTTGAATTTTTGAAAAAAAAAATCTATTTTTTCTTTTTTTTTGAAAATTCGATATCTCCGAAACGGGTCAATATTTCTTTTCGTAAATTTAATTTTTATTCGAACAATAATAAAAACTTTAAATAAGCGTACCAAAATTTTTTCTTAAAAAGCTTTTAAAAAGTTTGTATATAAAAGCTTCTTTTAAAGAAACCACTACAAGGACTTATAATTTTTGTTCTTGCATAAATTCATATTTGCATAGCATTCTGTTACTACTAAAAGAATTTAAAAATTAATTTTATCCTTATGAACAATTTTCTCTAATAACATTCGTTTTTAAAATTCCCAGTCGATTACATAGGAGCAAGTTCGTGCGACCCAGTCGTGCATTTTTTATTTTTGCTCATGTACGAATTTGGTTCTTTGTGTTGACCGAATGTCTTAGCCAATTGGAATTATGAACATTAAAATCGCCCGTAAATAGGATTTCAGATTATGAGAAATAATGGCTCGAATGGCATTTGACAGCTCATCAAACTTGTAACGAGTTGAGTTGCTGACCCACCAATCGTCCTTATTTCAAGTTCAAGTTTGATCCAGTTCGATTTTTTAACATGTCTTTTTTTTAGTGTTAAATCAATTTTTTAACGCAACATTGCAGCTGTTATCTAAATCTATGAAGGAGTTGTGTACCAAAGTTGCGATATTTAACCTAGGTACTGTTTTTTTTTGTTCAAAGAATTTAAATTACGTTTGTATCATAATCTACATTTGTATGTATGTTATTATTTAGTTCTTCAAAAATTGTAAATTTGATATGTAATTTAATTTTAGAATTTTGTTAAAAGATAAACATTTAGGAAAAAGAAATTTGACAGGTAACCTTACTTAAATATATGTATGTCCTTTGTGCATTTAAGTATTAATGATATGCAGCAAGACACGTTTTTTTTTCAAACAAAAAGGAAAAAAATGTTTTGATTAAAGTTACGTAATAAATATTGATTTTTTTTTTAATTTAAACAGGACGCATACATTTTTGTATAATTTTGTAAAATATATTTGGTTCATCTCAGCACTTAGTTGTTAGTTCACTTGGAAAATATTGACGCTTAGCTACTGGGCTGAGAAAATAATTTAGTTCAAGCGTTTTAATTAAATCCAATGACTAGGTTCTTCATGGAAGCATTTTGTGAGGAATACCTATTCATATTTTTAAAGGAGTCGCCACAAAAATAACAATGCCGCATTATATGTACATATGTCCAAGGTTCTTAAAAATACTTTTGACAAACACGTACAATTTTTTGTACCTATAACTCTGTATATCAAATCTATAGTCCTACTATTAACCTCACAATTTGGAGCATCGGAGAATAAAGAACAAGTAGAAAGTAGTAAAGAGATTAAATCATTTTGGTTCTGACAAAAAAGAAGCGGAGTAAAGAAGATAACGGGGCGACTTTCCGTTAAGGTAGCACGCGTATATTATTGATTTTTTTTAAAGTAAGCTAGTGGTCTCAATAGAACAGATTTAAAATATTAAAGTTAAGAAACACTGTTAAATAATAAAAGTAGTCTAAAAAAAATGTTTTATTTTTCAGTTTTAACCTCAGTTTTTCGATGAATAAATAATATAACATCTTCAATATTTTGACTTGGGGATATATATATGTACATATAGCTACAATAACTACGTCAAGATCGTTTACCATTTTACAAAAAATTGAACAAATGTCACTAATTGATGATTGTCTGCTATTCAATTCACTAATCTTTGACATAATTATTTCCATATCATTCCAATGAAATGAAATTCATGGAAATCGTATGGATTGCAACTGACCCCGCCCACTTTCGCTGTCAGTCTTTCGTTACGTGACGATTTCATGAATTTTAACCCTACCAAGCGCGTAAAGGAACTTCGTTCCAAAAATATTTTCCCATTTGCTATGAACGGTGCTTCTTTTTTGATTTATGAATCGATTTGCTTGTTCGTATGGTTTATGCGAGTAGAGAAGTAGAACAGGTTTATATTTTCATATTTTTATGTATATTTAAAATTTTCAATTTTGTAAAAATATGAAATACCTATTTACTATCTATAAGCCGGAACTCTCAACCATTGTTGCAAATATATAGTGTTTTCATGAATATATGTATGTATCTACGAGTATGTGGATATACATACATACATATGTATACATGTATGATTGTAAACTTAATAATAAACATATTATTTAAAAAATGTCTTTAATTAATAAAATAATAGCTGGTATAACCCAGCTTGTTTCCAAGTCTCGTTCTCATATTTATCAACGATCTCCTTTTTGTCTTTGCTGATGCCAGTACCCTCATATTCCTTGTTCTTTGGATGTGGAACTTGAATGGAGCGTATGATAAGCGCAGTCAATTCTGATCTCGACACCATTGATGCAAATCTAGGAGTAAAGTTTTGGACTAAAGTTGTTTCAAATGCTGTACAAATCATTAACAATTAACCTTATTCTTACTGTCAACAAGACGCCTCAAGAAATTAGACCAACGAAAATCCAAGTCTAGGATACTTTAGGATATTCGATTGAACAGCTTTGTTTCACGTGCCAAATAATAAAAAGAACCAAGATCGATTAGAAATCAGTGAGATGCATCATAATGGGATACTGCGACAACATCAAACAAACCAGGCAAACAAAAGCAAAAAGTAGTAACCTGAATAAGTACTACTTCTATTCAGGGTATGCAAATCAAGTAATGGAAGCAATAGAACTAATGCGTGAAGTAGTCTAAACACCAGACACCAGAACCAGAGAACGTTGAGAGCTTCAAAGTAATGTTGAATGAAAACTCGAATTCGATCACCTATCTATTATACATCCGAGTTCAACCTAGATGACAACAACACTTCAATGACTATTGACTCTTTCAACAGCGCTAACGAAACATTAATTATTGAAGATCCGATGATTATCAGCGAGAAGTGTGTGAAAGAGTTCCAAAGAAGGAAATTTCGTAAGATCTCGTCACGTATATCGAAACATCAACAGAGTTATCAGATGTAGTAACAATGAACGAAGCGTTGTTCAGATTTGATGCTCGATGTAGGAAGGAGGCAATGCGAGAAAAAATAATCCTTTTTTTTCCAAAAGTTTTGCAATTTTGGCCGGGAAATTGAAAGATATATTTTTTAATTTTTCGAAATATTTTTATATTCCGCGGTCTTAAAAAACTTATAATTTGCCTCTAACTTATTTAAAAATGCAATCAATATGACATTAGTTGTCATGTCGTTGTGAGTGCAGGATAACCAATACAATTGCCACATATTTTTTTTATTGTTTGGTATTTTGTTTATTAAACTCCAAAAAGAAAATAGTTTCTTCCCTCAAGGTTTTTCTTAATTTTAGTTTTGGAAAATTTGTTCATCTTGCGATTTTCCCAAATCTCTTCCTATAATAAGAGAAACTATGTGCAATCAGTCAAGAAATTCTACATATAGTCCTGAAAAGTGTTAATCAAAGCTTATGGCCAAAAATAATGCGTTTGGGTTATTAAGTTACATACTAGTATTTATTTATCAATAACAAAAAAAAAGACGTAAACAATGAGTCTGTGATATTAGTTCATAATTTTTGTTTTGTCTTGGTTTTTTAATTTATTTATTTATTTAGTTTTCCGTTTTAAAAAAACATAAAAATGCAATATAAATGTTTAAAAAAATTCAATCAAATCTATAAATGTAACTGACAATAGTCCAATAAAAATACCCCTTGAAAAAGTTGGAAAATACCCAACGAAACGTCGGGAATAATTTAAAAAAATTATTAATTGCATAAAAAAATAAAAGACCAGAAAGCCCAACTAACGCACATAAAAAAAAGAAGTAATTTTCGCATAATTGAATAATGAATGACAAAAAAAAAAGGTAACAAAATTTAATAAAAAAAAAATTAATTAAAAAATAAAACAAAATAGTTATTTTGTTGGACTATCTACTGTTTTGTGCAGGCCTAAGTCATCTTGGCATAGAATCGACTAGATCTGTTATAAATCTTATGATAAGCCATGCATTTTTATGTGTTGACTTTCGTAACTGACTGTACAAGCACTCTAATATTTATTTTCCCTTTGTTGTTTATAAACGGGTAGATTCGGTGCGGCCGGTGCAGGAGATTTGGTTGAACTTTGTGTGGCTTATACATATGTATACATAGATATGCATGCATATACAGTAGGGTGTGTCAAAGTGCTCAACTATGGTATTTTCAAATGTAATATCTTTTAAAAGTTGCATTGCTTATCAAAATTAAATCCTGCGTTTACAATTTTCATTTTAATTAATATCTTTGGCTCGCTCAAAAATAGGATGAAAACCAAGAAATTTTGATTTTTCGAGATTTTTGAAATATGGTGTTGTTTTAAATTGCACCGTGTAGATACAAAAAAATTATATAAAATATTTTTAGGCTTCCAAGTCAAAGATAATTGCAAGAAAACACTTTTCAGCTTATATTTGCTTAAATTGAACACTTGATAAAGAAGTTATGAAATAATAAAAGAAGGAACAAAAATCATTTTTTTATGTAAAATCGTTTTGTTTTTTTTTACAAAAAAAAATTCTTAAAAATCAACGGAACCACCTACAATATCGTGGTATATCTTTTTGTAAAGATAAAAATTCTTTCTGTATTTTGTTTAGTTTTTTTTTTAGTATACGTAAAAAAAAAAAAAATTTTTACTGTAAATTAAATTTTTTTTTTCAACTTCAACCGATTTGAGCGAGCCAAAGACGAACAAAATCTTATTTTTTTTTTACATGTTCTTAAACCTCAGACCCTAATACAACTTTTGATCACTATTACATTTAAAAATAAGAGTACTTTTTTCGGCCATACAAAAGTGACACACCCTAATATACAGTGGCTTCAACGAATAATCGGACAAGTGTTTATCTCATATAAATGCCCCTTAGCTTTTTTTCGATTTTATTAATAGTTTAAATACTTATCTCTCTAAGAAACTGACAAAAAAACAATTTTCTCACAATAACTACATTTCAACTGAAAAACAAAAATACTTCATTTTTTTTGCGATCACCGCATAATCGGACAAGACAAAAGAGCAATACTAAAAATGAAAAAATCCAGTGATTAATATTTAGTTGCGTATCCTCTGTTATCTAAAACGGCCTGTAAGCGGTTAGGAATGGATTTTACCAAGTTTTGGCATACTTCCGGCTCTGTGGAGTTCGATGCTTCTAGTAAAGCTCTTTTAAGCTGAACTAACGTGTTAAATTTTGTTGTATACACTCTCTTCCCTAATTCTTCCCAAAGATGCTCAACTACATTGAGGTCTGGACTCTTTGCAGGTGTTTCTATAAGTTTGGGACAGTTATGAATCAACCAACACCATCAAGCAACACCAGACGTGTGTTTGGGATCATTATCTTGATAAAAGGCAAAGTTGCTTGCGATACCCAATTTTTCTGCACTTTGCTTAACATTTTCTTTCAAAATGTTGAGGTAGACAAATTTGTCCATTTTACCATCAATAAAATGCAAATTGTCTACTCCGGCACTGGACATACAGCCCCAAGCCAATACCGAGCCTCCTCCGTGCTTAATAGTGGCTTTTGTGTTTTGATTATTAAACTCTGCATTTGGCTTACGCCACACAAACATCTTCCCATCTGATCCATGCAAATTAAATTTGCTTTCATCAGTGAATAAAACCTTAATATTATACAAACTATAAGAAAAAAAATATTTTAAAACGATATAGCATCATATTACCTGATACCAAAAATCTGGTGTTTTTAATAAGTACTCTTTGGCATATTTCAATCTATTTTTTTTATTTTTAAGACTTATAAACGGTTTTTTTCTAGCGATTCCTCCGAAATAATCGAATTTATGTAATGTATTGCGAACCGTATTAAGGCAAACATCTTTCCCATCTTGTTTGATTTCTTTTAATATCGATCGCTCTTTTCGCTCATTTAAGATTTTGAATTGTCCTTCTCTGCTTTTGTTGGCCAACCTCAGCTCGTCCCGGAATCTCTTGATAATATCATGGACGGTAGATTTACTTTTTCCAATTAATTCGGCAATTTCTCTTACGGTTTTCTCTTCAAAACTTAATTTAACAATTAATTGTCTGATTTTGACAGTAGTTTGCTTTCTATTTGGAGCCATTTAAAAAAACTTTGATTTATTATTGGTATCTAGTGTCTACTACTAAATGCAATTCACGACTGAATAAAAAAAACTATTTTGAATCCCGTATTTGCAAAATAACGGTATTTAGTATTGCTATTTTGCTTTGTCAGATTATGCAATGAGTGCAAGTAACTGAATTATTTTTGTTTTTCTTTTAAAATTTACAGTTATTGTTAGATAATTTTTGTTTTTTGTTGCTTAGATAGATAAGTATTTAAATTACGAATAAAAACAAAAAAAATATGCACCTATTCAGCAACTGTTTTTTTAAGTTATGGGCACATTTATGTTGGACAAACTTTTGTCCGATTATTCGTTGGAGCCACTGCATTTTTTGGTTGATCTGTTGGAAGTAGCTATATTTCTTCTTTTTGCGGAATTTACATATACATACATATGTTGATAAGTTCTAATGGTGTTTAAGGTTGTGATTGAAATATCATTCTCACTTACAAATAATTTAAAAGAAATTTAAAAGCCTGCATATAAGAAAATTAACTGGGAATAAAAGTTTCAGATGTGAAGAATTTCAATATTGATTTAAAACTCTTTTGGTGACTTTCCACACCATTTGTAGGTATCTCAAAAAGTATTCTGTATGAGAAAAAAATGATGTTCGCTCAGTGAGGTCGATTTAGGATAAAACATCATTTTTATAAATAAGAAAAGGTCACGAAGTAAGAAAACGCTTATACACTTATTGTTATTATATACTATCTGTTATTTCTTTTGATGTGTGAGTATTATTTTTAATAATGCCGCGCCCAAGAAGATCTTATCTTTTCCAACGGAGCCGTAATGCAATTTTTTTATTTAAACTGGCATTCCAATTTTTGTTTCTTATAACTGTTTTAAAAAATTTATAAACACGACATATTTGCAAATGTATTAAACAAGATTTAAATAAATTTAACCCAAACGCAAATTGATTTAAACTATTAGTATATCAATTTAAATTGTTTTTCTTGTAGTTTTAATAAGCTCGAGGCTGGGTTTTATTTATTTTAATTTAAATTAAATTGATTTTAAATTTTGATAAATAAACTTCCAGCGATCTAAAATTTTTGTGCTAGCATAAGTTCAAATTTCTTTACAAAATCACATGTTATTCCTTTTTTCAGCTCTAACTACTAAAGATGAAATGAACCTTTAAAAAAATTATAATTTATGTTTATAAGATTCATTCATTTATATAGAACACTTTTTAACTGATTTGTTTGCTTTTCGGTTTTTCTTGCTGATAAAAGGTATTTTTCTTGCCACTCTTCCATGAAAATTACTTTTTCGCAGCACTGTTCTTACGGTTTCAGGGTTAACATCTTATTGCAAGTATTTCCTTACCTCCGTCGTCAACTTTGGTGCACTTATTTAGGGATTTTTTTGAACTTATTATAATATCTAACGTTCATCGCCTGCAGTAAACTTTTTTGGTGTTCAAGATTTTTGTAAATTTTCAACCGATTTTGTTGTTTTGAATCTTTTTATGATGTCTCCTACCGTAGACTTGCTTCTTCTTACAATTTCTGCAATAGCACGTACAGAGTTACCTTCTTCAAAATGTTTTATCACTATTTTTCTATCGTTGTATATCCACATGTGGGAATTATTAGTGACCTCTCAAATTTGTTATAGAGAATAATATTTGCGGGCTCTAGGTCAATAAAACAAGATGTTACTGGTTAAGCGACGTTTTGAGCATGAATACGCTTTTCTTTTTTTTTATTTATTTGAAAATATTCATAAAATGTAATGAATTATTTAAATTTTTGACATTGTTTGCTAAATTTTAATTTATTTCATTATCATTGCAGTTTCAAGTGTGAATAGTATTTTGTGAATGTCTTACATCCTTATTTATTATTTTTCACTAATACTGGGTTCAACCTCGGAATACTTAAACCGAGCCGAAGCACTTACTTCGGGTTTACGCCACGTCAAACACATCCTTATTTATAATATATTTTCTTAGCCGTAATAGCTACGCCTTCCTTTTGTCAAATATACTGGGAAAAAGTCATTAATCTAAAACTATGGTTATTATACACGTAAAGCAAACCCCAGCTGATTTTCATTATTATTCATTTTATTATCATTCACCCGTGATACCCGCTTCGCTAGGAATGCTCATCAGTTCACCCTTGAGCCTAACTTTGGTCGTACCGCCAAATATAGAGATTCTTTTTTTAGTCGCACAACACGATTATGGAATAACTTACCCGGCACAGTTTTCCCTTGCCATTTCAATTTGCAAACATTCAAAACCAATGTTCATCGACACCTCCTTTCTCTCCCCTCCTAATTTTTCCCTCGCCCGTGCTGTGTTTAAAACATTATAAGGGTCTCGTAACATACCCTTGAGCGCGAGTGAATTATTAAAAAAAAAAAAAAAAAAAAAAAAAAAAAAAAAAAAAAAAAAAAAAAAATTTTATGCATATTGGAAATTGGATACATTTAAAATTGGATTGTATAAAGTTCAAATCCAATAAATGTATGTACCAACTACATTGCGTTCCCAATACCGTACAACTGTTGGCGCGTTTGGAAAATATAAATAATTTATTAATGCGAAATATCTATCCTTTTTGGCTTAGTAAGAAACAAAAAAAATTGCTTACACTCCTTTTTGTAAATTTCACAAGATGTCATCTCAAAATGACATTTATAGATACTAAAACGGCCTTAAACCTCCTATGAACCAGTTTTAGCTTATTCCACCGCTATCCCTCGTGCATTTTCATTATAAAGTTTTCAGGATTAGAGCCGTTGTAAAGTCGAAGTAATTTACTCCGTCACTAAAACGAGTTAGTAAATAAGGCTGTTAATGTTGTTAAAACGAGTTTTTTAATTTTTATTGTTAGTTTTTTTGACACTGTATTTTGTTAAAATATGTTTTAATGACATACATTTTTTTTGTTTAAATTTCAAATAAAAAGGCCTGAAAAAGAGCGTATTCATGCTCGAAACGTCGCTTAACCAGTAACATCTTGTTTTATTGACCTAGAGCCCGCAAATATTATTCTCTATAATTGTATATCCACGTTGTTCTTCCATTTTGACATTACTAATAATAACGCATACAATTCAAATCGAATAAACATCAGGCATATGTAACGGAATTTCAAGAACCTAAAAGTGTTATATTTATCCCGTTAAAAACCAAAAAGGAATGAGTACACCACAGGATGTCCGATTTCTTTTTTGATAGTAAATTTGCGATTGTTTTCTTTTAAATTAAATTTGTTAATATAAATGTAATTTTTGCTAAATATTCGGAGTTTATAATAAAAACTACATATGTATAAATGCAGAAATTCGCAATTCCCAAACCTTCATAAATTTTATTTTGTCATTTAAAGAGAAAAAACTAATGTGTCCGATTTATTTTTTGATCAACTGTATATCACGACTGGACATGTAAAAACTTAATGCGCCATCCATTACGATTTGTTATTTTTCACCTAGTTTTGTTAACTATTGCTTTTGTAAATGAAGAGTGCTCGCTGAGCCTATTCCACTTAAGTTAAACTGATATTTGGAAATATAGGTATTTAAAAAAGGTAGTACCTTTCACCTTTTAAGAATTATTTCATTTACATGAGCTTTCGAGTACTATTAAATTGATGGAAGTTAAATTCGAATTATTTTAACGAACGAGTTTCTAACCTTTGCATACTATACAGGTCAAAAGAAAAATCGATTACAACAATGGGACAACGAAAAATTTTATTCCACAGAATTTTCCAAGTAATCTATTACAATTCATCAATCCAGAGTAATTTTTGTTTAATCTTAATGGCCGCGTTCGCCTCGTAGTCCAATAGGGTATCTAAGATACTTTAGTATCCAATACGTTGGCGAACGATCGACCAGGGTTGACCGAATCAACTACATGCCTAATTTACTACAATTTGTTATGTCTACTATACATACGTAGTTAATTCATAAAAACAACAAAACATAAACAATTTTGCACATTTATGATCTTATGAAGGTTTGTAAAAAAACTGAAAATGTTTCATTTACCACAAGAATGAAGAATTGTAGAATGTATACATGATAGATGAGAAGTTTATTTTTAGAGACAAACAATTTTCTTTGGCATAATCAAAGGGTTTGGATTATGAACACATGATTTTGAGATATTTTTTAATGCTGAATTTACTGTACAAGGTACATACACATAAATATTACCGAAAAACTTTTTAAAAATAATGAAATCCAAGAACTGGTAATTATATTGAAACTTGAAACTGTTTATTTTTAAGAAGCGAAGCACTATTGCTATACTTAAGTATTAATATCTTGTTATGAAACTGAACTGGGTTTCATAACATTTGTATTTTAAGAGTTAAACACTTTTGCAGCTTAAAACTACTTAAATCTTATAGCTAAACTATTTTCTCTTCTTGCAATAAGATTTATTTATTAATTCATCAAACAGAGTTACAGCTCTTATACATATATTACTTACTATATGACAAAAATAAAAAAAATAATTAATACTAACCACCGTAATTAAGAATTAATAACAATTTTTTTTAAACACTATTAAAGTATAAATTAAAATCAATAACATTACATAGAGAATTTGCATGTCTTAAACAGCGAGTTAAGGGTTCATTTCTTCCATAATTAATTAAAAAAGGTACACAAAATAAACGATTACTTCGTAAGCCAAGACTTGGAACATAAAAACCAACTAACGAAAGCAACTGAGGGCAATTGATTTTATAATTAATTAAATCTCTGACAAACATGACATCGAAATATGTACCGCGTAATTCCAAGGATTGAATGCCTAATAACAAACACCTTGTATTATATGGTGGCATATCAAGCGTTTCTGCACTTTTTGAATTCTCAGGATTCCAGATGAAAGAACAGTATTTTAAAATAGATCATACATAACAAAAATATAAAGATCTTAGAGAACTCTTTAGCACTCCGAGACATAAATATAAAATATATAAGTTTATAGTCTTATAAGAATCCTTTTCTGAAAACTCGGCTCTAAATAGGTCCATATAATCCCATAACAAGTCATGTTCAAGAGTTAAGGCCATTTCATACTTCTATGAAAACCCTAATGGCTAAAACACATGTGCAGCATTTTCCCTGCAGCGAAATTTAATTACACAGGTTCTTATGGGAGCAGAATCACTGAAAGTCTGCACGCAGCGCTGCGCTGCACGATGTCTCTATTCCTAAATTTGCTGCATAGTTTCATTGCAGCCATAATTGTAAAACAAAAATTTCCAAATAATTGCTATTTGGCATTACTGATATTGACAGATTGTTGACATTGTCTGTCATATTTGCAAAAAAAAAAGTTTGTTTTTGTCTTTGGTGGAAAACTTGATATTGATACAATAATGGAAGAAAAAATAAAACAAATTCATTTATGATAAAACAAATCCCTACAATGAACAAGAAGTGAAAAGAATTTGTTTTGTCTCCGACCCGTATTTTTGTTTATTTTCAGACAGATGAAAGATTGTTACTGCTCACTAGTTCCTGTTTGGGATAGGTAAATTGTATCCAACTAAGGACATTTTTTTCAGCTATACATAGCAACATCAACGCGAGAGAAACTACATGTCTAGTATAGTTTTGTTTTTCATTATTTGTGCTTTGTATCTTCTTTTGCTTTTCCTACTTATCACCAGGAACAATTTTTGAAAGTATAGGTGCAATTCTCTTTCATTTTCTGATTAATTAAATTTGTCCACGGCCTTGAAGTTTTGGTCTGGAACAAATTATATTCATTTAAAAACTTGAGGTATTTCTCATACACGGCCATCAAAATCAAAATTTTTCCCCTGTTTGTTGAAATATCCATTTAATTTAAAATAAACTTATGTATAAAACTTTAAGTACAAAACAATTTAAGCAAACAAAAAGAATGAAAATTTGGCAGATGTCATTTTTGTTTTAACAGAACTAGGCATCATTAAAGTTAGGAAGTATGCACATGCGTTCTGGCTGCAGCGCTGCATGCATCACTGCGTGCAGACTTGCTGCACATCTGTTTTAGCCATAAAAGAATGTGAGTTTAATACCTCCTATATCAAGAAACAATCTAAAGTTCAAAGAATAAAAGCTTTATAGTAGGATCCTAATGAGATCTTTAATGCAACAAGCACAAGTACTCACAAACTTTGCTTTTCTAAATTAGTAAATTAGTACTAGACGTAACAAATGTTAGAAGTTACAGTTCGGCCAACCCTGTACTCGGCAGAAAAAAAAAATAGATCAGCTGAAATGTCAGCTGTTTTTCAAAATTCCCCTTGGATAGTTTATTATACCAAACATTTTTGGATAGCTTTAGATTTCTGCTTGACATCAGCTGTTTCGTTGATCAGTTGTTTTTTCCTATGGGATTACAACAACACCAACAAATCCGGATACCTTTGGATACGTACCCGAACGCGGCCAATTATCGCTATAAGGGGTAATTGTGGAAACATAAGCAAATTTTCATTGGCTTTTTGACATAAGGTTGTGTTTGCTTATGCCTATAATAGCTGGGCCTTTAACAAAGCAGCAGTTTGGTATTTTTCGTTTATTTCTTTGAGTTTATTAAAACGTCCCGTCTTTTTTCTTGTGCATATTTTTCAAAAATGTTTTTGTGTTTCTTCTATACACTTATGATATCTGTTGTAAAAATCGATGGCTCAACTTTCCAAAATGTAAGCACGAATTTTCACACGCAGTTTTTTTTATTCGATAGATAATCGCTAAAAAACACTATTTATCGCAATCTTAGAGTGAGGAAAAAATTATTTATATTTTTAATTAATTTTTAAAGTTTCACTTTTTCATACAAATTGAACACAATAATGGTTGCGATCCACATGAAAAACTTTTTTTTGCTTTATTTTGACGTTTCTCCTTTTAGTCCGGGAGGTAGCGCTGCAATTTTTTTAGGAATTTTATACCGAATGAATTTTACTTCAAACAGTTGTATAATGTTCGGAATTCAGCAAAGTGAGCGACAGTTGTCGCACTTGTGGTGGAGCTAAAGGAGCCAGCATGAAAAAGTCATTGGAAAAAAATTTGCTCCGATGATTTTTATACCATGCGAAACTGTATTAAATTATTGTTTTAATCATATTTTTTCAAAAAATTATCGTCAGCTGTATTGACGAGGGGGGGTTCAATGTCAGTCACGTGCATAAACCTTATTTAAAATTTGACAAATAAATTTATTTTATACCTTATGAAATTTATATATCTCAATTTTTATACTTTTAAAATAATAAAGAAAATTGTCAGCTGTACTTTTGACGGGGGTAACACAGTCAGTCAGCGCGATAAACATGTCGCCCGCTCAACGCATTCGAGCGTCGCATAGTATCTTTGGAACATAAACTGACGATCTTTACACCCACAAACAATCAGCTGACGACGATTTTTTGTTTCTTT
The DNA here is from genome assembly GCA_911387755.1 of Chrysotoxum bicinctum. Classification (NCBI taxonomy): domain Eukaryota; kingdom Metazoa; phylum Arthropoda; class Insecta; order Diptera; family Syrphidae; genus Chrysotoxum; species Chrysotoxum bicinctum. Next base: position 5,076,268 of record OU426991.1, read on the forward strand.
AACATTTAAATTATCTTATACTTAAAATTCAATAAGTATAAAATCAATTTCATATAGACTTATTTTGATCTTTGAAAATGTGAAAAAGTCATAATGAAGTAAGCTCGATACTAAAAATTTTGGGCAATTGCGAACTTATTTCATAGACTGGCTGACATTAAAATTATTATATCCAGTGGAGTCGGCCTTTCCACTTTTATCTACTTTCCACTGTGAAGCCTAGTACGCAGATCGCGCTAAATTTTATCTCCCGCATTTTTCTCCAAACTTCATCTAAAATCCAAGCTAAATTTTGACATACGAACGGTGGAGAATATGTCACAGAAAACAGCTGTTCTCTAAATGAAATTTGTTCAAAGATTTAAAAGAATTTGTTGATTTCGATTTTTTCAGAATTATGAATGGGAATAAATAGGTTATACGAGCTATGACCTATGAGTGATTTTTGCTGTGTAAACACTTTTTAGACTTCTGTCACCAAATATTCTTCCAAATATTATTCCATTTCAAATTGAAATTGAAATTTAGCTCGAGAATAAATGTACCAGATAGTTATTTCGTGTGCTAAATTTTGACAAGTTTTGTACAGTTCGAAAAGAAATTGTGATTTTAAGCTGAAGCAGCGTACCTCTCGGCTAAAATGCTTACATAATTTTAGCTTGGCTAAATTTTGGAGAGAATTTTGTATGGGAGATAAAATTAAGCGCGATCTGCGTACTAGACTTGAAGTGAAACAAAGTTTTATTTGTACACAATATGGATGAAGTTCAGTTTGAATTATAAATAAATTATAATTCATCCAATGAAGATTTTTTTTTTTTTTTTCTAATCTACTAGATTAACGAAATAAATTTGTATGGTAAGTCTTCGAGATTTGAAGAAGATTTATGGTAAATCCACGTTAATCCAGTATATCTTATGGTGAAAACGTAGTATAATGTACTCGTATGTTTTTTATAATCTATGAGATCAAATCGCGTAAAAAACAGGTGATTTATGGATTCGCTGCGGCAGCTGCATAAAGCGTTTTTTTTGTGTTGCTGAAAGTAGGGGTACGTTCTTTTTCCAACCATTGTTAAAAATTGATTTATCATTGTTATACTTTAAGGCAAGAGATTTAAAATTAAGCTTGAAGTGTTTCCATTAAAGAAAAGGAGATTTATTTGACGTTTTTATTGCCGCTTGAGCAGAACAAAATAGTAAATGTTATAATTGGTTTTGTTAAGCAAGGAGAAACAAAAATATTTATTTCATAATAAAGTTGTTAAAAATTAGTGTTAGTTAGTTTTGGCTGAGTTGGACAGAAGAATTACACGCAAAAATCTTTTAATTTCATAATAAAGTTGTTAAAAAAGTGGTAGTAACTTAAAACTATTATTAGTCGTTTTTTATTGGTAAATGTATAGGCAGAGCAGCAAAATTTTACACCGTAAACAACAACAAAGGAATACTTCGTATAAATTAGCCAATTAAAAAAAATGGTGCATATATTAGTGCTGATAAAGTTTTGGACCATCTGTATTAGAATGAAGCTCATTTTATGGTTTGTTTTCATTATATCCAAAATTATGTGGTTTGAAATAATCTACGATTAATAGAATAGAAAAAGAACAAGATGTTGTTTTTTAATACGCTTGCATGTGAGAGCATGAAATTCATCGAAGGATGGCTATTAAAAAGCATATAGGAGTCGGAATCTGGACAGCAATTCAACTCTTAATTTTCCGAATTGTTTCCTTGTACCCTCACACTGAAGTCGTTATTGCGGGCGACTTTAATTCACACAATTCAAATTGGCTCCGCTATTCAGGACAGACAACACCCGAAGGAAGATATGTTGAGATCTTTACTGAGATGCACCACCTTACTCAGCCTGTAAATTAACCCACCCGAATACCAGATGTTGCTGTTCAAAACGCTCACACTCTTGATTTGTTTTTTTCTTCTAACCCTGATAAAAATACCATAACGGTAAAATCTCCGTTCGGCACTTCGGACCATTGTGTAATATCAGCCAATTTTTCGTGTCCCATTCATCCAGTTAAAGAGAAGCATCCCACTAGGACCGTTTGGCAATACGAGAAAGCCAACTGGGACGGTCTGAATAACTTTTTTAGATAGTGACGTTGATGCCAGTGCTGATATGATCACAGAAGTGATTTTTCTTAGGATGCGTACTTTTATTCCTTACAGAATTAAGAGTATAAAGTCGAAAGAAAAGTCTAGGCTCGATACAAGCTGTAAAGAAGCTATCAGGTTGAGAGAAGTAAGTTTCCGCTCTTACAAAGCCAACCCAACCAAGGAAAATCGGAAAAAGTTTAAATAAGTCAGAAACCAATGCAACGCTGTTATAAAGAGAACCAAACCAAAATCCTGCAATGTCCGAAAGGCAGTAGAAATTTCTGGTCATTTGTCAAGAACGTAAAAAATTCGACTTCATCTTCGGTTCGAACGCTCATCTACAATGACAAACCGATAACTTGCTCTTTAGAGAAGGCAAATGTACTTGCAGCTCATTTTGCTGCTAGCTCCACGTTGCCTGTTAGCAACATTGCCCCTCCTGTACTTGAGAACGTAAATCATTCGTACAGTTGCAAGAGCCCTTCGAGATCTTGATATAAACAAATCCGCTGGTCCTGATGGTATAGCTTCCATTCCACTGAAGAGGTGTTTTTCATCGCTGGCAAAACCATTGCGTAAGCTATTCCATCGCTCCTACTATTCTGGAATCTTCCCTAGAAGATGGAAAACAGCATTTCTCTAGCCTGTTCTTAAAAACGGTGACCCTTCCTCCCCCTCGTCCTATCGACCGATCGCACTTACGTCCTTTCTTTCCAAGGTCATTTAATCGCTGATAAATTATCAGCTCAAGAAATATCTCGAAGATCGAAAGCTTCTTAATGACCAGAAATACGGCTTTCGCAGCAATCGTTCCACTGGTACATATCTTTACATTGTTTTGGAGAAAGTAAGATTATTGCGCTTGATATTTCTAAGGCATTTGATAGAGTTTGGCACCAGGCTCTCTTAAACCCTTATTCTTTGGATTAGAAATTACGTTCTAGATCGTTCAATACATGTTGTATTGGATGGTTTTAAGTCTGATCTTCACAAAATAAATGCTGGCCTTCTCCGACTCTCTTCCTCATTCATTTATCTCTTGTCTGAAACCTCTAATCCACTTCATTGTTTTGCCGACGACTCTACTCTCAGCTTTTCATACTCGTTCCCAAATTCACGATCTTCGTTGGAATTATCACATTTTCGAGACCGCCAAGAATGCTGCTAAATGCTTAGGATTTCTATATCGATGTAAGAAATTTTTCACCCCTTCTGATCTGGCTACAATTTAAAGGCGTTTAAAAAACGTCCAAAACTCGAGTATAACTCACACCTTTGGGCAGATGCAGCACAATCTTCTCTCCATTTATTAGATAGAATCCAGAACAGAGCGTTAAAACTGATAGGAAACAGAGCTATCATGAATTTATTCCCATCTCTTGAACACCCTCGGAATGTTTCATGTATATGTATTTCCCTGTTTTATCCCTTCTTTCACAAACAATGCTCACTCGAAGTAACCAGTTGCATTTCTTTCCTTTATCAATTCACCCCTGATACGCGCTTCGCTAGGAATGCTCATCAGTTCACCCTTGAGCCTAATTTTGGTCGTACCGTCAAATATAGAGATTCGTTTTTTAGTCGTACAACACGATTATGGAATAACCTACCCGGCACAGTTTTCCCTCGCCGTTTTAATTTGCAAACATTCAAAACCAATGTTCATCGTCACTTTCTTTTTCTCCCTCCCTAATTTCCCCATCGCCCGTGCTGTGTTTAACATTATAAGGGTCTCTTTAAATACCCTTGAGCGTGAGTGAATTATAAAAAAAAATAAAATATGACATTACATATATTTTTCGTCCTGGAAAAAATAATTGGAATGCTTCGCAATGACATTTGCTACAAAATCAATAAAATCTAGGATTTCGATGTCTTATTTCCATTAACAGACAAGATAAAGATTTCCATTAAAATAACCGTAATGTCATTCCTATTCCTGGCGTAGACACTACGCGACACGTAACTTAAAATACACGACTTATAATTTAATATTTTAATATGAAGTAACGTACATTTTCACAAAGCTTAGTTAAGCTGTGCTTGTGCGAAATTTCAGATTATCAAACACGTAATATTATATGACCAACATACTGATTTTTTCTGACACCGAACCGTTATTTGACTTTGTATATATGCATGCCATTAATTTTACCATTTGTGTGACAGAAATTTAGTCAGTTGTCTAAATCAAGCACAAACCATATCTTTTCGTTTAACGTGAACCAATAATTTTGAAATTTTTCTTAACAAACAATATCTAAAACGAATGTATAGCCTAAGCGAGTTTTTTAAGAATTTTATTTTTCTCCTATGTACCTACATACATACATATAACTATCAATTTCAATTCTATTTCAACTTGACAAATACGTAACGTTCCAACGCATCCTTAAATATTTCATCTTTCGTTTTGGTTTGTTTTTACTTTATTCACGTAGTGACTCTGAAATATATACTAAAAAAATATGATTTATTGAAAGAAAATCAGAAATTATTTATAACACTTATCTCATTAAATCTCGGTTTAGTGGTCGATGAAAAGGTTGTATTACAATGTTGATTCTAACAATTTCATATAGAAACGATCACTGTTAGAGATTCACCTATAATTATTAAATGGATATTCAAGGAAAAACTACAATTGCTCTCAATTTACTGGAGAAATTCAACTAAAATTGATAAGTGTTTCAAAATAGACAACTTTAGTATCGAAGTTATGGTTACTGAAGCAGGCTGAAAATGCCCCGCAATATTTAATTGCCCGCAAAATTCATGTGTTAAAATCACATACACTTTCTCTTAAAAAAATCATTTATTGCAGAAAACACAAAAAATACTTGCATACGCCTTCTCAAGAATTTGTTTACCTTTTCAAGTCTACACTGGCTATTAATTTGTTCTGTTTTTTTTTTTGTTTGTTTGACGCTGATAGAAATTCCGGAGAAGGTTTTTAAATATGATATGAACTGACCAAATAATAAAACAGATCTATTCCTTTTTCATTTCTTCAATATTCATTTAATGTTTAAATTTTTGTTTCCAAAGCCATAATAATTTACTGCTATCTCTTTCTTGTTCTCGAATCTCGACCTTGACAGTAACAGTCCCATTGCACTTGTTCCACTAAAAATGTTAGAAAGAGTTAGTTGGATAATTATTTCATTGCAATAGAAAGACGGAAAATACCGATTACATTTCAACAAAACAGCACCAACCCATCGTTATCAAATTCCGAGAAGAAAATATAAAAGAAGAAACTGGGAAAAAAGTACCACAAAGCCAACAGAAAGAGAAACCAGTATACGCATGATATTGCATGCCTACGATGAATTCGTGCATTGGTCGTCGACCGTCTTCGTTACCGTTTCTGTCTTCATCATCATGTGTTCTTCTCGTTTGTATTTTTTTCGTATCAAACTTTTTTTAATGAAAACAGAAACAATTTTTTAAACAAATATTTGTACCCAATGAAATATTTTCATATCATAAAATTTAGCACGTTTGCTTGGTCTTAAAAAAAAAACAAGGATTTCCATGTAATGAATCTCTTACGGTGCGGCTGGCAACACGATTTATAATGAACTTAGTGCTCAAGTACCCTGTCTATCTAATTACTTAAAAGAAATGTTTTTGTGTTATAATTCATCATAGTTTTATTTTCTTGTTTGTTCTCATTATGACAAAGTAAATTCTACGATTGTTTTTAAATAAAAAAAAGAAAACTAATTTTCTATTTAACCGTGATTTTATTTCTCACTGGCCTGGGTATATAAATGTGAAGATTGTTGTAGTGGTGCGAGAAAGTAAAATTGAATTATTCGTATATTATGGAAAAATCAGAAAAGAGTTGGTCGCATTTGTTTTTTTTGTATATTCAATGTTTTTGATGATGCATGTTCACATTTTTGAAAAACCCGACGTGGAAGATGATTGTAGTTTTCTATAACAAAAAAATTCCTCGCCATGAAGTGAAATCCTAATTACATTTTTTCATTTCGTTTCTCCTCCATGTGCTTTATGTGTTATATATATTTATATATATATATATATAAATGTGTGTATAGTGTGAATATTTGGCAAAATTAATGTGTGAAAGAGACATCCAGATTGTTCTTCCTTCTAAAATTTTGGATGTTCATAATAGGAGAGATGATACAGTGAATAAATAAGAACATTTAAAAAAAACGTGTAAAATATATCAAGCTCAGAAAACATTTCACGAAACATACTTTTGACTGTGTTTGTGTTTGTGTGAAATTTGTGCAGTTATTTGACGGAATTGCATTCAGTTTCCAATTTCTCATTAGCTAGAATAAATTATTATTTTATAAAGTATGCTTTTCTTTTTATAAAACTCTATCTACCTATATTTTTTCTTTCAGATATTTTATTAAACATAATTGTATTCAGGTGTTTCAACCTAGATTCGTCATTAAAAGATCTTTGTTGCGTCGCTGGTAGCGGTAGCCCTTAAATTAAGTACCTACTTTGCAAATTCTGAAGAATAATTTCAATTGCGAATGAAATAATTCGTGGCTATTGCATTTGTTATTTAAAAGTAATGTATTTATGTGTATTATATCGTGGCAAAATGTCATCATCAAAATTTTTCATTGTTCGAAATTTGAATTTCGTAGTTTCAAATTAATTGCTCAAAGATTGTCATTAAACTTCGCCGAGAAACCTAATGTCAATTCAATGAGGGATACAAATAATTCTGGTTATAATCAAAGCGAAGGGCGTTTATTATTTAGCGCTAATAAACAAATAGAACTATAATTTTCGCAGGGACAGCTTTGTGTTACGTAAACAAACTAATATTTACAAGGAAACTATATGATGAGCTTATAATTCCAGTTTACCATTTCTCGTTTAGTGTCGTACATTTGAGTATGGAGCGTTACTGGGTGTATCTCACTTAAGGTAAAATAATAGTCGGAAACTTAACTTTTTCCTGATCCAGAATCTCAACTGAATTTTCCCAATAATTTGAGTGTGCCTAAAAATTCTCAATTGTTAGGTATACTTATATTTTTTGGTTTTGTCAACGATTTTAAAAAATTGAAGGAAAATCTTTGTTTTTAAAAGCCGTAAGAAAATCTCCGATAATTTGAACGAGCTTGGGAATTTATGTAAACTCTAATACAATGTTTCCATCAACCACTAAACGGATATTTAATAAAATGTACCCTTAGTCTTGTAAAAATCTCGAATTTAAATTTAAATCGCAATTCAGTAAATTCGAAATTAATCTTGGTAAATCTTCATAGGGCCAATATACCTACCTATATACCTGCAAATATATCGAGCTGAACATATTCACTGCTTTTTTTTACTTCGTTTATTATACCTAAGTGAAACTTTCTGCCTCACTTTCAGTTCATAAGAAAAATGAAGCACCATTTGCAATTTGAAAGGTAGTGTCAATTTTAATTTACCTGTAAATCTTTATGTGGGTTCGAAGAACTTCATAGATTTATTAAATCTAACCAAGATAATCTTTTGGTGGAAACATATAATTGACGAACTTCGTATATATTTTCTGCAAGATGAAGTTCCACGTTATCGTCGTTAATTTGTTTTGGCCGATCTGAACTCTTACAACCGACCATATATGTATGTAGTTTTTTTGTAAGATTAAGAGCTGAACTTTTAACGTGTACCATACAAAAATTAAAATTTTCCCATCAACTTCTGAATACCAAATACAAATTCAACAACGGAATCAAATGTTGCTTTCTGTCCATTTAAATTGAGATAGGGACTCCAGTCGCTTAAAAAAATAAAACGCACGACTGGGTCGCACGAACTTGCTCCTATGTAATAGCCTAGGAATTTTAAAAACGAAATTTATTAAAGAAAACTGTTCATAAGGATAAAATGAATTTTTTTAAATTCTTTTAGTAGTAAGAGATAAAAACAGAATGCTATGCAAATACGAATTTATGTAAGAACAAAAATTATAAGTCGTTGTAGTGGTTTCTTAAAAAAATAAGCTTTTATGTACAAAATTTTTAAAACATTTTTAAGAAAAAAATTTAAAGGTACGCCAACTTTAAGTTTTTATTACTGTACCAATAAGAGGTTAATTTCCAAAAAAAATATAAAGATGCTCTTGAGATTTCGAATTTTTCAAAAAAAAAAAAAAAAAAAAAAAAAGAATTTTTTTCTAAAAATTGAAAAAATATTTTTTTTTAAGTTTTGAAATGCAATGTTTCTTAAACTTTTTAGGAGCTTCTTTATAACAAATTTCATTAAAATCCGTTATGCCGTTAGTGAGAAATTCAAAATTCGAAAAAATCGTTCTATGGTAGGCACAGTTAGTAATGTCTACATATATTTCAATTTTTTTTTATTAAATTATATATCGAAAAATTAATAAAAAAAAAAGAAAAGAAAATTTAACAAAATTCTCGGAATCGTTTTCGAGAAAAATACGATTTTCGAAAACCATTTTTTTTAAATTTGTATGGAAGGTACCTTTAGTTTTAGATAAAACAATTTTTTTTCTCAAATCTTGTAGATTATGTTAAGAAACTTTTAATTGTCAAGTTTGAAAAAATTGATCTTGGGGTTTTCATAATATTGAGTTTCCAAAAAAAAATTTTGATTTTTTTTTTTCAAAAATCCAAAAAATACAAAATTAAAAACTTGAATATGTAATAATATTTAAACTTTGGAAGAAAACTAAAAAATGGACCCAGGGGGGCTACCAAAAATAACAATTTTTTGGAAAATTTTTTTCAACCATTACCTAGTTTTAACTAAATGAAATTTTTCAATTTTTTTTTTTAAATTCTGTGGGACAGTTTTTGAAAAAAAAAAAAAAAATATTTATAAAAAACCGTATGGTAGGTACCGTTATTTATAATCTTAAAAAAAAAAAGAAAAAAAACGTCTGGAGGGAAAAAATCAAAACCCATATCTACCAAGTTTGAAGAAAATCGGCCGAGTCGTTTAGGCTGTAGTCGAACCGACAGACAGACAGACAGAATTGCGAGACCCACTTTTTTGGTCTTCGCTATCATCGTAATATCAACTTTGATCAAAATCTCGAGTTCGATTTTTTTTCCGAATGCATAACTTGCAAGTAAAAATACATTTAAAAAAAACATCATTTAAGGGCATTTTCCAAATTCGTTGCAAAATGTATCTTGTCTTTAGATGAACATTATGTGCATATATGTTTAGTAAAATCAAGAGCCAAATTGTTCTGTAAAATGTGTTTGTAAAATGTTGATTGTATTTATTACAAGTACGGAGATGAACTTCAGAATAAATAAATATAAAATTGCTCTTATATATATGTATGTATGTATATACAGGGTGTCCCACAGTCACCGCCCCAAATGAAAACCATGGATTCCTGAGGTAATTTTAAGTCAAAAAAACTTATGAGGTAATTTTCTCGTTTTCGTCCCGTTTTCGAGTTATAACGGTTTTTATGATTTTAGTCTTAACTGGCTTTATCTTTGCCAAATTACGTCCGATTCGTATGATTTTTATTATAACCAATCAAAAATTTATTACAGTTTTAGTTGTCCCAAAACTTTTATTTCTGCGGACAACCGTTTCTACGCAATTTTGCATCAAACCCAATTTTTTCGTTTTTTTTCACTTTGATATCATTTTAATCAAAAAAAACACGTCAATGAGTATTAATTTCTTTCGCTTATTATTAAAGCCCAGTTTATTTTCATAAAAAAAAATATTTTTTTTTCCTTAAAAAGAATACTAAATGTAATTAACAAAAAATAAACAAACTGAGTGAATTTAAAAAAAACTAATTTTTAAATACAAAATTAATTCAAATGAATTAAAACTTTTTCTGAGCAGATCTTCCCATTTCACCGTATATTAATAACATTTCCAGATATTCTCGATTAGTGTAATCCATTGTTCACAAATATTTAAAAAAAAACACTACAACTTGAATTAAAAATCCAAAATGGAGTAACAAGTGAAAGAACACGACGCGGACACTAGATCACGCGAGAAAGACATTTACAACCTTCAAATCATAATGCAAATATTTACTGTTTACATTAGTTAACATGTCTTACTAATTAACTTTATCTATTTGTCCTTTTCTTAACGCCGCACCTCCATTAGCAATATTTATTTCTGACATTATATCTGACACTATATCTGAAGTTTATATTTCTTTAACTCTGTGGGCAAATTATGTCGTGATTATTCATTCCTCGCCATAATCTTACCAGGTAAGTCACGTCATTTGATTTTAGCGATAAACGCAGTGGAAAAACTGGAAGAGGCAAAACGGGAAGCATACAAAAGGACCTTGAAGAACATTTGCTCCAAGACATAATTGAGTAGTCCCACAAGCATGAAAATTCTCTGAATGCCCTAACTAATTTTAAAAAAATTAATCAAAATACTTACTATCTTCAATGTTTAATTCTTTTAATGTTAATTTTGGCCTGCAAACAAACAAACAACATTATATTATGTACTTCAACAGACAGTAAATGGTAGACAAATTACATCTTGGCTTCACAGGACATAATTTCTATACGAAGTGAAAACATAACATGAGTTCGTCAATGAAAGGAAGGAATGTTACATGAAAATGTGGGAATTGGTGTCAAGACTCGGCGTCTTGTGAGAAATTTGTGTCTAGTGAAGTCACAAGTCATGAAACGTCAAAATTTATATCTGCATTTATTTCTTCTACGAAGACAAGAAATAAATAGAAAAAATTATGTCTAAAAATAACAAAAATCGAGACATAAGGGGACTCCACAAGAAATATTGGCTACATGACACATTTTTTGCAATCATTTATTTCAAGTGGAGGCTCAGTGTAACCACAATAGCTCAGAAAAAGTTTTAATTCATTTGAATTAATTTTGTATTTAAAAATTTGTTTTTGTTTTTTTTTTTTAAATTCACTCAGTTTGTTTATTTTCTGTTAATTACATGTAGTACTCTTTTTAAGGAAAAAAAATACTTTTTTTAAGAAAATAAACTTTAATAATAAGCGAAAAAATTAATACTCATTAACGTGTTTTTTTGACTAAAATGATATCAAAGTGAATAAAATGCACGACTGGATCGCACGAACTTGCTCTTATGTAAAAGTACTTTGGAATTTAAGATACATTTTATAAATATAAAACATGAATTTAAAATGAAATTGCCGTCTGATTTCTGGAAAAGTATGAATTTATGCAAACAAACTTTAAAAAACCGTGTTGTTATTAAATAAATAAATTTTTTATATAAGAAATTTCTTTAAAATTTTTCAAGAAAAAAATGTGGGATGCGAATTTTAAGTATTTAATAATATTGATTTTAGGAAATAATTTCAAAAAATAATCGTTCATAGGTTTTGAAGATATTGATTTTTCAAAAAAAATTTTTTTTCAAAAAAACCCAACAAATAATTTTTCGAATATTTTTATATACAATATTATTTTAAACTTAGGGGGACTCCTGCTGAAAATTTTTGGTTAAAATCGTTAGAGCCGTTAATGAGAAAGTCGAAAATCAAAAAAACGGTTCTATGACAGGTACCGTTAATAACATTTTGCCCCAAATTTTTTTTTACCAAAACGTAGTCCATGTCCATAATATCACACCTAATTTTTTTTATCAAAATCGTTAGAGCCGTTTTCGAGATAAATAAGATTTTGCATTACGGGTGTATGGGGGGTACCGTTAGTTTTAGAGCTAAAAAAAATTTCAATTTCCCCTCTAGGGAATCACCGAAGACTCATAACTACCGAGTTTGAAGAAAATAGGTCCAGTGGCTTAGGCTCTAGATCGAGGTACAGACATACAGACATACAGACGGACATAAGCAATTGTCGGACCTACTTTTTTCGTCTTCGCTATCATCGTAATGTCAACTTTGATCAAAATCTCCGCTTTAGTTCAGCCGCCATCCCTGGTGATAAAAAAATCTGAGACAACCACCTTTAGTCTCAGAACATCGTGCCACACATCTTTTCTATCCTTCTTTCTTTCAGTAACTTCACGCCCGCGCTGTGCTGAAAACATTTAAAGGGTAATCATAATCCCTTGAGCGCGGGTAAATTATAAAAAAAAAAAAAAAAATCTCGAGTTCGATTTTTTTTTTCCAAATGCAGAACTTGCCCTATAGTACCTATATCGCAAGTAAAAAATAACTTAAAAATCGAAAAAAATTGTGTTTGATGCAAAATTGCGGAGAAACGGTTGTCCACAGAAAAAAAAGTTTTGGGACAAACTAAAACTAATAAATTCTTGATTGGTTATAATAAAAATCTTTCGAATCGGGCGTAGTTTGGCAAAGATAAAGCCAGTTAATGGAAGAATAATAAAAACCGTTATAATTCGAAAACGGGACGAAAACGAGAAAATTACCTCTTAAGTTTTTCGACTTAAAATGACCTCAGGAAACCATGGTTTTCGTTTGGGGCGGTGACTGTGGGACACCCTGTATATATGATATATTAGGGAAACGTTTTGCGGGAAATCAATCGAAAACGCCATAATTTACGTAAAAACACAGCAAACAAGAATAGAATATAACAGAATTATGTGCTTGCGGTTGTATCCGCTTGTTCTAACTCCGCGCAGAATTTGTTTTCTCTGCTTTTTAAATTTGTTAAATTTCTCTGGCTAGGTATTAATATAAAATGAGTTTCATCACTGCCATGCTTAGACAAATATAATTATCCGTGTGAAAAACATTCATTCTTTAAATCTATTCCAACGTTTCGAGTTAAAGATTTGTCCTTGCGATTTTGTTTATTGGTAAGGCAAAATCAGTTGTAATCGCAGGAATACGAGGAATAAGAACGATTTGTATTAAAGCTGGTCTAGTCGATAATGTTGGAACTATTACATTGATTCGTAGTGGCTTCATGTCTTGATCATATTAAAATTCTCAGAAACAAGCTGATTGTACATAATTTTTATAGATACATATATAGATATTTGTTTATTTTAATTTTGAGAAATAGTACTTGCATATTCAGTAAAGACATCAGTATTGAATTCAGTACAAGGCCAGCTCAGTTTAGTTTAAGTTTTGGTACATTTAGTTAGTTCCTTATCTTTAAAGCTTACATTTAAAGTGCAGGCATGCATTCATATAGAGGGAACTGTGGAAACCACTTATTTCGTGATCTCTTATCGTAATGTGAAGTTTTATTAAAGTCTCGAGTTGTATCCCCATAACACCTTCATACATATTTCTCAAGTAAAAATGCAAATACCTTAATATAACGCTTTTCAAAAAGGTAAATGTAAGGCAAGTGACAAATTTCGGTTTGATTTTTTTTATAAATTAATTTAATTTTTGCAAATTTTATTTGACAGATAAACATTATTTTTAACAATGTTCTGACTTAACGATTTTTACAAATTTTCCATTTAGAATACCATAAACTTAAATGACTTTGTCTACATGACTAATTATTCAGGACATTACCAAATACTCGACCCTAGCGAGGTATCCGTTCGGAGCGGAAATTTCTCCGATTCGGAGGATTTTTGCTTCGAGGTATTCTTCCGAACAGCTGTTTGGAATTTTTCTCCGACATTATTTTAACGCACCCAGCAAACTGCGTTGAAGTGCCATCAAGTGTGAAATTTCTGAC